>MVGT01001374.1:439330-466013 GCA_002174775.1 Macleaya cordata
TTTTTCTCTAATTAATTAAAAAAGGATGTTTTTTTTGACAAAATATTTGAATGGGGAGACACCTATACGAAGCATGGACACTTTATTTAGGTCAGCGTGTCTGTGTCGGACACGTGTCTTGTGAGATTTTTGTTGTGAATACGATAAAAAAAATGAAACAAAATATAGCACACGCATTTTTGTTTGTGTTTTTCTGTATTTCATTATTGTCGAAACCCTTTTGTGCAAGGGATTTTCTAGAGTTCTTTAAAAAATTTCATCTATAGAAAAAATTTTAATATAAATATATATTAATTATTTATATATCCTTGTCGTGTCCGTGTCCTACTTTTTTTAGATTTGATGTGTCCTCGTATCCGTGTCTTCGTGGCTGTGTCCGTGCTTCCTAGGGAGACACTTTAATTAAGGCTAGTTAAGATGCATTACATTTTATTATATATATTTATTTAATATATGATTTTTTTTTTTTGTTTAAAAGCCTTGAACTTAGTTGGGAACTTGAGATCGATTGGAACGGACTGAATCACTCTTAAATCAGTGGAGGCCGGTCTAATGGGTTTCTTGAAAAAAATCTCTTTTATTGTCCACACTGAATTGGGTTTGGATTGGCCTATCTAACTAATAGTGTGTTTGGATGTAGAATTCATGTTTCCCTTTGGTAACATGGATCCCTAGAAACATAAATTCTTTGGTTTGTTTGGCTGCAATTTAAAATCTAAAGAAAATCTCTATTTTATTGTTTTAATTTTGTGGGGTGTAATCTGTATTGAGTTGGGTGAATACATAGTGAATTCTTAGTTTAGAATTCTAGCAAATTCTAAGGAGGGAGATGGGACTCCAAAACAGGAATTTGTTGGAAAATATGTTTCTCCGGGAAACAAATTTCCAGGGATTCTTGGCAACCAAATAGACCAAGAAAATATGAATTCCTGGTCCCCACTGAATCCCTACCTTTAGAATCTCCTTCCAAATAAACCATAATCTGACCCAAGATCGATGGCCATATATCCGTCTGCCCAATTTAATCTAGCAAACATGATTCAAAATAGTAAAAGAACAAACAATACTTACAAATTTTCAAGTATTACATGTCGTCAAACACTAGTTCAGCTCTATCGAAATGCATTGGCTATATTTAACAGGTGAGGGTGACAAAAATAACTTGAAGAGTAATGCTAAGCAGATTCCAAAGGACCCAAAGGACCCAAAGTGACTTTTCCTAAATAAGTGACTGATTTTTAGAGAGATATTTTTACACCTAGTACATCGTCCCTTTTAAAGCTTGCAATCCCCTCATTTTGAGTGGTGAACTTTTGAGACATTAAAATTTAGCATTTAACTTTCGATTCTTTAGATGGAGACGAAAGGATTAAAAGTTTTATTTATTAAGTTCGTGATTATAAAGTTTTAACATTATTGGGTAACTATTGATTTTAAAGTGCTTACATAAAGTACTAAAAAATTGTTAATGAGGGTCGAATAACCTTAGGTCCCCATGAACTAGTGTAACCCGCACTATGAAAGAAAATGGTTTGAAGTCTAATTTTTTTTTTTGTATGGATTTCCTTCCTACCATGCAAATCATTGTAGACAACTTCAACCCCCTCAAATCAGCCTTGAAAATAAATAAATTTTAGATATTTTTTGTACCGTTGATTTTCAATCACTAGATGATAAGATTACATATTTTAGAATTGACTGATTTTCAGTGAAGATGATCTACATGATGAGAAGAGCATTCACATTGAAAAATTAGATTTTGAGTCATCTTTATGTCGACCCCACAAACTCGGTTACTCTGGGTCACGGAACCTAGAGTTATTCGATCCCTTTTTTCATTTTTACTAATATATATATATATATATATATATATATGAGTCTCGATCGGCTTACAGCCTTATATATACAGGTTATGTGTACATGCTCTTATGGAGTCCAAATGAAGTTGATCTAAGGGCTGAAATTTTGTGGGGATATTATCTTCATTATGTAGATTAACTTCATAAAAAATCAGTCAATTCTAGAGCTCTTAACCCCATCAAACATTGACTCTTTTTCTCATCGTCTATTTTTCACCGTTAATTTTTAATCAATTTCGGATCAATTTTTGATAAGGCTAGAAGTTTTAGAATGGACCGATTTTTGGTGAAGATGATCTACATGGTGAAGAGAACATCCTCACAAAACCTTAGCCCTTAGATCAACCACATGTGGGCCATATGAACCTGTACATATAAGTCTTTAAGCCGATCCATTCCATAAGGTTATTTTAGTCATTTACTACGTCCACAGGACACATCCGGTATTTCGTTAAAGAACATAAGGTTATTTTGGTCATTTATTACGCCCACGAGACACATCCAGTATTTCTTAAAGGGTGAAGGACAACCTGTCTCAAAACCTTAAAGGACTATGGACAAACTTATCTTTTTTGAAAGTGAATGGGTTGAATAAGTCATAGCCGTCGGATTGATCCTCCTTTATTATATAGATATATATGCTATGCTATGTCGGTTGGTTTGTAGTCAACCAAAAAGTGCTTTTACGTTTGAAAAAAATCCATTACAACGTGTTTGAAACACTAATTGTTACCATAAATATGTCCGACTAGTGTAGTCAACCAAAAAGTGCTTTCACGGCAGTGTGTATTCACACACCCTCGTGATTTGTGTCAAATATAAAATTGTTCCTTTATGTAGATTATGTTGTAGGTTTTTTCGGTAACCGTAGCACTGCCGCATTCAAAAACTAGTTGTCAGATTTTTAGAACCCACAAATCTCATTGGTGAAATTTTTATTGGAATATTGGGTGGGAGGTGTAAAATATATATTTTTTTTTTGAAGCAGGTGGAAGGGGTGAAATGTTACCCAACAACTCATTTTGACTTTCAATCATCGTTTAATAAGGTTAGAAGTTTTAGAATATATTGATTTTTGGTGGGGATGATATGCATTATGAGGAAAATATTTTCACAAAAAATTAGCGCTTAGATTTTCCAATGCAGGCCTCACAAAACTATGTAAGAGCTGGATAAAAAGGGTCTTGTGTAAAAAATCCTTCCTCATATTTTTTTTGGCCAAGCTGCCTATTAAGTTGCAGTCAACAAGTGGCAGTGAAAAAAATGATATCACAAATGCGAACTGGGGATAAATAAAAATGATATTTGGACTGATGCTTTTATAAAACTTATGTCAGACACTTATATGGTAGGGTGAGACCCACTACTTTTCTCCTCCCTAAAATATTTTGGTGATACTCAAGGCCGTATTTGAGATTTTGGGGGCCCAAAGCGAAATCTTAAAACGGGGCCCCATAGATAAACTAAAAAAATGACTTCCCGATTTTTTTTTAAATTACGATAGAAATCGTTACAAAACTTACAAAAAAAAAGAAATATAAAATTTAGTCTTTATTTATTTATTTAAAAGTGTGGCACCTATGTTACTTTAGGGCTGCCTATATAGCATAATTAAAAAAAAATACGTGGAGTTAGTATAGTTCAGATTCTCATAAAATTTTTATAAACAAAAGTACAAAACAATAAAATAGTTAAGGTTAAAAAAACCTAATACAACCTTGAAAAAAAAAAGTGATACATAACAAAGAATACAATTTGTTGAATTTTTATTATAATATATTTATGAGTTTCTATATATTCTAAATAAATAATTAGGAGTTTCTATTCTAAATAAACAAAGAATTAGAAATGGGAACCATTTCCATACAACTACGAGTATGATAATAAAATAATAAATTAATTCATGTAGGGCCCACATGAAATACATCAAGGGGTTGATTTTTGGGGAGGATGATCTACATAGTGAGGAGAGCATACTCACCTAAAATCATCCGGTTCTAAAACTTCTAACCTTATAAATCTGCCCCTATAAATCAACAGTCAAAATAAAAGTTTAAAACTTACCAAATTTTTAAGGGCCAATTTGAGGGGGTTAGAAGTTTTAGAACGAGCTGATTTTTTAATATGATGATATACATAGTGAGGAGAACATCCTCTTTAAAAATCAGCCCCTGAATGCATTGTATGTGGGCCCCACATACGGGGGGTTATATCAGAGGTGCTATATAAGGGGGGCTATATAACGTCACTCTATATATATATATAAGTAACATAATTTTGGGGGCCCTCAAAATTTGGGGGCCCTATGCGGTTGCTTATGCCGCATATGCTCAAATACGGCCCTGGTGATACTAGGGTTACTGAAAAGCCTACAAAATTTCTTGTCGAAGGTAAAATTTACGGTGAATGCATATCACTTTTGTATTGTTTAGCTACCGTGAAAATCGGGCCCCGGATAGAGATTTCTCAGGAAACGTGTTTGTTTCACACGTTTTTCTCTAAAATTCTAGAAAACTAAAATCTGGCCCAGTGAATCTGTACAAAAAAATTGGAGAAGGGGAAAACCACCAAATAGGTGTTTTCCCCAAATCCTCGACAAAACATAACCCGCGGGAGAGATCTGAAACCCAACGCTCACCCTCCCCTCCAAACGCAGGTAACATCTCTTCACTCTCTTTCTTTTTCTCTCCTCTTCTTCTTCGTTAGCTCGATCTCTTTCTCTCTCTCTCTCTCTCTTTTTTTTTCTCTCATCTTCTTCGTCTCCTTCTCACACTCCTTGTCTTTCCTTCGTTTCTCTCTCTCTTTCTCTTTCCTTCCTCATCTCCATCGTCTTCTCTCCCACTCCTTTTTGTTTAATTTTTTGCTGGTTTTTTTTAATCTTTATAAGTTAGTTGATTTTTAGTATCTAGGGTAGATCTTTGGTTAGAAGTAAAAAAAACAGTTCAATTTTAGATTTCTAGGGTTTAAGGATTTTTTGCTGGTTTTTTTATCTTTATCACTTAGTTGATCTTTAGTTTCTAGGGTAGATCTTTAGTTGATCTTTGGTAAGAAGAAAAAAAAAACAGTTCAGTTTTAGATTTCTAGGGTTTAAGGAAAAAATGATCTATTCATTTTTTTTTCTAAGAAGGGAAGAAATTATCTGCAATTGACTTATGAGAAGGGAAGAAAAAAAAATTATTCTAAAATTTTCTTCGATTTTCTTAACTGTTAAATTTTCTAGGGTTAGATTTCTTTTTTCTACAACTTATGCAACTTGATCTGTTCATTTTTTTTAGAGTTAGATTTATTAATCTTTGCAATTTGATAATATATACTATTATTTTTTTCCTTATTAATCCTTTTGCAACTTGATCTGTTATTAATTTTTTTCTTTTAATTCTTTTTTTCTTACAACTTGAACCCTGCAATTTTTTCTAGGGTTTTTCAACTTCATAATATTTTTTTTTCTGTTCTTATTTTATTTTTTTACAACTAAATATATTTAGGTTTTTGGATTAGGGGAAGGAGCTAAGAGGAAGAACAAGATCTATTTTGTGCAACTTGATTAAGGTGAGCTTTTTATATTTCATATTGATTTATTATGGAATATTTTCTATTTTTCACTTTTAGATCTAATGTGAACTGATCCATTAATTTTATTCTTGATATATAAATTTTTTATTTAGTGCTTTTTTATGGTTTATGAGATGTATTATGTGATCTTCAAGGACCTTTGTTTTTTTGGATTCTTATATTCTATTTGAGTAAAAAGATGCATTTGGTCTTATTATCTTATTTTTAAAATTGATAATGAAATGAAATGTGATGTGCAATTCCTAATAGTAAGTTGTAATAAGGTCTTTTATATGTATGCATGTTAGTTGACTACTTTGTTAATTTTAGCCCTAGAGTCAACAATGGATAGTGATTCACCAAACAACCAAATTCCTACCAATAGCCAAACAGGGAGAATAATAGTTGGAATCCACCAATGGACAGTTGCTTCATTGATCTTATGGTAGATAAAGTACAAGAGGGGCATCTACAAGATGGGCAATTCAGTAAGACCGCATGGAAACATATTGTTGATATTTTCAATGCAAAATTTGGGACTAATTATAATAGGAAAATTTTGAGAAATCGATAGAAAACATTAAAGAAGAATTACAATGCCATAAAAAACCTCCTAGAGGTGAGTGGCTTTGGTTGGGACCCTGTACGAGAAGTGGTGAAGGCAGAAGATTCGGTGTGGGCTGACTATCTTAAGGTGAATTTCTTGCTTAATAAAAGTCTGGATTCTCTTAGTTACGCTCTTAACTGCAAGTACCTTAATACATATAACTTGCAGGCACACCCTGAGGCAAAAACTTGGAGAACCAAGAGTGTTAGCTGTTATGATGATTTACGCACAATATTTGGTGATGGTGGGGCTACGGGAAAATATAGTAATGGATCTCTAGACAGCGACATTAACAAAGATGAAGTAGAAAAGAATGTTGAATACAGTGAAGGTGTTCAATCTCCAGAAACTGAGGACCGGACTGATTACCAACAAGAGACTACACATTTGGGTGATGATGTTGATACACCCAATCAACAAAAAAGGCAGTTACCAACAGTTGGATCAAGTTCTCGGTTGCCTAAAAAGCCCCGAAAGAGTACTGGAGAGAGTATGGTTGATGCTATTCAAGGTATGGCTGCTACAGTTACCTTTTTAGCAAATAAGAGGTTTGAAAACAAAGGCTATTCCGCTGAACAATTACATGTTGCACTTAAGGCGATACCAGACCTTGATAGTTATCTAATTTTAGATGCTTTAGAACTTTTAAAAGATGAAAAGAAGGCAAAGGTTTTTATGGAGTTGGCTGATGTAGATGCAAAGAAACAATGGTTAATGAGGAAGCTTCAAAAGTACTAACTCAACATATGATAGATAACTTTTTTATTTTTTATGATATTTTGGATATAACTGACTAATTTTTTGTATTGAATAGATTTGTGTAATCCATTCCAATGACTGAACATGTTTTCTTTTTGTATAGGATGGACTACGTGTAATGCACTATATTATCAAACTTGTTTCTTTTTTGTATAGGATGGATTATGTGTAATCCACTATATTATCAAACTTGTTTCTTTTTTTGTATACGTTGGATCTCTGTAATCCAATAATCCAATACAATAGCTATACATGCCTTTATATCTACTTTTCTGAATAGCATGTACTTTTGATATCACATTTGTGATGTTCTATTGTAATGTTGGTTTTTAATTATTTGTGTTACTTTTATTTACCATTCCTTGTATATGTTTCTTTGTTTTACCTCTTTACCATTAAGTAGGTGCAATACCTTTTAAGTCATTATGGCTAGCTCTGATGAAGAAGACGATATCATCATAGCAGCTGCACGTGTCACAACATCTATAGCTATTTCATATTATCAAAATTACATAGTGAAAACACCATATCGTGATTCAATTCTTAATGGTTCAGGGTGGGTAAATGAAGTGCTTAATGGTCACGATGCACGATGTCAGGAAAATTTTCGTATGGAAAAACATGTCTTCTTAAAACTATGTGACATATTAGAAACTAAAGGATTACTTCGTCACACTAATGGCGTAAGAATTGAAGAACAAGTAGCAATGTTCATGTACACAGTTGGTCAAAATCAACGGAACAGGGTAAATCAAGAGCGATTTCACATTCTGGAGAAACTATATAAGTCGACATTTTAATAAAGTATTGAATGTCATTATGGAACTTGCTGGAGATTTTTTTCAACAACCTAAGTCTTGTACCCCTCCAGAAATCTCGGAAGATCCTAGATTTTATCCATATTTTAAGGTATTTTAAACTTATTAAGTTTTTTTATAGATCTGTATTACATATGCTATAAGTACTAACTTTTAAATATTAACTGCAGGATTGCATAGGACCAATAGATGGAACACACATTCCGGCGTTGGTTAACCTTGATGAACAAGTTCCTTTTCGTAATAGAAAAGGAAATATTACCCAGAATGTTTTAGTACCTTGTTCATTTGATTCACAGTTTCAATATATTCTCGCTGGTTGGGAAGGGTCAGCAACAGATTCACGTGTGTTGAATTCAACACTAACAAGAGAGCAAATAAATTACATGTACCAGAAGGTAAAGTATATTTTAGTACAATTTGATTTGGTCCATCTTGTTACAATTTTAATTTATTAAATTTTTAAGTGGCTAATATATATATGTTTTTGAATTTGTAGGAAAATACTATCTTGTGGATGCAGGGTATACCAATATGCCAAGCTTCATTGCTCTATACCGTGGTATACGATACCATTTGAAGGAATATGCGGGCATTCCTCCTGAGAATCCTAAAGAACTATTTAACCTTCGACACTCGTCATTAAGAAATGTTGTTGAACGCATTATTGGGATACTTAAGAAGCGTTTTGTGATTTTACAGGTAGCACCCCCATATCCATTTGAGACACAAGTAAAAATAGTAATGGCATGTTGCATCCTACATAACTACATTCGTAGGGAGAAAAGAAATGATGTATTTTTTGAAATGGAGAAGTCCGAAGAAGAGATCTACGAAATAGAGCAAGAGACACAATAAGAGAGTCAAGGAGCGAAAATTATTAATAGAAGGAGACAACGACAACTGGCATTAGATCTTCGTGAATCAATTTCAGTGGCAATGTGGCAAAAATTCAAAGGATCATAATTGAGTGATTTTTCTTTGCTTTCAGTAGTATCTCGTACTATTAGACATAAATGAGTTATATTGAGACCAGTTGTTTGAAAACTATAAATGTTTGATTATGCTTGTGTACTACATTTATTAATGCAAATTTGATGTGTTTATTAGGTGTCTTTAAGCTCAATTTATAAGGGAGACTCTGCCGAATTTTAGTCTTGTGTGTGGATTGATGATGATGTGCTATATTACCATATTTATATAATGAAATTACAATCATATTCAATATATTTAATGTGAATTGGATAAACAAAGCTAGCGATGATGATATCATCTTTTTCATCATAATGTTAAGTGATTATGTTAAAGCTATATTACCATATTTAAATAAAGTATTGACTAAATATTATATTATCTTATATTTGAATATTGAAGTTACAATACTTTTAATAATCAACCTACAAGTAAACCCCAATAAACAGTGTACAAAAGTAAATCCAGGATAGATACAATTTCAGACAAACAGCATACAAAGTAAACCCAGCCAGGATATAGTGTTAGACAAACATCATACAAAGTAAACCCAGCAAGGATATAGTGTCAGACAAACAACTTCTTTGGTTAACCAGTTCAGAGTTTTCTCAGAATGGGACAGAGAAAGTCCAATTCAGCATATTTCAGTGCGGCCAAACATAGCCTTTGGGATGGACGCGAATTATGAGGATATATGAAAAACAGTTTGACATTATATATGGCAATGGGACTGATCATGCCACATAAGCATCCGGCACAGCGTCGGTCCAAATAGCACTACTCGGATCTTAATACGTCGACACCTCAAGATTTAATACAAAGATTATAAAAGATCAAAACAAGACATCGTAAGCTTCAAAAAGGAGCACGGTACGCCCCCGTAAATGGCGAGCGGCGGCGGCGGCGGCGGCGGAGGCGGAGGCGGAGGAACCCAACCACCACCATCACCACCGTATCGACCATACAAACTTGTCCGAACCCTAACAGCCCATACTAAAGCTGTATCCTGTGTAAAATTCTCCAACGACGGAACCCTCCTCGCTTCTTCCTCCCTCGACAAAACCCTAATCGTCTGGTCCTCTCAAACCCTAACCCTAATCTCTCACCTTATTGGTCATTCCGAAGGCGTTTCAGACCTAGCCTGGTCCTCCGATTCTCACTACATCTGCTCTGCTTCCGACGATCGAACTCTCCGGATCTGGGATGCCCACTCGGCCGAATCAGTTAAAACCCTCAGAGGTCACTCGGGTTTTGTTTTCTGTGTTAATTTCAACCCTCAATCTAATTTAATTGTTTCTGGATCGTTCGATGAAACTGTTAGGGTGTGGGACGTTAAGACTGGAAGATGTATACATATAATTCGGGGTCACTCTGATCCTGTGACGTCCGTACATTTTATAAGGGATGGGTCGATTATTGTTTCGGGGAGCCATGATGGGTCTTGTAAGATTTGGGATGCTGCTACTGGAGCTTGTCTGAAAACCCTTATTGATGATAAACGTCCAGCTGTTTCTTTTGCAAAATTTTCACCAAATGGGAAATTTATACTTGTTGCCACTCTTGATGATACTCTTGTAAGTTTAATTTCAGTTCAGTTCAGTTATTTTTATTTTTTTGTTTAATTCTTTCTGTTAATTTAAGATTTATTTGTGCAAGTATAGTTTTTTTTTGTTACTTTGCTCAAGAATTTTAGTATGGGTATATCTCTGTTTTCAAATTTGATTATATGAATGAACAGTACTTGGGGTGAAAAGAGATTTTGAGATAAATTTGATCACTCCTTCGATCATGATTTTTGTTGAACTTGAACATTATTATGATTAAACCTTATCAAACAAGGCCATTTTATGGAAATTAAATAAAGGTTCTAGCAACAATGATATAGGATTCTTACAACAGAATTGAACTTTTCAAACAACAATCTTAAGCTAACTTAATGCTCAGATTTAACAACACTATCAATGATAGTCTTGTTTTTCTATTTTTGGAATGGCGAAGAATTGTATTAAAATGAAAGAATGGAGGTAGAAATGTAGAAACAGAGCTATACAAACGTACACAACCACCCGACACAGAAAGACCCTATTGCAAATTATACTTCACTCAATTTGGTTGCTCTCAATCTTTCATGTGGGTAGTTTTCGGTGTTTCATTCCGTGCTGGGGGATTTGCTGACCATTAATTCAGAAACTATATGGCTCATCTAGTTTTTATTCCAGATTTGAATCAACATCTAACTGAGACAAACATAATTAGTATTTGAATCCTGTTACACTGCAAAAAGCGAGTAGAGATCCAAAGCACAGATTTTTTTTTTTTTCATGTTAACCATATTATTTGAAATACTACTTGATGTTATTAAAACGAGATTGCCGTCTGAGTTTCAAATACCACTTTATGTATTTTTGTTTCTGTTTTGAACCACACTACTACTTCCTTCTTGTTAAGATTCTCTCTGTAATTGTTGAATGATATGGTACACTATTAAATTAACGTACCACAGGGGATACTAGTGGTGGTTAACTGGAACAGTTCATGCATGCCTATAATGTTGACATGTTACTCTTAACAGCCCACACAGTGCTCATGCATGGTTCTACATTCTCTCACACCTTAGGAGATCACATTTTTGGGCTCAGGTTAAGATTATAAGCTGTACATTGGTTATATCGTACAATTTTATAAAGTGAGCTAGGGTTCTGGTTATAGATGTGTATTTGGTCTGCCTAATGGTTATATGAAACTACATTCACAGCAAAGTTTATTTTGACTCCCCTAACTATTAGTTAGGCCATCTAGATTTAGTGGGTGTTTGTTTTTCTTCTGAATGACCTCATTTCAGCCCATTCTGCAAAAAAAAAAAACCCAGAACTGGTCAGATTTAAACTAATTGTTCATAGAATGGATAAAATTTTCTGTTCAGGTCTGAAAGCAATTGCTCATAATAGGTGGCTGGAGATGGTGATGTGGTAACTTAGTAGAATCTCAATTGCCTTGGATTGGGTTCTTCATGTCCAACTTCTACTTGCATTTTCTTTCAATGAATGTTGTATTAACTCATTCAGAGTATCATATCCCGAAAGCAATTATCTGACAAACTTGTGTTTTTTCTTTCTTCACTTGCAGAAGCTATGGAACTACTCAACAGGGAAGTTCTTGAAAATCTACACAGGTCATGTGAACAGAGTATACTGCATAACATCCACATTCTCTGTGACAAATGGGAAGTATATCGTGAGCGGGTCGGAGGATCATTGCGTCTACATATGGGATCTTCAGTTGAAAAATATGGTTCAGAAACTGGAAGGCCACACCGATACCGTCATCTCTGTAACGTGCCATCCTACCGAGAACAAAATTGCATCCGCTGGCCTTGAGCGCGATAGGACTGTGAGAATCTGGGTTCAAGATGCATGAATTACTGATCAAGGGAAGGAATTCTTCCATTGCAAGATGCTTGGTATGATTTCTAGTTTTATCTTAATTAAGATCTCATGTAAAATGTTCACTGTTTTTCATCAATTATTAGGGAAATTAATTCATCAACTTTTACATGACTTAACTGAGGTTTAGGGTCGCTCTGCTGAAGAAGGGCTGGAAACTTATCAGCTCAGTTACTTAGGACCAATTACAAACAATAGTGAATATGCAAACAAATTGTGCCCTTTTAAAAGTTTCTAAATGTTAATATGTAACCATTTTTTGCTCTCTATTTAGATTTTTTTTTTTTTTTTTGTTCTGATAATGACAACTATAAGTGATGCTTAATAGCACAACCTAACTCCTACAAATCCCCATCTCTTTGATGGCCTCTCACTCACTCTCTCTCTCTCTCTCTCTCTCTCTTTGCCATCATCCTTGAGAGAGAGAAAGAGAGAGAGAGTGAGAGATGGTGAAGAAGACTATGACTATGATGATGATGTGGGTTGCGGTGGTGATGATGTACGCAGAGAAAGCATAAGGTATTGATTTAATGCCTTGGCGATTGCAAGGCTAAATGTATTGGAGCCGCAATAGAGTGTTTTGTCGGTTGCGGCAAGGATATTCTTTTAATCATGTAAATCATCTTCACAAAATCTGAAACTTGTAATTCTGTCATGCTAAAATGAATAGCAGCTTAATCACTGTTAATTTTCCTTGATTTTCAATCTTTAAAAAATGGGGTTACAAGTTTTAAGATGTGCTAATGATTTATTATTGCTAGCTGAGTTGTTCAAATCTTATTTAGTTTTAGTTTATTGATTTGTTTCTGTATACATGTTCTGTGCCTCTGCCTTGCAGTTGCACTTTCGCCTGAGACGCAGCGCGACATCGCTTCTGTCATCGCAGAGGGACATTGTAGCTAGAAGGATCTTCCCCAGTACTACACCATCGTTGTTTCAAATTGGAAAGTTCTTCTTAGTTGTAACAAAAAAGACTGAGCAACAAGATTGACATCACTCTCTCGCTCTCTCTGTCTCCCCTTTCTTCCTCTTCTTATATTAAAGTGTAATGGTTGCGCGATGATTATGCATTCAAATCACAACCACTTTAATTAAGGAAACACTTCATTCGTTGAATTCTTTGCTAAAGTCTAAAAAGTAGTACATAAACCCAAAGATTAAGCAATCGAAATTGTGAATTAACGATTCAAGACCTTCGAAACCAATACCGGAAAATGTGTCGCCTATACTGTTGTCGAAGATTTGTTTTCAAAAAATATGATAGACTACGAACAACTGTTCAACTTCAACAACTACGGTGCAGCTAAAAACTGTTGTGAAAATGTCAATGATGATAACCGACTCTTAGTAACCGAAATCTTGGTACAGGGGTGACGCTCCCACTCTAGAATTTCGCGCTCTCGCTCCGAACTACGCTCCTATTCCGAAAGTATTTTAGAACTAAGAACATTTTTTATTTAGCCGCTCTGACTCTCCAGCTTTCACTTTCGTTCCCGCTCCTATTCCGAATAGTTTTTCTTTCTTGGAACCGAAGAATGGTTTTACTTGGAAGCTGCGACATTTGTATACTTGCCAGAATTGAGATGACAACAAATTAATTACAAACCATCAGTGTAATGCAAAAAAATAGCAGCTCTGCTATTGGGACCGGCCAAATTATGAGGTGACACCAAATATCCACCATCCATTGTGTATTTGTGGGGCTCACAAAGGATGGTGGATGTGAGGTGCCACCTCAATCTGTCTAGCAAGTCAGATCATTGGGCTGGTTCCAAAATCATTTCTCAACAAATAGTACCCATCTAAAAGTTTCTAAATGTTAATGAGGAGGGATACTTTGCCTAATGTGGGAATGCCCCATGCGTGCCTAATGTTAGGTAGGGGCTAAATAAAGATGATCCAAGGGTTGAGTTTCTGTGAAGATGGCGTACTCAAAATGTAGATCATCTTTGCCAAAAATCACATCATTCTAAAAATTCTAACCCTATAAAGCAATTGGGTTATTTATTGGGTGTCTATAAATATTGTTAATTTTAAACAAATTTTTTACGAATTTAAAAGTTTTAGAACAGAATGATTTTATATATATGAAGATGATCTATATAGTAAGGAGAATCTACTTATACCCTTGGATTATCTTTTTGTGGGCTCAACAACATAGTTAGAGGCACATTAAGTATTTTAACATTGGACAAAGGATCATTCCTCAAAGTTAATATATGTAAACAATTTTTGCTCTTTATTTGATTTTTTTTGGCAACGAGAATTTGAGTTTGCAGACAAATAATGGAATTGGTTGGACAAAATTGGTATCCATCTGGCTGCCCATCATTCTCCCATATATTTTTAGACAAAATTTGTTCTAACCAACCTCTATATATAAATTGATGTTCAATTTAGCAAATTCAAATATAGGACCATCTACCACCTATAAATACCTCTATCTTTAATCCATCTCTCACTCATTCACTCACTCTCTCTCTCTCTTCACCTTCATCCTTGAGATAGAGAGAGAAAGAGAGATCTAGAGAGATGGCGAAGAAGACGATTAGTATGATGATGGTGTGGGTAATGTTGTGGGTTGCGGTTGTGATATCGTTGTACTTGGAGAATGCAGAAGCTTTTAGTTTAATTCCTAAATGCATTTCCGATTGCAAGGCCAAATGTATTGGGACCGCAACAGAGTGCTATATAGGCTGCGCTGCTGATTGCTACCCTATTCTAGACAAAAAAAACCGATGATCGATTACTACCATCCACTCCATATTTTTCAAACAATCAGCAGCCTGTACAATATATGTATAATTCCATTCATTTCTCAATCAATCAATATATCTCTTTCTATATATCAGATGGAATATATATATATATATATATATAATGCTAAAAAATAACTTTTTTTATTAAGAGTAGCGCGACGGATGATGCTACTTAGTACTCCGTAGCACAAAGTAGCATCGGTGTTATTTTTAAGAGAGTTGCATGCTAGCATTTTTTTTTTTTGTTTATTTTTACATCGCATATCCATTACGCGCATTAATTAATAATTATTTACAAAAAAATTAAAAAAATTGTTCTCGTTTAATCGTTTCTTGTATACTTAATTTATTATTAATTGATGGCTGATCAATTGTTTAATATTATTTAGTTTGTCTATTAACTCTCTCTCTCTTCCTCTTTCTTCCTCTTCTTGTATTAAAGTGAAATGGGTGAGCTTTGATTTTGTATTCACAACTACTTTATTAATTGAATGACACTTTATTCGTTCATTGAATTGCGATGGAATATATATATATATATAGAGAGAGTTTATTTAGCCAAAATTTTTGTGGAGCCACATGAGATGATGCAGGTGAAATTAACATTCTAAGTATACATATTGTTAGGATTTAGGGATCAAATTAACCACAAACTAGAGATAAACAATCCAACAAGCAAACCGAGAACGTAAAACAGAAAATAAAGCAAGCACCACAACGCACAAGATTTACGTGGTTCGGCAAGATTGCCTACATCCACGGACGACGATGAACTCTTTCCACTATAATGAAAAACAAAGAAGAATAGTTACAAGGACTTACCTCACAAGCAACCCAAACTTCAAGCCTCTCAACCCTTACAAGAATTCTCTCAAACCCTCCTTGTTGAAAGCTCTCACAAATATTGCTCTCACTTCTCTCTCTATCAAGGATTCTCTCAAACCCTCCTTGTTGAAAGCTCTCACAAATATTGCTCTCACTTCTCTCTCTATCTTCAGACTCACAACCCTTTCAAGAGATCTCACACTCTCAATGTGGTTTTCTGAATACTTTAAGCTAAGGCCCTACTCCTATATTTATAGCCTCCAATAGGTATCCCAATCCTTGAAGGAAAAGGAAATCCTAACTAAATATGAAGAAGGAAACCTACCTAAAATAGTAGTTCCTCCAAAAATCAGAGAAAAGAAGTTTCCAAAACCTTGTAGGACTCTTATTTAGAGTCTTACTAAATATCGACAAATTAACATGCATAACCTTGGGACAGCTAGCTACGGAGAAATGTGTTTTCTATTCTAAAAACGTTTCCGAGTTAAATGAGGTTGGCTACCGAACGGTTATTTGAATTAATTGTTTTACTCTGTAATTAAAGTTAGGAATCGAACTACTACCTATTAAAAATTCTAAGTAAGTAAACTATGTCTTAAGACAAAAATTTCAATTGATTCGTTAGAATATTAACTTATTCGATTCTTATATAGATGCGTATTTAAAATAAGGATCAAATATTTTAATCTCTAAGTAAAATAAATATACAACTCAATACGCGAGATTTTTATTAACAAGGAAAACTCAAACTGAAAAAAATTCAGTTGCTAGTCTTGTAAAACACCCACTAAGAATATATTATCGTGAACTTACAAAACGATGTACCACTCGACAGACATAATTTATGACTCCTTTTATGTTCTGATTAATTACAACTTTCTCATTCTCTCACGACTTGAATCCACAAACCGGTCCACTATAATCAGAGAATTTCGTAGTACAACTTTCAATACTAGACATAATACCTCACAATAGCTAGACTCAACTAGAATACCTATAATAGACCTTCCTAAAGGGTTTATCCTAATTCTACAAGAAACATAAAACCTTCTAAAACAAGAAGTTTTCAAACATCACAGGGGCCCATGCACTTGCACAGTAGCTTCCTTGAACTCGCGGGAGTCCAAAACCACAACGAACAGAAAACTACGAAAAATGACAAAATGGGTCGCAGGATCTACCAGCGGCCATGGTCGGCGGCCTTGCTTTAACCTGCGGCCATCTATCCTGTCTCTTGTCACTTATTTCGTTCATCGATACGTCAACTCTCAACTTTTGCGCTCAGATTCCACACTATACTTTGTCTTAATACTTTATCTTAAGACTGCCCTATTTTAGTATCAACAAGTCTACATACTTTTTATATAGATAAGTTTTATGATTCACCATTGTATAAGGATCAATTTATCATAATTATAAGGATCAACCATTTGCTCATCCCTCCTTATAACTTGGAGGTCTTGGATTCGAAACTCCTTGGTTGTGGTATTACCATTGAGTGTAATTCAATATATGTATATATATGTAGGTACTTCTTAATAAAACTGTTGCGCCGATTGGTAGTGCTCTTTCCTGCATCCGTTGGTGGTGTTATTTCTTGTGCCCATTGGTAGTGCCCTTTCTTACAATTGATGGTGGTACCCTCTGATGTGTCTGTTCATTGAGGACGACCTTTGTTGGAGATGATATTTAAGACAGTTTATGTGCTTCTCATACGTCTCTTATAGTGTATCTATGCCTTCTTTTAACTTGAGTCCCTCATCAAAAAAGAAAAAAAAAATTTAAGGATTTGGAGTTTGGAAAAATTGGCCATCAATTAATGGTTTCTTAGTATATTAAAGTATATACTTCATTGGATTTCAGGGACGCTTTATGAAGATTTTGTATTAACAATCGAGATTGATTTCGTCTATTCTTCTACCATCTATTTTGCACTTTCGCAATTCCATCGCAGGGGAATCTTGCCACTTTTATTGCTAATATTTTTCACTTGTTTGCAATCTATTTTTCCTCTTTACTTAAATTTGCAAGTTGCAGATCTTACTGTATTATAAGTATTTGCATTGACTGATGATATTAATACTATGAGCCATCCTAGTAAACTTTGACACTATGAGCATCTTAGGTAGTCATTTATAATAAATTTTTTTAGGTTTTCCACTACACCCTACCACCATCATCATCATCATCACCATCACTATCTCTATCTTTCTTATCTTCATCTTCCACCATCACCATCACCACTACCACCACCATCAAACCCTAACTGCCCTCAACCACTGCCTCCACAGTATCACCATCGTCATTCCCAAACTCCCATTGTCCCCACCGTTACCACTCCACCGCCGCCATCATAGCCTCCACATCCATTTGTAGGGTTGCATTATAATTTCTTAACATGGGCCAATCCACCAAAACTAATTCTAATTCGTGCTACAGTGACGATGATGATAACTTCAGAAACCCAATCTTATATTTTTTTTAATTATCATCAAACATAATCAGATAATAATATTATATGGCATAAATTCACTAACCTAATCATCACACATAAAACAAACTGAATAATAGGTATAATGCAGATTTGCCTTACAATTTATACCTATCCTTCCTATTTGCAAGGTCCACACAAATCAAACTACTTGTAATTGTTAAATTGGCATCGTTAGAGGTAGATCATTAATTATTAGGCGAATTCAACAACACAACCTAAACATACGTCCACTAAAATTCTATTGGACTTTTTGGTAGATGTGAAGAAGATGAAGGTGGTTACGGTGGAGGTTGTAGGGATGGGTGTACTTTTGGTGGAGTGGATTATTTAAAAAATAAAAGGGAAAATTAATCAACAACTCCTACTTGAAACGTATTTTAGGATTTAGTCCAACAAACGTTTTCATTTAGTCTAAGGCCCCTGAGTAACTGACTGAAACCCTCTCCGACCTATAAATTACACACACTGAAACCCTCTGACTAAAACCCAAAATAAAAAGATTATTTTTTTTTTATTAAAAATTAGGATAGCTCATAGTGTAGGATGGCTCATAGTGTTTGTTAAGATGCTCAATATCATCAGTAATTCGCATTTGCAAATTGCATGATTATATAATGGGTCAGGTTTTATAGCCCCTTTAAAAAACCTCCTTTGTAGGGCCCACATGGAATGCATCCAGGGGTTAAATTTTGGAGATAATGATCTATACGATGAGGAGAACATAGTTAACTGAAATCAACATGTTCTAAAATTTGTAACCACAAATCTACCCGTTTTAAATCAACGGTCAAAATAAAAGCTTAAAACTTGTAAATTTTTTAAGGGCTAATTTGAGGGAGTTAAAAGTTTTAGAACGAACTGATTTTTTTATATGATAGAAAAAAATAGTGAAGAGAACATCTTCTAAAAAAATAAACTCTAGGACACATTACATATGGGACCCACAAGCAAGGGTTATATAAGAGCGCTATATAACATGGCCTTTATATAATATAGGCATTAGTTAGCATTAGCATTAACATTCACAGTCGCATTAATGGTATTGGCATTGGCATTTGCAACGTTAATATGTAACCATTTTGGGCTCTCTATTTGAATTTTGTTCTTTTTGGTAATGACTATTTGTATTTGTGAACATAGGTTGGTTGGACAAAATTGGTATCCATTTGGCTGCCCTTCATTGTCCCATATATTTTTGGACAAAATTGGTTCCAACCAACCTCTATATATAAATTGATGCTCAATTTAGCAAATTCAAATATAACACCATCTAGCTAATTCTTACAAATACTTCTCTCTCACTCACTCACCCTCTCTTCATCATCATCCTTGTGATAGAGAGAGAGAAAGAGAAATCTAGAGAGATATGGCGAAGAAGACAATTAGTATGATGACAGTGTGGGTTGCAGTGGTGATGGTGGTGATATCGGCGAACATGGAGAAAGCAGAAGGTTTTAGTTTAATACCCTCATGTGTTTCCGATTGCAAGGCTAAATGTATTGGAACCGCAACAGAGTGCTATGCGGGTTGCACCTACGATTGCTACCACTCCATATTTTTCAGAAAAGTTGGCGGTAAAATATAATTCCATATTTTTCTATTTGGTTTTTTTTTTTTAATATACATGTGAAATGCTAAAAAAAAAATAGCTCTTTTATTAAGAGTAGCACCGCGGATGATAGAGTAGTATCTGAGCTATTTTTAAGAGAGTCGTTGCATATATGCTAGCATTCCTTTTTGTTTATTTTCACATCACATATCTATTACGTACATGCATTAATAAAAGATTACGTAAAAAAAGGAGAGCGGTAATTCCGCCTCCATCAAAGCCCCTACATTTAGGCATAATAAAACT
This sequence comes from Macleaya cordata, assembly GCA_002174775.1. NCBI lineage: Eukaryota > Viridiplantae > Streptophyta > Magnoliopsida > Ranunculales > Papaveraceae > Macleaya > Macleaya cordata. Next base: position 459,274 of record MVGT01001374.1, read on the forward strand.
TTTTAAAACTTTGATGGGTTGGTCTAATTTAAACTTTTAACCCATTCAAATTAACCCTTAAAAATTTGGCATAATTTAAACTTTTTTTTGGCCTTTAATTTTCGATAGACTTTTGATGGGGCAAGATTTTTGAATATGACGATAAACATAGCGAGGAGAACATCATCTCAAAAAAAATTAGCCCTTAGATCATCTCGATCTGAGTCCCACAAAATGTGGGGCTTCAATGGGCCACAATAACCCTTCTCAAAAAAACTTGTTTAAATATTTTGTTGATAGCTGGCTGATCAATTGTTCAAATATTATTTAGTTTGTTTATTAATTTGTTTGTGTTTACATGGTCTTTGCCCGCAGATACATCCTCGCAGAAAGCCACGAAAAAGAATGCATAAGCATCAAGATTGACATTACACACTCTCTCCCCATACAAGTGAAATGGTGGCGCTTTGACTATGTATTCACCACTTCTAAAATTACAAGCATGTATAAAAAAGAAAGATATTACAAGTCCCCTACACGTGCTTCGCATGTGTTCCTTACGTTGGGAATAGTGGAGCCTTATAGAGATCGAAAAATTTAGAAAAAGATAAAAGTGTGTTTTTTTTTTAATGAGATAAAGGAGTTCCGTGTGTGAAAGAAGAAGAAAGGGATGAAGAGGGAAAAGATAAGTCGGAAGAAAGAGAGGAGTTTGGTGGATTTGTGTCTTTTCTAGAAAATTGCTTTTAATGTGATGTTTTGAACAGAAAGTCTAATTTACGGTACCCTATGTTAATTCATGCCAAGAATTTTAATTAGATATTTTTGGTAGTTTCTCAATAAAAGCTCAAGTATTTGCGTTATAGTAGTATAGATATAACACTTTATTGATGGAAAAACATACATATATGTTTTTTATGGTCTTAAATATAGTAAATAAATGCAAAGAAGTAATCGAAATTGTGAATTAACAACGGAAAATATGTCGTGCGCGCGCATGAATTGATTCAGTGTATATAGTAATTTTAAGTTCATCACTCTTTAAGTTTATAAATTGGCAGAGTGTGGCCTTCGAAACCGTTACTAAAAAATGTGTTACCTATTTTCCGAGTTTACAACAGTTTTATATTGTTGTTAAATCATTTGAAAATTGTTGTTTAAGTCAAAACTAAAAACCGTTGTGAAATAAATATACGACAACGGTACAGCTAAAAACTGTTGTTAGATGTCAGGCAACAATGGGTCTACCGTCTATTCTTTGTTAAATGTCAAAAAGCAACGGATCCTTTAGGTAACAGTCGTTAACAGGTAAAAGACAACGGTTTTCAAAATCATTGGAACTGGTGAGAATAGACAACATTTTCTTTTGAACCATTATAAAATTTTTAAGGGAAAAAAAAAACGGTTTGGCAATTGGAATTGTTGTTAGAACCTCTTTTATGTTTCATTGGACATAAGATGCAGCAAACCTTCGCAGAAGGACCTTCCAGCAGTGACATGTTACCTTCAAACAGGAAACATCTCTCTGACTGCAACGATTAACAACCTCATTGTTCTTTCTCCTCGTTGTTCATATTCGTTCATCCTCTCTAAACTTAGCTTTCTTCTTGTTCACTTTTTCTTTTCTTTTTTGTATCAAAGTGAAATTGTTGAACTTTGATAATGTAGTTACAGATCTAATTGGAATTTCTTTTTTTTTTTTGTTCAGAAATCAAAGAAGTAGCACATTAAAGCAAATTAGGAGTAAACAAAGAAATCTGTCCCAGGTACCTAATTTAGAAGTAGCAGTAACTTTATGGTTGTTGGATGCCATCAGTAACGCATCAGTGTAAGTTTATCGTCAAAAGTTATGATTTGTTAAATGTACTATTTATACTATTCCCAGTTCTTGTTCAACATCACTAAGAATTTAGACAAAGATAAGAAACAATTAAGCGTTGTGAACAAAAATTGCATACATGATCAAAATATTTTTATCTTCATTCTTGTTCATGATGTAATTTACAGGAACCAAAATAGAACTCACTTACCAGACATTTTTTTTTGTTTGGTTATATATGCAAGATTATTGGCTCTTACTTAGACCAAATGTATCCTCAAGACCAGTAGTTACTTTCTTTCTACGTTCAGCGATCATATTTGAATATGCCTGTAAAAAAACGAAGATTAAGGTTACAAAATTTAGTTTATAATAAATAGGTTTCATAAACACAAATAAAATGTTGCAAACAGGCTATCGATTCAATGGGGAGAATTAATCTCTTGTTTTATGTCACTTGCCACACCTAGCTACTAAGATTAGACAATAAACAAATATCTACATTATATACTCAATATATACTAAGCCAATATCGCAAAACAAGGCGGTTTTACAAATTTTACCCATCAAAACTAAATCCTTCGTTGAAATGTGAAGGATAAAAGATTTTTTTGGTTACCCCTCCCATGCGCCCTCGCCCTTACAAAGGCTTTTGTGAAATTTTGCATAACATATGTCCTCCACATTTCACTCCTCAAATATGAGATATTTTGGCTATTTAACAATAAGCGCCAAGAAAATCAATTTGAGATGGCTTAAGCATGTATATCGAACAAAGACTGAATGTTCTAGAATGGTGATTGAAAATGATCGAAAAAAGATGAGGATGGATGATTTAACAAAAGAAATTAGTACCTTGATAGGATTTACAGACCAGATCATAATTAAAATGCCAAACTTAAACTCACACTTAAGACCAAAATTTTACGTGAATGATTAGCTACTCATTCATTAAACCAAAAAAAGAATATGATTTCTGATTAGCTACTAAATTAATGACTTAATCAAGATCAATGACATAGTAAGGATTGTTAAGAAGATTTACAAACAAAATAAAGTGTGGATGGATCTCAAACCTTAGGATATGCATAGAGAAAAATATACCACCATGCACAAATTACAGAGAGAACTACTGCACTGATTATGACTGAGTGCAGTATGATCCAGCTACAAGCAACCACCGATACTCCAGTAAGTGCTATTGTCCAAGGTTGGCACCTAGAAGGAAAAAAAAGGGAACTTTAGATACAGTAGTGGAATGTCAATGAAACTCCAAACACAGATATTTCTACAATGATTTGGTCTGTCATGAAGATTGGTTCTCATGCTTGGCATTAAAAGATAAATTTTATCGTTTATCTTATTCTTGATTTAAATAAAAATTAAATGTTTAGATTTACTGGTATCATAGTATAACTTGGATTACGTTTTCAGACAAACATCTCAAAAAGGTTGAGGACAAGGACTACTATTGCAGGATACATAAGAAACTTTATGGAACTCTTGGAAAGTAATCTGTTGATTCTAGATTACGAAAATTTCCATAAGTGGGTACCTTGGCAGAGAGATCTAATCCTTAGAACTCAGGACTTTATGCGTACACCAAACAGTTGCATTTTAAGGGATAAACTTGAGTTATGATACTTTAGCAACAGTGGTGATGGTGTTGGCAGTGGCAAAGGAGGTGGTGGTAGTGGCAGTAGAGGCAGTAGTTCGTGATGAGGTGGTGTGGGTGCTGACGTGCTGGTGGAAATCTTTTAAGCAATTCCGCATATGGAAAAAATGCAATACGCCAAAAGTTCCAAGTATTATTTGGGTTGGTGTTATGAGATTTGGCTGAAATTTTTGGCAATAATTGAAATATCAAATATATAATGATTAAAACAAGAAAAGTAAAAAACAGATATTTTCTGTAGTTCAAATTTTTCACAAAAAATACGGATATAATTCGTGTAATAGACGTGAATAATATGGAATAGGCATTTGCCATTTAATTCCTGAATTTTACTGCAGCTTCAAAAATATGAGAATTCAATAGGAATTGCCAAAAAGAAAATCAAACATTTGCATATTAAATGAACTATAAAAGGGTGATTGCTGACAAGGGATGGTAATAGATGGCGGTAAAGGCCAGGGAGATTGTGCTGGTGGTGGTGATTACGTGTACCCAACTGCGGCCAATTTTCTCACATTTATGGGATTTTGGGTTTTCTTGTAAGAAGGTGGGCATACTCATAATAAAATGTTTTCTGTGGGGAAAATCTTTCACAACAAAAACATAATTTTTTTCCCTGTTTCTATTTTTGTATCTTAACATAGAGGCATTAAGCCAAACACCTGCAGTTCAAAACAAAATACCTGCATTTTAAACTTCAAAATCATCCACAACACAAATCCAATACTCCTGCTACTACTAAAATGTCTAAAATAGTTGAATTTAGCCCCAAAAAATTGTCAGATTAAGTGAAATTTGATAAGAATCGAATAAACAGATTTCTGCAAAAAAATAAAATAAAATAACTGATACCCATTCAAGGAAAAGCTCACCATGAAGGTTTGGTGTCCCAAACAGAGTCGTATTCTAGAGAGAGATGGTTCATATAACCATCCATATCATCAACTACCCCATCTTCATCCACGAATTGAGACTCGTAAGAGTCCTTTGGATTGCTTCTAAGAACCACAGTTTTCTTGCACAAATTCGTCAATTCGAACTTAACTGATGAGATTGTAGGCAAAAAGATCGGATTTGAGAGGTGGGTTTTCAATGAGAATTGATTTTGGTGCCTCTTCAGTGGAGAAGAAAGTGAGAGAGGGGAGAACGATAGAGTTCCCATCGTCAACTGTAATATCGTTTTTTCTTCTATTTGCAGGCTTTTAGCAATAAAACAGAGCGATTTATTGATAGGTGGGCATATGGTCTGCGGGTCCCAAGACTCCCAACAATGAAGACCAATCTCTAACCGTAGACATAAGGTACCCTCTAGATAATATTTTTGACCTGATTGGTATCTGACGGCTCTAAATGTCGTTTCTAAATCAACTGCTTAAAATTTCAACTGAACTTCCAATCGGTTTAGAAGTTTTAGAATGATTGTCTTGTTTGAGATCATCCACAAAAAGGCTCGGATGATTTTCATGGGGGCAAATAATAATGTGTAATTTTCTTTAAAAAGATGATCATGGAGATAATTCGGAATGTCCAATACTATTTAGTAGAGTGGTTGAAAGTATGGGTTTTCATAGTTAAGTTTTAGGGCGAGGATCATGGCAAAACCCTAAATTTTGAGGTTTCCGACCTCAAAGTTTAGGGATAGGATGTCAAGTTTCATAGTGCGACCTCAAAAAATGAGATCAGCGACAGAGACTTTGTCGACATAAATTATGTCGCCCAACTCTATTTTCTCTCTCTGTTTCTCTTCTCTTCCTCGTTTTGATTCTTTCAAAAGAGTGGCGGCTCAGTAGGCCCTCTTCATATGCGACTTCAAATTTAGGACAAGGGTCACGGTATGTTTTGATGCTTTGAGTTGTACGTCTATAGTGCTTGTCAAAACCTTAAAATTTGCAATTTTTGATGCTTTGAGGTGTACGTTTATAGTGCTTGTCAAAACCTCAAAATTTGTAATTTTTTATGCTTTTAGGTCTAAGTATATTAGACTTTAGAATTAGCACTCCCTTCACTTTTACTTTCAAATTAAAAGTCACTTATAAAAATGGTTCATAAACAATTCTAGACCAATAATTATTTATTTTAAAGTTTACCAAATAAGGGTTAGATCTGAACTTGAGAGAAAATCAAATAGTTTGTAGTCTATTATTTTGAATTGTCAAAACGTTCCTTAGATTGCGGTGATTGAAATTCCTTGGAAATCTATGGATTTCACTGTCTTCCAATTGTACATATTGGATACTTCAAGAGACATTAATTATCCGATGCTTAAATAACTCATTATGATCTAATTAATCCTTGGATTTTCATTCTTCAATATGAAACTTGGATTTTCATTCTTCAATATGAAACTAACAATGTAGGTCCTCGTTGTGTTCTATACATGATTAGCATATTCTAATTTTTAACAAGGGGATTAGATTCGAAAAAATTTGCCGGCCGTAGCTCGAATCCACCGTGTAGTGCTGGCATCACCGGGAAATCTTCTTGGTAAGGGATGTGATGGAAACCAACTGTATACCAGACAACGATATCCTTGTTCTTGATTGTTCTATTCCTGCATAAATAGATAATTAAGGATATTGTCATTAATTAACCTTAAATTAGCTTCAAAGCTCGTGTTTGGTAACAAAAATAATGTTGCATTCTTAAAGTTAAGCCATCCCAAGTTTAACCTAACGGAGCTGCTAAATACATCGTGGATTCTATCGCAAACAGAACGACATGGGATAAGCTTAATTAATTAAGCACCTCCTAGAAACTTTCTAGGAAAGGGAGGTATATAATGCTATTTGGCCAATCAATAATAGGTTGGAAACACCTTGAAAACACTTTTAAGAGGGAAAAAGTGGTAGGTCTCTGCCACATAACCAATCGAGCACCACTTTATAAAGACCAATGTTATTGACACTACCATTTTTTATCCCTTGTGATCTAGCTCAATTTTTTCTCAAATTTTGATTGGTAATGACCTTATTTATTTTAATATAATTTTTGTTTATATAATAAAATATATAAGAGCTTTTTTATCCCCACCCCACAACCCAAAATACACCAGTCATCTTCATCTTCCCTACCATCGGCCACCACCAACACCACCGCCGGCAACGGAAAAAAAATTATTTTATTTTTTTCCTTATTTCCACCTTTCCCCACCCCCTTCCACCAGCACCACCACCGTCCCACCACCGTCACTAAAACCCAGATCTGAAAAAAAAATTTAGATCTGAAATAAAAAAATTCAGATCTGGAGAGAAAAAGGTGAGAGAGTGGGTA
>MVGT01001374.1:475420-492385 GCA_002174775.1 Macleaya cordata
CCTGCATCGCCCTTTCCACCTTGCTGTCATGGTAAGAGTTGCAGAAACCCTAAGTCTAGTTCGTAATTTTGTGAAGAAAAAGGAGAGGGTGAAGGTTACCCCATTTGATTGTAAGTGTGTGGGACCACTATTCTTTAATTCTTTTAAATTTTAAGTTTTAAAATAACTTAAACATCCTTAGGCCCATTCTACTTAACTTCACTTAAGCCCACTCTATCCATCTTAAATTCTTAATTGAACTTATTCTTTAGACCATCCAATTCAGCCCCAATACTTACAAAACAGATTCTAGTTTACATCATATCAAACTAGAACCGTCCTAGTCCTGACACAAATCAGTTCCACTTCACGATACTACAGCTACTTCCTTGATGACCCGTTCAAATCCTATGATCATTAAAATTCAAGATTTTGATAATTGTCCCAAAACATATAATGATGTGGATGATAAAGATGTGCAAGTGTTTTCTCAATTCATCTCCAAGCCACGTTTACATTGGGATAAGAATCGTGATAGGCGACTGTATATTAGAGAACGACGTCAAGGAGTACAAGTTCACAAACAGTCTAAAATTCCACTGTTTGATTGCCAATATCATATTGATTTTTTGCTTGAAAAGATTGAAAATCTTTTATGGAAGAATCGGATTTGTGACGAAGACAAGGTGTTTATAGTTGAACAACATCTTTCGAAGGCAACTTATGAAGGACTTAATGCTATGCAGCGGAATCGGCTTGACAAAGGAGATGCAATAATTAGTGATTGGCCTACGTTTAAGAAGATAATGCGGATTGTATTCCTTCCTCAGGAGGACCATACCACGGTTAATTCGGCTATTAATCATAGGGAAAGAGATCTAGGTCAAGAGCTAGATGAGTTGAAACAATTGGTTCAACAACTCATATTGGGAGTGAACGTAAACGCTAATATGAAGCAGGTTTCAACAGTCACAACAAATAAGGTAAACACTAATCCTATAGATTTACCTATCATTGATGATGTGGCAACTGAAATAGAGATCTCTGTGGAACGAGTTGACAAGGAACACATAGCTGATGATTCAAAAGATTCTAAGGTAATATCTAGTTGTATTTCTTCTATTGCTTTGCCTACATGTGATGATATGATTTTAGAAGCCAAAATTCTTGTTGAACGTGATGATAAGCCGATCAATCTCAAAGAGGAGAGCATAAAAGGTACGATTGATCCATCCAAAATTGAAGCCATTGTTGATAATAATTTTCAAGAGGTGAATCATGTCGAATTTAAGGAGGAGACATATGACTTACATCAGATCGATGTCACACCACTTAATTTTCATCCTTATGAAGATCCTTTTGATCAGTTTTACACACCCACTATAGTTTCATCTGGTTATCTACGGGATTTAATTGGACAATCTTCATTGGTGTTCATGGTAAAGAATAACTTTATTGCAGATATCTTCAAATATTTCCGAAGTTTTAAAGAGAGCTTCATGCCATGGAGTTACAAATTCAGAAAGAAAATTCATCGAAATATTTTGCCGCTTTTATTAAGTCATGAACTACTCATCATTCCTATGCATAATTCAAGAGAGAGTCGTCTCAAAGAAGCAGTTAGAAGAGAATATCAAATTCTACAGGATGACTCGGGACGGGTCTTTCTCAAGTGGGAGAGACTGATATAGGACAAATTTCGTGGGTCCGTCTTCAATTTTAGCTTTAATTAGGAATTTAGTAATTTTTAAATTTTAGCTAGAAATTTTTATTATTTGAGTATTTCTTTTATTATTTAGCAGTTTCCTTGTTAGATTACAAGTTTCTTTTTAATTAAAATTCTAATAGGTTTAAGAAACCCTTATTATTATATAAGGAGATGTAGTAGACAATTTATTAAAAGAATTCAAGATAGTTTTGATTAATAATAATTGAGTTTTCTCATTACTTGAGAGTTATTTTGGTGTTCTTCAATTCTAGGTGATGAACTAGAATTTTATCGTTTTTTCCGCTGCGTCACCACGTTATTATGTTGTGATAACGTTACTCTTTACTCGTATATGGAATTTGGATTTAATCCTAATTCTATCTCTAGTTAAATTTCCCACCTAATTAAATTTTTTTTAAAATTTAGCCCAGTCAGTATGTAAATAGTATATTAACAACATGCAAATTGGGTTAAATTTAAAAAAAATTTGTTACCTTAGATGGAACTCAAAACACAAATCATTTTTTTTTTTTTTTTTTTTTTTAATTTTTTTCTTATAACCCCTTACTCATATTTACATGGCCAACTGATATTTCTACACAACTTTTTACTAAAAATACACAATTCAAAATTTTATTGTCGATTCCTTATAGTCGACAATATAAAATGACTTATCGGTTATCTATAATCGACAACACAATTACAAAGTGGTTTGGCAGTTCTTGGTTACCGACAAAATATTTTATAAATTTGTATTGTAGATTCTGAATTATCGACAAACAATTCAGCCAAAAATGTGTTGCTAGAGGAAAGGGCCACGGATATTTCTACACAACCAATTATTATACCCACATAACTTTTGATCGAATTGTTCGTCGGTAATCCAGAACTGACAATACAATTTTCATCAATTGATTTGTCCGCAACTTAGAACTTTCAAACAAGTGATGTCGGCCATACATAACCGACAAACTATTTTTTATTGCCGACTGTATGGAACTCACAATACAAATATGAGTTGTGTAGATTTAGTAAAAAATTGTGGGAAAATATTAGCAGCGATAGTAAAAAGTTTTTTTTGATAAGCAGTCATAGTAAAAAGTTGGGTCACAATATCTGGGCCTTATTTTCATACCTGCTGCTCCAAATAGCTAAGGTATCATCACCACGACTCTGATCAGCATATTGTCCACCAACCCACTTCTCTGACTTATTATACGGTGTAACCCACAGATTATAATTTGTAAACGCACCACGAATCTGCGGATAATCATCGTACGATAGAAGGGGACCCACTTGTGATCCAGGAATCAGACGGTATCCAACATCATTCCCCATCTTTGTTTTTTTATTAGGGTTCACCACCAAGAGTTCAGTAGGCTCCAAGCCAAGTTTTATTCGTCCGTCTAATTCAGTTTTTGCCGTTTCTTTAACGACCGTCCAATAACTTTTTCTTAATGAACTTCCGTCTGTAACTCTCTTACGTTGCAACTTGGCCTTGACGAAGGAGTTATGTTCACCATCAACGTCAAGATCAAGATGGTACGTGAGGAAATGGTCGTGGTAAACACCTATTGTGTTGTCAGCTAACAGCGTACCGTAGATATCTTCCTTGAATTGGTCTGTGTGGGTGTAATGTTCACCCTTCACTTCTAGGATACCAGTTAGCCCTCCCTGCATAAATTGAAATGGAAATATAAAAAATATAAATTTAGAAATATAAAAATTTCATACCCAGGTAAATTTGTTAAAAAACTTGATTTTCGTTAGTAAAATGCTACAAGCACCTTGGATTTGCACCTTTGCTAATACATTTGATTATTTTATTCAAATTTGACCAAAATTAGACCCACGTTAAACTAAATTAGACTCAAATTAGACCCAAATTAGACCGCGGGTATAATTTTGCGTGCAAATCCGGGGTGCCTATAGCATTACCCAGTAATTATTTTGTCAAAAATATTTCTACCCGAAGTAAACTCTTCGTATTGAGAATAGCCCTACATGAAATATTAGAGCTTTGCAAACTCAATATATATAAAGAACTTAGGCCACTCAACTTATTGCCAATTAAATTTGATTTAGATGCCTACAAATACATAATATGGTATCAGAGAACGCATACACGTGAAAGGTCCAACAGTCACACGGGCTCCATGTCACTCGATAGAATTCTACGTATTAGACTCAAAATAATGCCACACGTGATGGAGCGTATTGAGAATAGCCCCACATAGAATTTGAGAGCCTTGCAAACCTAATATATAAAGGTCATGGGCCACTACACTCTTGCCAATTAATTTTGAGTTGAATGTCCACAAATTTAAAACATCAGTCTAAAAATAATTGAAAAGGCTTAAATGTGAGTTTTTGGCAAATTTGAGGAATCGAAGTCTCTTGGTTTCGAAAGCAGCTTGCTGAAAAATCGACACACCGTCGCTGGTCAAACTAGGTCGTCCTAAAGTATGTGATTGAAGAGGAAAAATCCAAATCAAGAGTATTGGTGTTCCTAAAATTCAAGAAGAGGTAAATCTAGGATTTTGGTCTTCTTGTGTGCTTCTTTTGAGTTGTGAGGGTAACGTTTTGAGAAGTGAGAGATAAATTGAATTAATTGTGCTTTTGTCCGAAGTTTTTACCTGAGTTTAAGGTTTTTTTCATAAATCTTGTGTCTTATTTGTTTGTTCTCTTTTATTCATCGTACTTTTTTGTTCTTTGTTTCATCTGTGTACGAAATAATGGTTGGGCTGAGGCTAAAAATCCTCACACTAAAGATGTGGATAGATTTAGATAATAGTGGTAGGGGAACAAGGGCCAAGTAGGGTGCTATCTAGAGGCGACCCATAAAAAAGGTGGTCCCATTGAGTTCAGTTTTGAAGTATTTCTTATCTTACCCCAACTTTAATGGAACCACTTTGCTTGAATTCCCAGTCAATGATATAGTCATAGTTGCCCACTGTTGAAACCATCCTCACCACTAGACTCACCTCCTCCCGCACCTCCCTTATCTGCACAAAAAAAAAACACCATCTCAAATCCTATGATGAGCAAAGGAACTGTAAACTGGATGATTCTATAAATAAGTAAGATGCCTGTGTACTTAGGTGCTCCTCGCCCCAATTCAAAGGGGTAAAAGAATGCAAGGACCAGGTCCAGGTCCAAATACAATGGCTTCCTCACTTATTTGGGGAGTAACAATCTATTTTGCATGAGCTAGTGCTTTTACACTCATCCAAGATTTTTCATCCATTAAATTCATCTGTTGACGTATAATCAATTAAATTCAAACAACCAAAAGAGAATAAATGAGAATCCCATATTATTTTATTTACATTCTTTCTCTAAATTTTATTAGTTCAATATCAACGAATAATTTTAGTAAGTGAGAATCATGAGTGAATTTAAAATTTCATGCTGGGTAAAAAGTGTACACCAACAACATGGTTCCTCAATGAGTTGGGGGATGCAATTTTGTAGACCCACTTTTATTTAGACCCTGGACCTTCTCAAGTGATTGGTATTGAACTCTCTCCCATCACTTAAGAGGTCTTAAGTGGGTCTACAAAATTATCTTCCCAACGAGGGTATTGCTGGATTTGAGTGTTTTACCTTTGAAATTTACTACGGTAAAAACTAAAAATAAATTTAATTACCACTCTTAATTCTAATTAAATATTCCTCATTTATCAGGGGAATCAATTATGCGCACAATTTTTACTCCACGCCGAAACCCTAGAATGCAATTCCTCGAGAAAAGCACCTTACCTTCCTTCAAAAAAAAAAACATTAACCATTACTTACAATTTTGTTTGGAATAGCAGTTTCAGTATGTCGCCACATGATATCCCCGGCATATTTCTGGAAAACACAGAACACATTTGGAATCTGAACGGGCAGCCCGTCTTGGCCGGCGTAGTACCCGTCCATGAACACTGCATTGGCCGGGCAGTCTTTCAAGGGTTCAAGTGAGAAGGCACAAAGACCCAGACCATATTCGCCTGCATCGAAGAATGTCTTGTAGTACCAGTCTTTTGTTGGATCCATGTAGGGTACGAACAGCTCAGATACGTATCCTTTATATAGGACACGGCGAAATTTGTTCTTCTCCGTGTCGTAAATTGATGCCAGAGATATGATGGAACCTGCTCGGGCATCATAGCTTAAGTGGAACTCCCAATTGGCCCACCTGATAATAATCTTATAATTATAGGAATCGCACTATTGCACCATGTTAATCAAGAATTAATTCAACAAAAGCATATTTTTTTGTACATCTGCTTAATATTACTTTCCCACCGTTGTGGATGTTCTAAGAGCACGGCTAGTAGGCACCTTAAAGCCCCAAAGCCAATAAATTAGCAAGACCAGTGGGTACCCCAAAACCCTAGACTCTGTACTTTAGCCACTAATTTGGTGTGTGGTTAAGGGCTTAAAGGTACTCGCGACGCAGCAATGATCGACGATATGAAAATCTAATATATATTATAATACTCTAAAATTAAAGTTGTCATAGAAATCTTTCACCATTCCAATCATCACCTAATATTATAATAGTATAATATATATTATAATAGAGGGAGGTTATTGCACCCCTTTAGAACGCCCTTCCTTATAACCCCCCTTCCTGTGGAGTCCACATGTAATGCATCTAAGGGCTGATTTTTTTAGTAGATGTTCTTCTCACTATATATATCATCATATTAAAAATCCAGCTCGTTCTAAAACTTTTAACCTCCTCAAATTACTTCTTAAAAATTGGTAGCTATTTGACCCCTCAAATAGTTACTAAATAGTTACTAATTTTTATAGGTTAATTTGAATGGGTTAGAAGTTTTACAACAAAGTGATTTTTTAATATGACGATATACAAGTGAGAAAAACATCATGCATCGCATGTGGGCCCCACAAGAGGTGGCGTCATAAAGAGGTATTCTAAGAGAGGTGCAATAACCTCCCCATTATAATAATCTAATATTACCTTTCTCGTGACAACTGCAGTCCGGACCCGACATGGGATATGCGGTTCACCATCTAAGATGAACTACCCAATGGGTGCTGGCCACCTGTTTTTTGTGTTCTTTATTTGACATATTCCAGGGAGTAGATACTATGTCAGTTCACCAGTCACCACCAAATCATTATCATAAGGGGTCTGATATTTACACCCAATCATTTTTATTTTTTCACTAATCTTACACCTATTCTATGATCTAAGTTTAAATTTTTTTTTTTTGAGGAATGATAACTTCGTCATATAGATCATCTCAAGGAAAATTACATCATTCTATAATATTACCGGGTTATAAGAAAAAAATTTAATAATGGGTCGTGTTTTTACTTCCACCCTAGACAAAAAGAATTTTTAAATTTAATTCAATTAGCAAATTATTAGCCCATTGTTAGCATACCGGTTGGACTAAATTTAAAATAAAAAAACAAAATTGGTCGAATGATAAGTCAAATCATAGAAATGTAGCAAAAGGAAGGAAAATCCATAGACCGACCCCCACTTACTCAATAGGGCTCCACCCCGTAGGAACTACGAGATCACCCCAAGGATGCCTTCGGCATAATTCAAACCTATCATGGATCAAACTCTTTCAAGCCTTTTAAGTCAAGCTTGTTGTAAGGCTAAAGCCCCCTTTACGAGTAGGGGCAGAACGAAAAGTTCTCCAACTTGGGCAAATACTATTAAATATAGAGTGGCTATTAGCACTTCTAACTCTAGTTTCAACAAGGCCAACAATAGAAATATTATGTTTTTTAATAAAGGCTTTCACTTCTTTCGACTTTAGAGGGTCATTCAGCCCTCTTACATTCCAAGCAGCAAGACTAAACATGAGTAACACGGCAAGCTGAGGAACCCTACTGTAAAGAACCATCCTAGGTGAAAATGTGGTTAAATTCAAATTCTCTTTTTACTGTTTAATTAATCTTTAACTAAATTTTAAAGACATTTTATGAGGTTATCTAAATGATTAATTAGGTCATCATTAAAAAAAATCATCTCAAAGAAAATCACATCATTTATAACATTATGGGGTTAACAGGAAAAAAAAAAAAAAACTCTAATACTAAGTTGTGTTTTAACTTCCACCCTAGACATTTAAAAAAAAAAAATTAAAACAATTAGCATATTGTTTGCATATTATTAGCATATTGATTGGGCTAAATTTAAAAAATAAAATTGGTTGAATGAGAAATGAAACCGTTGGTGAAATTAGGGTTTAATCCAAATTCTCTTTTTACTGTTTTATCTTAATTTAACCAAATTGTAAAGATGTTTTATGAGAAAAAAAAAACAAGTGTAAGCAGAGTGTAAAATTATTTTGGGTGTAAACATCAGTCCCCTATAATTTAAAGGAAAATGCATAAAGAACTACCAAACACGAAAAGGGTCAAATTAACTGACCTGATAGAGTGACCGTCGACGTCGAAACCAGGTCCCTCCTCCACGACCGTTATACCCTGTGACCGTTGACCAAACGTCGGCGATTTCAGCTTCGATTTCCGGTACTCAGTTTCGTCAGCTTTCGGTACCGGAACTCTTAACCTATCATAATACTTCGTTATCTTCATCTCATCTAGGTCAACCACCACAGTTATCCCTTCAATAGGTCTAACGTTCAAATTTACAGTTCCATCCAAATAAAAACACAGAACCTTAGTCTCCCTTTTAACCCTAATTTTCTTCTCACCAAACCACCCAACTGAAAAACTAGAACAAACTACTTCTGATAATTTAAGTCCTCTCTTGCTAATTGACGCCAAAAATGGTGGGTATGTTAGTGGAAGTTCGCTTGCAGCTGTTTGTTCTTCGAAGGTTAGTATAGGAAATCCATGTCCAGTGTAAATTTTATCAGAAGTGATATAATTTTTGGATAAATCTACGGTGAATTCGTGGGTTTTTTTGTCGATTCGAGTTATAATGAAGGCTTTTCGAGGTGGGGTTTTGTTTGATGAAGATGAAAGCCATGAAAGGATGGTTTGTTTTTTTGGTTCGTCTAAGCCAACGTAATGAAAGGTTAAGTTGTGGGTTGAGTTGGGGTATGATTTTTTAATTAGGGTTTGGATTTGGATGAATTCTGATGGTGTGAGAGGGTCTAGTGGGTGGTGAATCTGGTGATGATCATCATGAGTAGTACTACTGTGGGTTATTAAGGTTAGAGAGAGAAAGAAGAGAGAGAAAAGGAGGAGGAGGAGTACTGTGTTGAAGGTTGGAGCCATTGATGAACATTCAACTGAGGGGCGGAACCAGGAATTCACATTGAGGGGGCTAAAATGAATCAATAATCTAATAAACAACTATAACATAAGTCCAAGCCTCGTTGCACCCCTATTTTTCAAAACGCCTCTCTAATAATTATTACCCTTTGTTTACACTGGTCTGTTGGGCTTACATAGAATGATTTAAGGGCTGATTTTTTTTTTTCCGAAGATGGTCTGCTTAACTTGTAGATTACCCTTATAATAATTCCCGAAGATGGTCTGACGAAAACCCAACTTTTAGCGGCGTTAAAAGTTTATACTGATGTGACTTGCTTTGAAGATGATTAATATGATGAGAAAATGATCCACATAAAAATCAACTCTTAGATCATTTAGATGTGGGCTCACAGACCAATGTAAAGAGGGCATAAAAATAAATAAGAGTAATAATAAAAAAAATTGTGGGTGTTTTGAGAAAGAATGCAACAAAGCTTGGCCATATTGTATAAGAAGCTCTTTGAGGATCCAAGGGTAAGGTTGTGAGGATGATCTTTCCACCATATAAATCATCTTCATATAGAATCTACCCTATATAAAGCTTGTAACTCTCAAATGTTGTAAAATTAATGTTATTTTTGGACCACATATAGATTACCCAACTTTTGATTGGGTTAAAAGTTTTAGAATTATGTGACTTTTGGTGAGAATGATTTACATAGTGAGGAGATCATCTTAAAAATAATATCCCTTGAATCATCTCTATGTGGATCTCATAAGCCAATGTAAAATAGTGTTAAAAAAATTCGGGTGTTAATAGAGAAAAGTAGAAGTAGACCGGTGTTTATATAGGGTGAAAGTAACCAATTTAAAGATTACCTCACATTTACACATAATGTACAACGTAATTAAGTGGACACCAAAGCATTCCTTTAAAATAATACTGAAAGTTTAAAATTTTATGGCTAGCCCACTTAAATTACCTTAAAATCTAATAAAAGAGACCTCACTATTGTTAATTTCCAAAAATTGACCTGGGCTGAAGCCCCCTTAGCCTGGCTTTGGTTCCGCATTTCAACTTGGTTTGTCTATCTTAATTGATGATGTTGATGATTATGAACAGATTGAATATTTATGGATCTTGTGTACATATATTATATAAAAGAAAAGAATCTTTAATTACAAAAGAATATAACAAAGGAAATTTCTTAACTTATTCTAGCTAATAAGGAAACTAGTTTTACAATTCAAATTCAAATATAAGAAGATATATAATAAACGTGTAGAACTTTTCATGCGGGGCCCATTGTGATTGCAGCTGATTGTGGAGGAGTTTGGTGGATGATTTTCTTGATAGTTGGATCGATGATTTCCGTTGGTGATTCTTGATCATGGTTAGGCGACGAGTTGCGCTCGACTCGGCCCACTAGGATCGGACTCGATGGGTCGTACCATAACTAAACTGTTGGGGTTTATGCCCTAAAATAATTTAAATTGACAACATTAATAAATTATATTTATTAATGAGCATGATATTATATTATTACTTTATTCAGATGATAAATTAAGTGCTGTTCACGAGATGATGTTGTAAGTAAATTATTTATATGAAGTGTTCATACATGGAGAGATGTAATTTACTGGTTCCTCATATTCTTGTATAGTTCATAGTCAGTGATGAATCTGAACAATTCATCTGATAAAACTATAACACACTAGACTTCTATATTATAGAGTTATGTATTTCCATCACCGGAGTGGCGACTCTAAGTCAGTGTGTTAGTATATTAGGAATACACTGAACAGGTCAAACAAAATACTTTTTATGTTATTGTCAGCACATAAAAAGATTCTGTAAAACTTGCTGATTGTAAATATCCTAAATCCTGAAAGCAGAGTATACTCTACAAGTTGGTTTCTACTCAGTTTGATCTACCAAACAGTGAGGTCAGACAACGCAAACGTGATCCAATATTCTGGGTAGGTTGGGTGGTCGAAATCACTTAGTGGGATTACTTTGTGTCAATAAGGAATCCACACCAAAATGATATTCCCTTGAGAGCCTAATCAAGAGTATTAATTATTCTAGACTGCGCAGTGATCCTATAAAATGTTTATTGGATTATTAGAATAATTATAATGGTATGATATGGCAGGCAAGGACTAAGATGTAATTACTCGAAAGGTGCTGACATTAATAGTTAATGTTACCTTGGTGTATATTACGAATATCAGTTAAGTGGAGGGACTATTTGCTGGTATAACGAGTGAAGGGCTTCTGAATAATATTCATTTACTTGAGAGTATTCAGTTGCAGTTATTTAGTGGACTTAACTGCAATTAGATTTATTATTTGAGAATTATATGAGATATATGGACCTCAAAGTAATAAATCAAAAGCTTAAGTAAGTGGGGACCATATGGACCTAACTTGGAGCTAAAGATATGGGAAGAGAGTCTTTCTCTATAAATAGAGATAGGGTTCATAAGATAGACCACCCTAACTTGTGTATCTAAAACTCTCTCCCAGATTTAGAATTAAGTTATGACCTTTATGGTTTTAGAAACCCAAAATTCGTAGTATATTCCCGTCAGAATTTAAAATCGAATTTTGAGGCACGTCAGAGCAGAATTGGAGAATCGATATTTCACGCAAAGTTGTAAAAAATTCGACCGTTAGAAAGTTATAGCCTAAATACAGTTGTTGTTTCTTTTCGGGTTTTCGACGATTGATCTAGAATGTGGGATGAAGATCTGGGATTACATACAAGCGTTTAAACGGTATGTATCTGATCTTCAAGCTATTGTTTTAATTCATGCATCCTCATGTGATCCTGTAAAGGGAAAATAGTTATTTATTTTCGCTTCATAATTTAATCTAGACCATATTTTACCCAACATAAACTTGACTCGTATAAACCTGAGACTTGGTATCTAAGGAACCAGAACCAAATTGTAATTAATTTATAAACAACAATTCTCCGTTTAGATCAGGTTTTTAATTTAAATCAATGGAACTAGCATGCAGAGACTATGGTTTATGATCGACGAACCAGCAGCGACCGAACTGCACCCAGACTAGGGGTTCCAATCTGGAGAAGAATTTTCAATTTTAAATTGTATACGTAGGGCTTAGGACTGGCCTACCTGAAAGGTTGAGGCAGTGTAGAGCTTCCCTAACCGAGTATATCCAGTAGCCCTGTACAGGGCTGTATCTGTGTATCCAACTTCTAATAAAACTTTTTGTTTATTTTACTATCCTAAAATTGGATGGGCCCACAAATATATATTTAAGTGAAATTTTATTGGCATACATTGAACAAAAGTCACTCATGCGGTCTGCATGGATTCACATATCTATCGTCCATAACCTACAGCCCATAACCTTTTTTTTTTAGGATCTGCCAAACATATGTTGGGTTCTTTACTCCACTAGCCTTGCTCTGAGAGTCGACATCCATATTTAGTTATCTAAGTCATCTTACACCGTTTCGACAAAAAAAAAAGTCATCTTACACCGTTATTTCTTTACTATACAAAATTAGAGGAGGGAATTAAGTGAAAAACTTAGCCAAATTTATTTTGGCCAAAAATGTTATTGAAATCTTCTGTGGGATCAACATGGGGTTAATTCAAAGATTAATTTTAGATGAATTTGTTCTTCTCATCACGTGGATCATTTTCGAAAATCAAATTATTCTAAAACTTTTAACCCCTTCAAAAGTTGGGCGATTTATGGGTTATCGATAAATATCGTTAATTTTGTACTAATATTTGATAAGAATAGAAGTCTTAAATTGGAATGATTTTATATGAAGTCTTAAATCGGAAGCCAGTAATAAAGTCTACCAAAGTGGTAGAAAAGGAAATGTTGATGAAAGAAGATGAGGCTCAAACATATGCTGTGTTTGAGATGTGCAAGTTTGAAGATGATGATGTTGATGCACTGGTTGATGATGATGTTAGTGTGATTCCCAAGATGGAGAGCAACTTAGGAGTTACTCAATATGGATGATTGATGATGAAGTGCAAAGACAACAATAAGATGAAGATAAAAAGATCAAAGAAGGTTGAAGATGAAGCTGTAAGTATTTTACCAAAAGGTAACGATGATGAGCGTGAATAGAAGAATTGGTACGTGAAGTAGAGTTTTTTCAAAAACGGGGAGATTTGTAAAGTTTTAGAAAAATCAATCAAGGTTTTAGAAACTTATTTTCTCTTGTATTTGAGGGAACTGCTATTATAGGTGGGTTTCCTTTTCATATTTAGTTAGGATTCCCTTTTTCTTCTAGGATTGGGATACCTATTGGAGGCTGTAAATATGAAACTAGGGCATTAATCTAAAGCATTTAGAAAAACAACATTGAGAGTGTGAGATCTCTTGAAAGGATTGTGAGTCTGAGGACAGAGAGAATATTGTGAGAGCAATATTGTAGAGAGAAGTTCGATAAACACGCTAGAGAGAAGCTTGTGAGAGTAGTTGAGTGTGTGGCTTGATTTGTAATCCCTTTGATCTTAGTGATAGAAGTTGTTATTTGCTATTGACGTAGCCAAAGAGTGGTCAACCACGAAAATCGTTTGTAGTGTATTTTCTTTTATCTCTTTTTTCTATTATTTTTTTGTTAGTATTTGCTTGTGATTGTTTGTGGTGAATCCTAAGCATTCAGCGGGCGAAAATCCTAATAAGGGGGCCATGGTACCCCTACCCGATTTTCTTTTAATCACCAAACCACCCAATTGAATAAGTACCACAAACAACTTCAGATAATTTAAGTCCTTTCTTGCTAATTGACGCCAAAAATGGTGCATATTGTTGGGAAGTCCCTCCACATGGGGGACCCACCAACAAAACATGTTTGTACCCCCTTTAATATTTTAAGGGGGACAAACCTTTTTCTTTATTTTAAGAGAGAAACAGGATCCGTGAATAACGGATCCTGATTCTCCTTGGGGTTTTCTCTCCAACCCCCTTCATTCGACAAAAAATAGAGAGAAAGAGAGAGAACAGACAAGAGACAGAGAGATAACAGACAAAAGAGAGAGTTCACGAAGAAGGAGAAGGAGTTGCCGATCCATTTTTCGGCGAGCTTGTGACGACGTCATCCACAAGCTCTTATAGCCATCATCTTCTTCACACAAGATTGGCATTTTCTAGGGTTTATTCAAACCCTAGATTGGTGAGAAAATCTCTACACTCTTGTTGTTAGTATGAAATCTACCTTAGGGTAAAGATCTTGTGATATCCATCAATTTGGTGAAGATTATTGTTTACCAAGTGTTATTGTACATCTTGATGATTGAAACCCCCTATTATTTTAGGGAGAATATTGTAACCCTATTATTATCATAGTAGAAGATTTCTAGACTAGGTCCTATAGTTTTTACTCTTCACATTGAAGAGGTTTTCCACGTAAAAAATCTTGGTGTCTCATTATTTGCATGTTTGATTTAATTTCTAGCTCATATTTTGTTACTTGTGGTTGTAATACTTGCTCCACTAATATTGTGCCCATGGTAGTGGGATTTATTTCCCAACAAGTGGTATTATAGCACAGTGGTTAAAATTATCGTGTACAATCATAGATGTAAACACTAATCGCATAGTTTATTTGAATGGGGAAAATTATATGATCTGAAAAGCAAAAATGGAGGACTTACTATATTGCAAGGATCTGTATTCACCGATTGAAAATAACGGTGTTAAACCAGAAAAAATGAATGATGAAGATTGGAGAATCTTGAATCGAAAAACTATAGGATTTATCCGACAATAGTTAGATGAATGTGTTTTTCATCATGCATCAGAAGAAAATAAAGCTTATGAACTTTGGAAGAAATTTGAAGAGTTGTATGATCGAAAAACTGCCGGAAACCAAGCTTTTTTGTTCCGGAAGCTTGGGAAACTAACTTACAAGGATGGTACTTCAATTGCACAACACTTGAATGAAATAAAAAGTATTGTGAATCAACTTGCTACTATGAAATTGGTTTTGGATGATAAGTTACAGGCTTTACTTCTTTTAAATTCCTTACCTGATAGTTGGGAGACATTGGTGGTATCTCTCAGTAATTCTGCTCCCAATGGAGAATTGACTATGAGCCTCGTAACAAGCAGTTTGTTGAATGAAGAAACTAGAAGGAAATCATTAGAGCTATCTCATTCAGAGGCACTTGTTACAGAGAAACGGGGGAGAAGCAAAAGTAGGAAACCTTATTACTGTGAGAAGTCAAAGGGTAAATCTAAACCAAGAAAAGATTTCAAGTGTTTCCATTGTGGAAAATGGGTCACTACAGAAATGAGTACAGAAAACTTAAGCAAGAACAACATAAGGGAAATGGAGATGAAAAGAAAGATAAGGAAGTTGCAGCTGTTACAACAAAAGGTGAGCTCATTTTATTTTCAAACTGTAAAGATGTTTGCTTAAGTGCTACAGGTCAAGATACAAACTGGGTGATAGACACAGGTGCTTCTTACCATGTCACTCCTCACAAAGAGTTTTTTACTTCCTACAAAGACAGGTGACGTTGGTGTTGTCAGAATAGAAAACAGTGGTGTTTCAAAAATTGTAGGAATGGGTGATGTGAAAGTTGAGACCAAAATTAGCTGCACATTGGTTCTCAAAGATGTGAGGCATGTACCAGATCTCCGTTTGAACCTAATTTCTGCTGAAAAATTAGATGAGGAAGAGTACAACAGTCAGTTTGGTAGTGGATAGTGGAAGCTTACAAAGGGGTCTATTATGATAGCAAGAGGAAAAAGGTGTTGCACCTTGTACAAGACTCAGACCAGATTGTGTAAGGGTGAATTGAATACTGTTGAGAAGAAATCCTCTACAGATTTATGGCACAAGCGACTTGGCCATATGAGTGAGAAGGAACTTCAAATCCTCGCCAAAAGGCAAGCCTGATGTCTTAGAACTTGTTCACTCTGATGTTTGTGGACCTTTGAAGGTCAAAACAAATGGTAGTGCTTTGTATTTTGTTACTTTTATAGATGATGCTTCTAGAAAAGTGTGGGCATATGCTTTGAAGACTAAAGATCAAGTACTTGAGGTCTTCAAATCCTTCTATAACATGGTGGAAAGAGAGACATAAAAGTCATTAAAGTGTCTACGCACAGATAATTGGGGAGAGTACATTGGAGATCTTGATGCATATTGTAAAAGCTATGGTATTAGGCATGAACAGATAGTTCTGAAGACTCCACAACAGAAATAGTGTAGCGAAAGGATCAACCGTACCATTCTTGATAGATTCAGATGTATGTTCTCACATGCCAAGCTGCCAAGAAGTTTTTGGGGTGACGCAATGCGCATCGCATGTTATCTCATTAATTTATCACCTTCAGCACCGTTAAATGGAGATGTAGCTGAAAGAGTGTGGACAAGTAAAGATGTTAACTATTGGCACGTTAGGGTGTTTGGTTGCAGGGCATTTGTGCATATATAGAAAGATCAAAGATCAAAACTTGATGACAAAGCCAAGCAGTGTATTTTCTTGGGTTATGCAGATGAAAAATTTGGTTACACATTATGGGATCCAGTTGACAATAAAGTTATCAGAAGCAGAGATGTGGTCTTTCTTAAAGATCAAACTATTGAAGACATTGAGAAGATTGAGAAGCATGAACCTCATAGTAATGATCTTATTGATTTGGATCCTATTGTCCATCTAAGTGTATAACATCAACATTATGATAATGGGGTTGATGTATGGGGAACAGAAAATCATGAAGAAGATGTTCCTGCAGATGATAGTTGTGGAGCCAGAATCCGGCGCGATCCCACCCCGCACGTGAGAGAGCGCTCCCTCCCGAGAGAGAAGAAAAACGCACGCACGTGGCACGTGAGACGGGCACAAAAAGGATTCGCCCACCTGAGAAGGGGATATGAGTGTGAATGTGATGTGAAAGGAGTCGCCACCTGATTTACGGGAATCAGGACCCAAAATTTTGGAAAATCAACCTAGATCTAGTTTTTCGAAAAAACTATGGCGATAATCCAAAGTGGATGGTCTGCGGTATAGAGATAATGGATAAGGGGATCAAGGTACGGGTTGGGAAGGTGTTAGGCACC
>MVGT01001373.1:0-15509 GCA_002174775.1 Macleaya cordata
AATCGTTAGTTACTGAAAAAAAAATTAAAAACCAAAAGGAAAGAGAAAAATCAGAGAGAGAAAGAGCAGATACATATATGATGCCCTAGATTTAAGGATCGAAAATCGCCAGTTATTGAAAAAATAAAACAAAAAAAAAGAGAACGAGAGAGATCAGAGAGAGAAAGGGCAGAGACTTACCAATTTTATGCCCTAAATGTGAAGAGNTATTCACGACGGAACTATAAAATTCTGTCGCTAAAAGCCCACTTTTAGCGACGGCTCAGTAATACCGTCGCGAAAAACCGTCGCTATAGGCCTTTGTTTTTGTAGTGACAAGGGATTTTAGGGAAAGATTTTGTAAGGACCAGAGATTTTGAGAAAAAATATAATATAATTTTTCCACCAAATATTTTACAAGTAGTTATTAGTATTACATGTAGATACTGATTCTCCACATAAATAGGAATTCTCCTCCAAAACTCCATCCACTAACATTTTTAGAACTTATAAAATATTCTCAAATCTATTTCAAAAACTAACTAACTCAATATAATTCTTCAAAGGAGGATGAAGAATACAGGAAAAGAAGAAAACATTACATTTCTATTATTACTTCAAATATTAGAGAACTTCTATTTAATTATATTTTTCATATGGACCTCTTTTTATTTATTATTTTTAATTAAATTTTGTTGATTTTTTACTTTATAAGTCCCACAAAGCAAAATCAACTGTATAGGATTGATTTGGGGACGGGAGATCCGGACTTCTTTTATCCATGACAGAAGACAATTGACATACCATCAGTTAGTTGTCCCATATGCTTTGTCGTCATAGATGCTTTTATGTATTGCTAAAAAAATGATTAATCCTAATCTTGCATTGTAAGCTGATAAAATAATATTGCATTATTGTTATAACTGCAAACAATAAACAATACTTGATTAATAAATGAAGATGCCTATCAAAAAAAAGAAATGCAGAAAATATTTCAAAATATCATTCCTTCCATTTTCATCAAATTGTAAGCCCTGCCACTAAACTTTCAATCGTACGTACGTATTATTTTTTTATTTTTTAAATTGTGATATTCGAGCCACTTAAAGCGCCCGACTAATACTTGGAATAGTGTAGGTCTCTATGCCACTCATCTATTTAGTAAGATTTTATTGTTGGAGTTGCCTCAAGAGAAATTAAACTCATAACTTCTAAGTTGTGAGGTTAGAACCTTAACCATTATGAAATTTAATTTGAAAGATAATCTCAAAGTTGAAATTTTTGCCATTCCTAACAGAGTTAAACTGCGGTATACTTATTAAACTTTATTAGAACAAGTATGAATGTATCCAAGAGCAAAGAAATATTGGGTGGAGTAGTTTGAAAGGTAAATCTCAAGTTGAAATATGAAATCCTTTTGGGGTTCCACCCATTTAAAAAAAATAAAAAATTCAATTCCATTATCGGAACCATTTTTAAAACATTGCTGCAAATAGGCATGTCATTTTCATCCCTACATGCCCCATTTACCCTTACTCTGATTGGGCAATTGGGCAAGATAGCAGAACTTTTGTCCTCATTTACATGTGCCCTCTATGTGCCCACATATATTTTAGCCTATGAGGCCTGCATGGAGGTGAATTAATGACTAACTTTTTTTGTAAAATTATTCTCCTCGCCATATATAGATCATTCTCACAAAATACCAATTTATTCTAAGATATTTAATGCTATTAAAAGTTGACTAAAAAATAAACCGTTTATTATCATCATTTTTTTCTGATCAATATCTGATGGGATTAAAAACTTTAGAAATAAATAATTTTTTACGAAAATGATCTATATAGCAAGAAGAATAATATTATAAAATAATTACCCATTTGTTCGAATCAAATCAACATGGTCACATAAAAAATACATACAAATAGGGATAGAAAATTTGCTCTCACAATGCACAGGTATTTCCTCGATCGTGTGCATATAAATAAGAATTAAGCGCGTTGGCTCTTCAATGGACTTATTTTTAAAAAGAGGGAGGTTATTGCACCCCCTCTTAGAACGCCCCTTTATAACACCCCCTCCTGTGGGGCCCACATACGATGCATCCATTGGCTGATTTTTTTATGGGATGTTCTTCTCAATATGTATATCATCATATTAAAAAATCAGTTCGTTCTAAAACTTCTAACCCTTTCAAATTAACCTTTAAAAATTAGTAACTATTTAGTAACTATTTGAGGGTCAAATATTAATCAATTTTTGATAAGTAATTTGAGGGGGTTAAAAGTTTTAGAAGAGACTGATTTTTTAGTATGATGATATACATATTGAGAAGAACATCCCATAAAAAAATCAGCCCTGGATGCATTGCATATGGGCCCTACAGGAGGGAGCGTTATAAGGGAGCGTTCTAAGAGGGGGTGCAATAACCTCCATCTTTAAGAAATATAGACCTTTTTAATTTTTTTAATCTCGTATTAGCATGTGCGCCCGCTTTGGTTTACCAAAACAAGGACGAAACGACGACCTACGTAGGGGTGCTATCACATGACGTCACCCATCTCACGTCACCATATAAGTAGATCTTTTCTTTATAGGATTTTGTTAGCATGTGCCCTAAGGGCACATGATAAGTTTTTCGGTTTTGCATTTTGTTTAGTTTCTTAAAGTTGTCCAAATGAGTTGATTTTTTTATATATATGTTATTTATACTATTTGGATCATATCTAAAAAAATCAACTCAATCGAAGTCCTCTAGCACCCTCTAGCATCACAAATACTTAATTTAGACTTTAATAGTATGAATGGACGGCTGACATTTAAAGTGATTTGTTTAGAGGATTAAATATCTCCGATTGAACTGATTTTTTGTTGACATCTTATAAATAATGGTAATAGTATGTTTATAAAAATTCAGCTGATTTGAAGACTCTTAACTTGCAAAAAAATCCATTTAAAAATAACCTTATCGTGTGCCCTTAGGGCACACGTTAACAAGACCCTTCTTTATATTTGTATTCAAATTTCAATGTATCCATCTTAATCCGAGCGGTAAAATAGGAAAATGCTATAAGCACATTGGATTTACACTTTTGTTAATATCTTTGATTATTTTAGTTAAATTATTTTAGTTAAATTAGACCAAATTTAGATTCAGGTTAGACTTAAATTAGACTTCAGACATGATTTTGTGTGCAAATGCGGGGTCTTAAATTGGTTGGCTAGCTAGGGTTTTTTTTTTTTTTTTTAAATCTTTTGGTAAACCAGATTTTATATTTTCATTTAGACCAAGCTTGGTACACTCTCAATATTCGCAAATTTTGTATAGCTTTTTATGAATGTCTAAATAAGCTAATTTTTTATAAATTATATCTATAAAAAATCAACTGAATTGAAAACCTCTAATATCATGAACACTTAATTTAAAATTTAATAATAATAACATTTAAAATAAAATTTTTATGGTTAAAATTTTTTGATTGAACTTATTTTTTGTTTTTTTGTAGATATCATAAAACTGATCATAACATTAATCTAAAAAGAATCAACTAATTTAAAGGTGTGTAACACACAAAAAAAAAAAAATTTCTTTAACCTTAAAGCACCCTAGTGTTAGGGTTACAGAAAAAGTTACAGAATTTGGTACAGAAGGCACAATTTACGGTGAGAATCATAACACTTTAAGATGTGATGCGAATCACGAGGGTATGTGAAACAAAAACTCTAGCATTATTATTTTTTTTAATCGTTTTAGAGTTTTTTTTTTAATCGTTTTAGGGTTTGTTGGTTGCAGGGGCGGAGCCATGTAGCACTTGGGTGGGGCACGTGCCCCACCCAAGTTTTCAAAAACCTGGTTGTATAGTATCAAAATATTTTAAAAGTGCCCCACCCAATCGAAAAAATATTAAATATTGAGTTAGATGACAGACATCTTTGTAAGGCCCACATAGAGGTGATCTAAGGGCTATTTTTTTGTGATAATGATGTATTCACCGTGTGGATCATCCTCACCAAAAATCACATTATTCTAAAATTTTTAACCCCATAAAAAATTATGACTTATAAGTTGTCTATTTTTACAATTAACATCAAACCAATTCCTAGAAGCTTTAGAATAGGATAATTTTTTGTACAAAAATGATCTAATTGGCAAGGCGATCATCTTTGCACCGTCTGATCATCTCCATGTGGGCCCTGCATAGACCATATCTATAACATGTCTCCTGATCCTAACTCATATATTTTATATTTTATAATTTTATAGGGTGTTTATTTTTTTGCCACTAATTAGTGATGGGCCCACACAAAATGCTCTTTGTTTTTCACCACCAGTAAATTATGGGCCTCAAAACCCTTAAGTTATTTATTGGTGGTGAAAAATAAAGACCATTTTGTGTAGGCCCACCACTAGTTAGTGGTAATAAGTGGCAAGAAAACAAACGCCCCCCTTAGTTAACCAAATTTTTTTAAAAAAATTTGTTTTCTAAAGCCTCAATTGAAAATTTTGTTAATAAGTTGATTAAAAAAATTAATTTGTTGTTCTCCAAATTAAGCCTGTGCTCAATGAGCTAACCCAAGGGAGAGATTTACTAAAGCAGCTAAAAATCTATCTCGACCAGTCTTCTTCTTCTTCTTCTTCTTCGACTGCCGAATTTCTAATAACAAAGATACTATCTTCGTTTGACAAGGCTATTTTGATGGTGAATTGGGACACATTCGAAGAAGGTACTGATGATCAACCTAAACTGATCATCAAAGAGTCTACGGATGTCGTGACGGCGGCCACGATGTCTCCGCCTTCAGTGATGATCACCGGAGGAAGTCCACGAAGCCACCACTACAATCCTCATGACCTCATGATTAGAAAGAATTCCAAAAGGAGGTACATACAAATTAATATGGATATATACATATTTTTTACCCTAAAAAACACCATTTCTTCCTTGGATTAGTAGTACCATATCTTAAAAATGAAGTACCTGCCATTTTTGGGTGGAAATAAATTCCCACCTGAATTGTGCTATAAATCATGTATGATCCATCGATTTAGTCTGTGAAAGCCTCATCGATCGGTAAAAGTTTATTGGGGATGATGTTGTCGCCACTAATGTCAAAGGATCGACTATTACTGATGACTATTTGGCCGCCGCCCCTAAACTCGTGAAAGAATACGACTACAATAGTGGTCCCAATATTCCCATGGCCATCGGTAAAAGGCTTAAATCGTAACTAATAATTAACAGATTTTGAAGAACAAGAACATATAGTTGCTGGAAGAGTAATTCATCATTTTAGGTTAATAGTAATTTTTTTTTTGTTTGGAGAAAGGCCAAAGGGTAGTAGTAATTAATATCATTGCGGCCCTAAAAATTTTCTCCTTAAAAATGTAGAGTAATTATAATAAATCTCTTTCTCTCTAAATATTCTCTCCTTAAAAAGTTATAGCAACCATGGTTCAAAATCTCGTTTCATTTCGAAATGTTTCGGTTGTTCGTTTTGGTATTTTGGCTTACCGAAACGGAACATTACTTGAATTCGTTTTTTCCAAAAGTTTCGTATCGTTTTAGAATGTTTCAAAATGTTTCAGAATATTTCGCAATATTGTTTCGAGTGGTATCAGGTTGTATTTTTTTTATAAATATTTCCTGTTGTATCGAAATGTTTCGGAATATTTCGAAGTGTTTTGGAATGTTTCAGGTGTTTCGTAATTCAAATGTTTCGATATTGTATCGTATCGTTTCGATGAATGTTTCAGTTTTTCAACATACCGAAACATTCTATCGATACGAGATTTTGAACCTTGATAGTAACTAAAATTCTGAAGCAACTAAACTTTCTAGTTATTTAATAATTTTTATTTTTTTGAAAAATAAGTTCATTTTTTGCACGGATATAGAGGCTAGTTATATTATAGAGAACGGATCGAGATACATCGTTATTCATAAATTACTTGTGGGTCCCACATAAAGTTGATTCAAGGGATAATATTGGGTGAGGATGTTCTTCTCACAGTGTTGATCATCTTTACCAAAACTTAGCAAAACTTGTAACATCGTCATCCAGTGATTGGAGATCATAGAAAATCAATGGTGTTTGAGCTATTCATTTTACCATTGATTTCACTCAATAACAGATGAGATTACAAGTTTTAGAATTGACTGATTTTTTCTGATGATGATCTATATTATGAGGAGAATATCCAAACTTAAAATGTCTTTGTATAATCTTTATATAGACCGTGTGCCAATGTACTCAATATATAAATAATAAAGTATCCCAATCCGCTCTATATTACATAGATAAGGAGATCAGGTTTTTTGCCCTCTTGCGTAAATATATTCCCTTCTCTAAATGGGAGTTTCAATTAGGAAAAAGAAAAAGAAGAAAAAGTCTTATATATATGATATCGATATCTATTATTGTAGGAAGAAACTACCAAGATGGACGGATAAAGTGCGTGTTAGTTTGGAGTCTGGCTTCGAAGGACCTCTAGACGATGGATACGATTGGAGGAAATATGGACAAAAAGACATCCTTGGAGCCAAGTACCCAAGGTGAGAGACAAGTCTGTCAAATCACCTCCGATATTTAACCTAAGCCCCTGCGTTATATTCTGCAAATATATGCATCACGCAAATTATTAGGAATGCCATAATCTTGAGGGGATTTTGGTGGTATATTTTAAGGGGCTAATATTATAGGACATACAATATACAGGGAGGAGATGCTCAGTTAAAGTGCTTTTAAAATGTCTAAAATGATTAAGAAGAAGTACTTCATTTTACTAGGGGAGGGTTAGCCGCCTTGTTTGGTACACCGTGAATATTCGCAAATGTGAAAATTCACAGTTTATCATGTGTTTGTAGATGATTGATAAGAGCATCTAATTACAAATATTTGATGGGAATTGCAATATGCTTACAAAATAAACAATCTAAAATTTTTTATTTATAAAATTTTAATTAGCACCTACAAGAACTATGAATATTTGTATTTGCGAATATTCATGGTGTACCAAGCAGGGCCGCTCTTTTTTTTTAACACTCCACCCCTATCACCATCAACATCATCATCACCATCCATACCGCCGCCACCAACAACATCTCTACCATAGTACCATGAAGATCATTATAAATTTTGAAGGGGAGGGGTGCTGTGGGGGCTTCTTGAAATCTACAGTCTATCATTTCTCTCAATCAAAGTGGCTTGAAATGTACTCCATTTGTTTTAAGGATTTTGTTAACATGTGCCCTAAGGGCACATAATAAGCTTTTAGGTTTTGTGTTTTGTTTAGTTTCTTAAGGTTGTCCAAATGAGCTGATTTTTGGACATGTATATTATTTATACTATTTGGACCATATCTAAAAAAAACAGCTCAATCGGAGACCTCTAGCACCATAAACACTTAATTTAAACTTTAATAGTGTGAATGAACGACTTACATTTAAAGTGATTTGTTTGGTAGGTTAGATATTTCTGATTGAGCAGATTTTTTGTGGACATCTTATAAATAATAATAATATTATGTCTACAAAAATTTAGCTAATTTAAAGACTTCGAACTTGCAAAAAAACTCCTTCGAAAGCAACCTTATCGTGTGCCCTAAGGGCACACGTTAACAAGACCCTTGTTTTAATTTTGGCTACAAAACTTGGGTTTGCCGATCCTAATCCATATATGTATCTTCAATTCATATCATTGTCTTCATAGTAAGATGTTCTTATCTATATTGCTGTATCATGCATTTGCAGAAGCTATTACAGATGCAGTAATCGTAGCGTTCAAGGGTGTCTAGCTATCAAGCATGTTCAGCGAACCGACGAAGACTCATCAATCTTCAGCATCACATATCAAGGAAAGCACACATGCATCCAAGTATCAGACCTAATAACTCCCGTGGAGCAGTCGCTAGCAAATAACCAACAATATTATGGAAAAGAAAATAATAGTCGGGACCAAAACCCAAAAAAATCACAAGAAATAGTCCTGTTGAACTTCCAAACAGGGTCCCAAGTTAAAATCGACGAATCCGCAGATACCCAAGAATTCACAACTTCTTCTTCTTCTAATTCCTTCTCCTTATTCCCATCTGCTTCTACATCCTCGATGGATTGCTGCTTTGAAAATGAAAATCACATCCTATCATCATTGAAACCCGATAACAATTTCAACATGGGTAGTTTTTCTCCTCCATTAATGTCACCCATTGCATCCGAATCCAATTTTTTCTCTACCTCAATTTCATTACCAATTTTAGACTTGGTTTTCTCTCTAGATCCAGTGGATCTTCAAGCCCATTTCTTATTAGATACTCCTCCCCTCCTTTTTTAAATTAACTTGTATAAACTTAATTAATTCTTCCATAAATAAATTTTTGGTAAACTTCTTTTTCCTTTTTGGTAAAACTTTTTCTCTATAAACATCATTGCAGTGCTTTGCCTCATTTTCTGTGGCAAAAAGCAGTGCATTGACGCTTCTCCCAACCTAAATAGATGATAGATAACTTACTCGCACCCCTGTTAAAATTTGCAGGCAACCAACTCAAAATGAATTGGCAATAATTAAAGTAGTCCAGATTTTTATATATTAGCTTGTAACGCTTTCATCTTTTCATGTGGGACTATTCTCAACACGCTTCTCACGTGTAGCATGCATTATTTTGAACATAACATGTAGAACTTTATTGGGTGACGTAGAGCACGCGTAACCTTTAAACTTATAACGTGTGGGCCTACATTGATACCATATTAAGTTTGACAGTAAAATGACCTACATAATGAGAAGATCATTCCTAAAAAAAATCAGAACTTAATTAGATAAATCATCTTGATGTAGACTCAACAACTATATATATATGTCTTTTAAAGAGTGTAGCGAGTAAAATTGAATTGAAGGGACATTCTATACAATATTGGGTTTAGCATCACATGCGATCTTACTCTCAAAGCCTGCCCTGGAAACTTGAGAACCTACTTTTAGTTAAACAGAAGACATAACATGTTAATTGTCGCATATGGTATGTCATAGATGCTTTTATATAATGCTAAAAAAATGATGAATCCTAATCTTGTATTGTTAGCTGATAAAATAATTTTGCATTATTGTTATAACTGCAAACATTTATAGCAATAACAATAAACAAAAACTTGATTACGAAATGAAGATGCCTATTAAAAAAAAGAAATGAAGATAAGATTTCAAAATATCATTCTTTCCATTGTCATCAAACTTTGCCCTGCCATTTAATTTTATATTTTTTATTTTTAAAAAAAAATGAAATATCCGGGACACGTAGAACACCTAATTAACTAATGCTTGGATAGTGCAATTTTCTATTGAAACAAAAGAAAAAATTGTTGGTGGTGGTGGCAGTGGTCACGGATAATAGCTAGAAAGATGAAGATGAAGATGGAGGGCGTATTTTAGACTGTGAGGTTGGGATAAAAGAATTCCCATATATTTTATTATAAAAAAAATTATTTTTAAAAAAGGAGGCCATCCCCAATGTGTACTGTGTTAATAAGAACGATCCCTTTTTAATGCACTTATCATTTTGGTATTAGCACGTGCGTCCA
Organism: Macleaya cordata; assembly: GCA_002174775.1. Classification (NCBI taxonomy): domain Eukaryota; kingdom Viridiplantae; phylum Streptophyta; class Magnoliopsida; order Ranunculales; family Papaveraceae; genus Macleaya; species Macleaya cordata. The sequence goes on from MVGT01001373.1 coordinate 9,555, forward strand.
CTTTGGTTTTACCAAAACAATTAAAAATTCAAATAACAACCTAAAGTATTTTAAAGACGTCACCCATCTCACGTCAGCATACAGTACTTTCTCCTCTCTAGATCTCCATCCAATTAATTGGTTGGCTAGTGTTTTTAAACAATTTTTTTTTTTTCTATAATCGTTTTATGGGCTTGTTGGTTGGCTGTAAGGCTGCGCGCTCCAGCTCTTACTTTTTCTTCCACCCAAAACTTTTATTTCTCTCTCTAGTTTCTCTCTCTTCCAAGCAAATACGTGTTTCAAAAATATACGACCTAAAGATCCGACAAAAGGAAAAATTTATAACCCCATTACCCATGAAAGAGGTACCAGTTTTCGTAGAAAAACACTTCTCAGGTTCAAACTTTCTCTCAGATTCAAAAAAGGGGATTTCCTTAAAAGACCCATTCAGCCATTCTCTCAAAAGACTAGTACTCCATTTAATTACTGCTCAATCAATCTTTTAGGGCTAATACATCACTTTGCTTAATTAGGCCGGGCCCCCGTAATCGATCAGTATTTACTACGTACTGATTCTCACTGGAAGTTTTATAAATGGAAAACAGTACCCTAAGTTGGGATAAAATGCCTGCAGCTTTGATCAGTGAGCTAACCCATGGGAGAGATCTAGTAAAGCAGCTAAAAACCCATCTCGGCCGGTCTGCTTCTTCTTCGACCGCCGGAAATATTCTAATAACAAATATACTATCTTCGTTTGACAAGGCTATTTTGATGGTGAATTGGGACGCATCCGAAGAAGGTACTGATGATCAACCTAAACTGATCATCAAAGAATCTACGGCTGTCATGACGGCGACGAAATCTCCACATTCAGAGATGAGTGGAAGCCCACAAAGAGACTACAATCCTGACCTCATTAGAGAGAGCTCCAAAAGGAGGTACATACATACATAGAAATATATACCTTCTTCTTCTTTTTTGAACTTTTTAGATGCCCTAATTAATTAAAGATCACTATTAATTTCTTACTTAGATTAGTACCACATGCATCTTTAAAATTAAGTACTGCCATTTTTGGATGGAAGATTGATTCCCACCTGATCAATATTGCAATAAATCATGCATGCAACAAAGTTAATAAAGAGCAGCAGCAGAAAAACCTTGCAACCGGCTCTTCACAGATTTAATCTTGAAGAAGAAAAACAATTAAGCAGGTTAATTTATTAATAGCCCCATCCTCTTCCTGTTCATTAATTTTTATTGATTTCCTCCTTAATTCATTGTATATAAATACAAACATATAGAGACAGGATCAGTATTAGTAATTTCGCTACCTTAATTAGGACCTTTATAGGCATTGGGAGAGATGACCCAAGGGGCTGAGGATGAGTTCCCCTCACTCACATCATTCAAAAACTTTTAAAACTATCAGTAAAAGTTGGTTTCAAGTAAACTATAAAAATGAATTGCCCTAAATGATCTAATTCTTGGGTTAAAATTAAGCTTTAAAATGATATATAACAAGATCATCTCAAAAAAAAAAAAAATTAAAATTTTAAAGAAAAAATTAAGTCACGAGAATACCATTGTGTGAACGTATGGGGTTAAAAGCTTTATATGTATAAATGAAGCACGTACATATAAATACTAACATTTTCTCCAAGAATACCATTGTTTATCATTATGTACGTACTTCATCTTACTATTCTTACACCCTGCATAAAAAGTGTAATATGTTAGTTTGTCGATATTTAGAAGGACTCTTATTTAGAGTCCCACTAGATTTTAGAAACTTATTTCTCTTGTTTTGGGGAACTGCTATTTTAGGTGGGTTTCCTTTTCATATTTAGTTTAGGATTCCCTTTTCCTTCTAGGATTGGGATACCTATTGGAGGCTATAAATATGAGAGTAGGGCATTAGCTTAAAGCATTCAGAAAACAACATTGAGAGTGTGAAATCTCTTGAAAGGGTTGTGAGTCTGAGAGCAAGAGAGAAGAAGGGCNATCTCTTGAAAGGGTTGTGAGTCTGAGAGCAAGAGAGAAGAAGGGCCGGCAGCCCTTTAGGGCTGCCGTATGGCATTCAACCATTGAGAGAGGGTTGTGAGTTAGGTCTTGACAACATTGAGGTTTCTCTTGTAAAGGGGTTGTGAGGTTTTCTCTTGTGGAGCGAGGGTTGCCATTAAAAGTGAGTGTCTTGTAACTGTTTCTTCGTTATTTTCATATAGTGAAAAGGATCATCATCGCCCGTGGATGCACGCAATCTTACCGAACTACGTAAATCTTGTATTGTGTGTAGTTTGTTTGTTTCTCGTTCTTTTGTTCTTATTTTGCATATTTGATTCGTCTCGTAGATTTTGCATTCGTGATTGAATCGATTTCTCCAAAATTCCTAACAAACTGGTATCAGAGCTTTGGTTAAGGAATCATCAGATTGGCAGGTTCGACCAAGGAACCGTGTAGTTTGTTGTTCGACAAACTAGGATCTGAGTTTTGAGTTATTCGATCGTGTTGAGAGATGACATCAAGATTTGCAAGGGTTTTTCGAACACGAGGTTCGATATGTAGAAGATCGACGGGAAGACAGATTTTAGATTGTGCAAGTCCGTGAAAGATTCGCTGATCCAATAAGGTTAAGCACAAGATTTTGAAGGGAAAATCAACGGATGTGAAGGATGATGATTGTGGAAGAAGTTGCAGAACTTACATGACGAAGTCTCTCAAGTAGATTGTTTCAAAAGAAACAATTGTATTGTTTTTGGTTCAAAGAACGTACGACTATGTTTTACCATATTAATAATTTACGTAAGGTTATTTGTGAATTATTGAATGTGGGTGAAGTAGTGAGAAATAAAGATCATGATATGTTACTGTTGTGTTCTCTTTCCCAAAATTATTTGAATCATCGATTCAAGGTCTATTGGCATCAAAGGAAACTATCTCTTTAGATGAGTTTAGGTGATGCAATAGATGACATTCAGGTTGTATGCTTGTTTGTGAAGGGGAATGAGTATGTACTTGGGAAAAATCCTAGAGTTAAGAAAATGCCAAAAAGGAGATTAATGCTATTGGTGTCACTAGATATGGCACATGGAGGGAAGTCAAGTTTAGTTGCAGCAGCAGTAGCTGAGGATGGTACAGATACAGGAGAGGTGTTGATGGTCACATCGGGTGATTATCGTGAGGTATGGATTCTTGATTCTGTTTGTTCTTATCATATATGTCCCAATAGGGATTGGTTCACTTCGTACAAGGAGGTGGATGGAGGTCATGTAGTGTTGGGTAATGACTTAGCTTGCAAGACGGTTGGGATAAGAATGGTTCAGATCAAGACCAGTGAGGGTAAGGTGAAAATCTTATCTGAGGTGAGACACATTCCTGAACTGAAGAAGAATTTGATTTCTCTTGGTGGTTTAGAATCCAAGGGCTACAGTTTGTGGCTGAAAGGGGAGTTCTAAAGATAGTGGATGGTAACTCCAGATTGGTGATTCAAGGGGGTACAGTAACAGGTGGAGCCGTTGGAACTGAAGACAAGGAAGTTCTAATCTCGAAAGGTTATATCATATGCAGCTGGGGGCATATGAGTGAGGTGAGATTAGATGTGAAGAGCAAGGAAGACTTGCTAAATAGGTTGGAGATTGCCAAAGGTGAGTTTTGTGAACGATATGTTTATGGAAACTAGAATAGGATAAAAATTGGCAATGATGTCCATTGTAGTATTACTTTGGATTACATCCGTTTGGATGTGTGGAGGCCTTTTAACGAAGGTATGAGATTTTCTTTCATTGATGACTTTTCTAGGAGAGTGTGATTGTGTGTCATGAAGGTAGGAGAAGTCGTTGGAAGTTTATCGAAGTGGAGGACTATGATGAAGACCCAGACTGACAAGAAAGGATGACGACTTAGGTTCATCATTGGGGGGAAATTTATGAATGTTCCCATAAAGGAGTATTGTCAGATTGAAGGCATAGTGAGGCACTTCACGGTGAGAGAAGAATCTCAAAGGAAAGAGATAACGGGAAGGATGAACCGGACCGTTATGAAGATAGCATGGTGCATGTTGAGTAAACAATATCGGGCTGAGGAAGTTAAACCGGCATGCTATCTTATCTACAGATCACCATCGACAGCCATCGAGTCGAGGACATATTTTGAGGTATGTTTATGAAATTTTGCTGGTTATGATTCCATTTTTTATATGTAGGGGTTTTGCTTATTTCCATGTTAGGGAAAGTAAGCTAGATCCATTGTGGAAGTAGATGGTTATGGGCTAAAAGGATGGAGTCAGGTGTGACAAATTGTGGTGTCTAAAGAGCCACAAGTTTGTGTTCAGCAAGGATGTTACATATGTGGAGTCTGTTTTGCATTATCCTAGCAAACAGAGTTCGACTTGGGTGGAGAAGGGTGTTGGTGATTCTGGGCAGGTGGAGGTTATACTTCACACAGGATTCTACGTCAGAAGATGTAGATGAGGAAGAGGTTCCTATAAGGGGATCTCGGCAACAACAGGAAGTGAAAGTTCTTTGTTAGTGAAAGGAAGAGGAAAACCATTAGAGCATCGGCTTGGTATGGCTATGAAGAGGTTGTAATCTATGCATTGTGGGCTTATGAAGATAAGTTGAGAGCAGTGATTGGTGAAGAGATGAAGTCTCTTTACATATCTTAGGTGCTTGTGGAGCTACCTAAGGGAAGCAATGCAGGTAGGTGCAAATGGGTGTTCACTAAGAAGGATACAACTCCAAGCACAATTGACACACGATATGAGACGCAATTGTTAGTCAAGGGCGATGCACAAAGGAAAGGTGTGTATGAAGTTTACTCTCCAATGAAACACACTTCTAACTGTGCCTTGTTGGCTAAAGTGGGATCCATGGACTTAGAGTCTGTACAACTTAAAGTCTTTATAGCGTTCTTGAAGGGTGTTGTGGAGGAAGATACTAAAATGTCACAGCCCAAAAGTTATGTTGTTGTTGCAGGGAAGATGATTCATGTGTTCAGATCAAAGGAGTTCTTGTATGAATTGAAGAAGTCGCCAAGGCAATTATACAAGAGGTTTGACACATTGATTGAGGATCGGGAGTTTACATACAGTTTGTGTGATAACTATGTGTATTTCAAAAGGCTACTAGGTGGTTCCTTGATTATCTTACTGCTATACGCTAAAGACATGCTTGATACTGCTACAAGCATGGTGGAGGTTGACACGGTCAGATCTCACTGGAGTATTGAGTTTGATATGGAGGAGTGGAGTGCAATTAGTAGCTTGGTCCATGTGGTAATGTGCACTCAAGTTGACATTTCACAGGCAGTTCATGTTGTTAATTATTTAGCGAATTTGAAAGAACAGCATCGGCAGGCAGTGAGGTGTGGGTATCTACAGGGTACTGTTGATGTAGGAGGGGTGTACCAACATAATGGTGGTCTAGGATCACATGTTTGTGGCTACGTAGATGCAGACAATGCGGGTGATGTGGATCAATCGAGACCTACTAAAGGATATGCTTTTACATTGGAACGAGGTCCGGTAAGTTAGAGGTCAATATTACAGTCAATTGCTATCTAATAAACAATGGAGGTAGAATTGATCACTATAACAGAGACCATGAGAGAAGCCATTTGGCTTAAGGGCTTGACTGGAGATTTGGGTGTTGAGAGATCGAAGGATATTAATGTTCGTTATCATCTTGTGCGGGATACTATAGACGATGGAGGATTTTCTGGATTGAAGATTCACATAAAGGAGAATCCTACAGATATGCTGACAAAGGTGGTACCATTGATTAAGTTCGAACTTGATCAAATATCCTACAAGTGGAGGCGTCATAAGGCGCAATGAGGTGGCAATGATATACGTGAAGAGAAGAACAGTAGAGGAGCCATTTGGCAGAATATCGTCAAAGGTGGAGAATTGTTAGTTTGTCGATATTTAGAAGGACTCTTATTTAGAGTCCCACTAGATTTTAGAAACTTATTTCTCTT
>MVGT01001373.1:15699-28472 GCA_002174775.1 Macleaya cordata
AACATTGAGAGTGTGAGATCTTTTGAAATGGTTGTGAGTCTGAGAGCAAGAGAGAAGAAGGGCCGGCAGCCCTTTAGGGCTGCCGTATGGCATTCAACCATTGAGAGAGGGTTGTGAGTTAGGTCTTGACAACATTGAGGTTTCTCTTGTAAAGGGGTTGTGAGGTTTTCTCTTGTGGAGCGAGGGTTGCCATTAAAGGTGAGTGTCTTGTAACTGTTTCTTCATTATTTTTATATAGTGGAAAGGATCATCATCGCCCGTGGATGTAGGCAATCTTACCGAACCACGTAAATCTTGTGTTGTGTGTGGTTTGTTGTTTCTCGTTCTTTTGTTCTTGTTTTGCATATTTTATTCGTCTCGTAGATTGTGCATTCGTGATTGAATCTATTTCTCCAAAATTCCTAACATAATAATCATCATCCCCTTATGCAATATGGCTATACAAACCTGGCACAAGACTTTAGCTTTATTGTCACCAACATGATTTTTTATTTTATTTTTTAATAAAAAAAAATTTAAAAAAACTCGACAGAGCAAGGTAAATTTATTGAAAAAATGGGGCCTAACAAGAGGGGAACAAAAGCCTAAACCTCCCTAAACCTAAGACATGCACCAGTACTACCAAAAAAAACTCCTCCAACCTTACCTTTCGAAGAAGAAAAAAAAGTTGGACAAGGAGGAATAGTCAAATAACAACAACCTCCAAAACAGACCTATCGACGACTAACATAAGGAAAGCCAATACTTGACAACAAAAAGGGTTCACATTAGAAAAAGTTTGCATAAGCATAATATGTAGTTACATGACATGATCAATTTGGTGTTGCATGTATACTTCATCTTATATATGGTGTATTAGGCACAAGGATTTCTCCTCACAATATAGATCATCTTCACTAAAAACTATGTCATTCTAATATTCTAACCCCCTAAAAAATTGGTAAAAATTTAACGTGATTAAATGATCTATTTTACCGTATTGTTGGAAGTAATCTATCTGTTATAACTGTAGGAAGAAACTACCCAGATGGACAGATAAAGTGCGTGTTTGCTCAGAGACCAGCTTCGAAGGACCTCCAGATGATGGATACGATTGGAGGAAATATGGACAAAAAGACATCCTTGGAGCCAAGTACCCAAGGTGAGAGAGAAGTCTGTCAAATCTCCTTTGATATTTAAAGGCCTTGCTTGGTATGCAAATATTTGCATCATGGAAATATTATTAGGAATGTCACAATTTTTATAGGTTTTTGGTAATATATTTTGATGGTGGTTTGCAATGGTCCTAAAAATATGAGGCAAAAAATGGTTGTGATTAATATTCGTTGCACTTTTAAAACAATGAATGGTTTTTTCACCTAGCAAAGATTCAATATATCACAACCATTTATGCCCTTTCCATTTCTTACTGCATGCATATGATCACAGAATCTCTTTATAAAGTCAAAAAAAAAAAACATATTGCATCTAATTTTTTAGAAGAGGATTCCATTAACAATAAGGCTCTGCTTGGTACACCGTGAATTTTCGCATTTGTGAATATTCAGGGTTCTTGTAGGTACTAATTAAAATTCTATAAATTTGAAATAAAATAAAAATTTAGATTGTTTATTTTGTAAGCTCATTGCAAATCCTACCAAATATTTATTGTTAGATGCCCTCATCAATCATCTACAAACAAATGATGAACCGTGAATTTCCTCATTTGCGAACATTTACGGTGTACCAAGCAGGGCCTTAATCTATTTAAACTGAAAAAAAAAATCTGAATTTCTTACTGAATTTCAAATTAACGGTGGATGCATGCATGAATTGCAAGACTCGCGCATATGTGACTCGCTCAGATTTTCACAGCTTCCAAATCCTACCATAGATTTGAAATTCGGTAAGAATTCTGGGTGGTAAAAAAATAACACCACTCTTCCATTAGAAAGGGAGCTGATCAGTATATAGCATCCAAGAAATGTACAGGGAACCAGAAAATTAAGAGAGCAAAATATAGTAGAATATCAGTACTCATCCAAATACCACCTTAATTTTGAGCTTTAACTTGTCATTAAGCGATGATGAATGAATACAAAAGAGTTACGTACAAATAGTCTTGTGATTCTTCAAAAAAGTGGAGAGTGCATGTGTATAATATATAGTACGTAGTCCCTTAATTTGCTATAATTGATGGGTTCTTGTTTAAGTTGAAGATCGATCACACGGGATTTGGAACTAGTGACATAGATAGGGCAGATAATATTAGGAACTCACATGTTAGGTCATCCTCATCCAAAGTCGCATCATTTCTAAAACTTCACATTAACCCCCATCAAACTGTCATCATATTTATGGAGACTCCAATTTAGTAGGCTTAGAAATTTTTAAATGGGATTTTTTTTTCCTTAATGTTGTTGTAGGTTTATCTGCATGGAGAAAAATATCATATTCACACCCTCGGATCCTCTCTATTTGAACCCAATGAAAAGTCACTTGTGACGTTTATATATTGCACTCCCATTTTTGTGGGGCCAATTTGGTGATGTCCCAAAAATTAGACCTAATTAAAATGTACATTGTCTAACTGACATGGCCGCTGAAATAAATTAACAGATGTGTGTTAATTTAACAGATGTGTGTGTTTTTCTCTGTATTGTGATGGAACGACATTTGCAGAAGCTATTACAGATGCAGTAATCGTCACATACAAGGGTGTGCGGCTATATCAAGCAAGTTCAGCGAACCGACGAAGACTCATCAATCTTCAGCATCACATATCAAGGAAGGCACACATGCATCCAAGTATCAGATCTAACGATTCCTGATCATCATCATGTGGAGCAGTCAGCTACAAAAGATCAAAATAAGGAACAACAAAATAAGCGAAAAAAAACACAAGAAATATTCCTCAACTTCCAAACAGCAGGATCCGAATTAATTAAAATTGAAGAATCTGGCCAAACCCAAGAATTTTTCACAACTTCTGCTTCCTTCTCCTTATTCCCTTCTAAATCATCCATCATCAGTTGCTTAGAAAATCAAAATCAAGTTCATGATGAAGTCCTCGATAACAATTTCGATATGGATAGCTTTTCTCCTCCGCCATTTATGTCACCCAACATATCAGCATCCCATCATGATTATCATTCAAAATTTTTCTCTGCCGCCTCAAATTCATCACCAATTTTAGACTTGGTTTTCTCTCTCGATCCAGTGGATTTTCAAGCGCATTTCCTATTGGATAGTCCTCGCATTTTCAATTAACTAGCTCTTGTATAATTTTTTTTTTCCATAATCAAAATGTATTTTAAAGATAATTAAGTGCATATATGCATCTATATATGCCAGTATCACCGCTTGCTGATCATCCTAATTGGAAGCCTGAGACAAGAAGTCTTAATTTCTTGGTAGTTAAACCTGATAATATACAGGGGAATGTACAAAACATGGAAGATGAGTTTGTTTGAGTCCTTTTAATCCACTAAATAATATATAAGTCTATTTAGTCCAAAAATAAAGTTTGGGCAGATATGTCTTTTAACTAATTCAAAATAATCATTAATTATAGGTGCATGTTAGCACCAACTACTTCTTTTTTTAATTTTATTTTTCACATAAAATTATCATAACTTTAAAAATACAAATCAATTTTTACAATATTAATATTTTTAAAAAGCATTCGTCGAGATCTTCAAAATTAGACAAGACAATAATACTTTGTTTTTAAAAAAAATTTATGCAAATTTATTTTTATGTAACAAAAATAAGGTAATATCAAAAGAAGAAATGAAGACCTCGACGATTACTTTCCAAACATATAAATTTCGTCAAACTTAGTTACTAAAAACAGTAGGCAAAAATATTTTTACATTTTTTTTGCATATATAAAAATATTTTTTTACAAATAAATAGAGAACTACTACAACAAGTATATTTTATCTATATTACATTCAAATTCGAATTTGCAAGTCTCAAAATCAGGTAAGATAAAAGAAGAAGTGAAGAACTCGAAGAATACTTTCGAAATATTTAAATTTCGTTAAAATCTTTTACTCAAAATAGTAGGCAAAAATATTTGTGAATATTTTTTGCATAAATGTTTTTTTCAGAAAATATACTTGACTGTTCTAGTTTCGAAAATCTTGAAAAGTACTTTCCAGATATATGAATTTCTTCAAAATCCAAATTTTAGTTTAAAGTATATAATATTTTGAAGTTTAAAATTAAAAAATATAACGAACTTTCTCTCTCCTATAGATATACAAAGTAGAAAAAGACAAAACATGATTGAAAAAAATAATCTATTCTATTTTTTAAAGGGAAGCGACTTAGATAGTTATTGAGGCCCCAAATTATACTTCCCATATTCTATCCCTAATAAATTAGAAATTTCTTTATTAAATAGAAATTTTAAAAAATACAAAAATAAGGGCAAAATTAAAAATTTAAAATATAAGAAGTTACAAATTTTACAAGTGGTTATTAGTATCAGCTACACTTACTGTCGAAGTTGACTGCAATAGTTACTCGCCTGTGACGTAATACCTCAATTTTCTGCAAACCATCTATTGACGTGGCAGAGTCTAAACTTTGAGATCTGGATCAGGAGAGAGAGGGGAGTGAGAAAAGAGAAAGGCTAGAGAGAGAGATGGCCTGGAATGGCCATCTACTCATCGGTGTGGACTGTGGAGGTATTGTGAAGGGAAGTCAGGCTAGGGGGATTTGGGGAGAGAGAGAGGAGTGAGAGAAGAGAAAGGCTAGAGAGATAGATGGCCTGGAAATTTTTTTTCCTAGGCCATCTACTCATTCGTGTAGGGGGTGGGGGTTACGGCAGTGAGGGGTTGAGAGAGAAAGAGAGAGGGAGAGAGATCAGTGGGAGTAAAGAAATTTCTCCCAAATCTGAAATTTTTTTCAGTTCTGGAAGAGATCAGAGAGGGGTGAAGAGGGGGTATGGCGGTGGAGAGAGAGAGAGAGAGAGGGAGGGAGGGAGTGAGAAACATGGCCTGGAAAAAATTTTCTAGGTCAAATCTACTCATCTGTTTGAAGAGGGGGGTATGGTGGGGAAAGAGAGGCTGAAAGAGAAAAGAGAGGGTGGAGATCCGTGTAGGTGGATATGGCGGTGGGAGAGAGAGGGAGAGAGATCGGTGGGGAACTTTTTTCCCAGATCTAAATTTTTTTTTAATCTAGAAGAGATCCAAGAGAGAGGGGTGAGAGGGAGAGGGGGAGAGAGAGATGGCTCATCTACTCATCCCATCGGTCTAGGGGTGTGAGTACGATTGTGGCCGACGGTGTAGGCAGTGGTGGCCAGCGGGAAGGGTGTATTTTCTTATTTTCTCTTCTTAATCTGAAAAAATTTAAAGTCCGTTAACTGTTGCCTTGCATAGACTTCTCTCCCTGAAATGTATTTTGAGATGAAGAAGAGAAGTAGATTTGTAGTGGAAATAGACGAAGATGCCATCGGCGTCAGACTTCTTCTCCTTGTTTCTGATCTCTTGATTATGTCCTAATCCAAAAAAAATCAGTTTTAAAGCCACGTCAGCAGATGAGTTGTGCAAAATTGAAATGCCACATCATTGACATGTCACGTGCAGTTACCCTTACAGTAACCCAGGCAGTAACCCTAGCATTACCGTATTAGTATTACATATAGATACTGATTCTCCACATAAATAGGGATTCTCCTCCAAAACTGCTCCCACTAACATTTTTAGAACTTAAATGATATTCTCAAATCTATTTCAAATACTAACTAACTCAATATAATTCCTCAAACGAAGATGAAGAATACAGAAAAAGAAGAAAACCCATTTCTATTACTTCAAACGTTAGAGAACTTCTATTCAACCATATTTTTCATCTTATCGACCTCTCTTTATTTATTATTTTGAATTAAATTTTGTTAGTTTTTTACTTTTTTTGTTGTCTTGGTTCAATTTTTTTGAATTGCAGGGTGATTTTAGGGGTTTTGCATTGGATTTGACTATAAAAGGCGTTGATGCGTGGAGGTAAGCAAAGTTTTTACTTATAACATGTTAAATTTCTTGAAAACTAATGTTTGTGGATAACTTATTTCTGAATATTTTATACTGTTCTAAGAAAAATAGGTTTTTAATAAACAATTTATTTTGTTTTTTAAATTCTAATTATACATTTATTTATTAATTATTGTAACAAATTTAATGGCTAAAATGCGTTAGGCACACGCAATGCGTGTGCAAGAGGTCTCGTAAGAATAAAAAAGGAACACTAAAAAGTACGGAATGGGCTAAATAGACTTATAAAAGTTTAAAAATGACTAAATAGATTCAAAAAAATTTTAAACATGTATTTCAACCTTATTGAAAATCTTGCGGACCTAATGGAGTCAAAAAGCTATATATTGGATATTTTGATCATTTTTTCTTTTATTAAAAATAAATTTGTAGATAAAAAAAATATGACATTTTTAATCTAGTAATTAGGAAGACAAAAATTTGTATGTACTATAGGTACATCTTCCATTTCCTCAATGTATTTTTCTTTTTCTTTTTTTTATATGTATTTGTCTCTCTTTTTGCATTATGCTAAATGCATCGAGGGTTGTCCTTGCATAAAAAAAAAAAAAAAAATTGTCCTCTCCATCATTTTTTTCTCAAGGTATGTCACTCATTCTCCGTTTTATATATATTAAAGTATGTATATTATATTAGGTGGGATGACGACCTTGATATATAAAATTTATCTTAATAAATACTGAAACGTGCTCCCACTAACAGGATGCCGGCCCCACGCACCAGCCCGCCGTCGACCCCACCATGGCATGGCCAACTCAGCCGACGTCCCCACCAAGGACCACCAGCGCCAATTTGAGACCGCTGGCCCACTTCAAGCCTTGCTAGCGACCCACCCACTTGGTCGTCGGTTAACCAATTTTGCCAGTTTACTTCCTCTCCTAGGGTTCAACCAATAGTGACTTCTCACTTCTCAGACTTGGTTAGGCGAACTCTTCTTCAGTACGTTCCATACCGCCGGGAATGCTCAGAGAGTTGTTTCAGATAGCCCGTCGCATCCGACTATCAACGACGGTCCTGCTACAGGAAGTTTTCAATATCCTTCGGCTTACCTCCACGAAACTATGTACATACCATCTTTCTAAGCTGCTTTTTTGTCTTATACGTAAATACATATAATTTTCACGACACTATATTAAGTTTGGGACTTGATTACAGGGACACTAGATTTTGACACCAAAANAGCATTGAGAAGTTCAGATTGAGATTCTTGATGAAGTCTCATTTCTTCAGTAAGTAAACTCCCAAGAAGATCACTAGAGGATAACGGTTCCATTCTTGAAGACATTGATGCTTTAAAAGGACTGTAATCTAAAGGAAGACCAGCAAGAATGTTTAGGGCAAGATCATCATCATCGAGTGGCTTTGAAGCTTAAGCAAGTTGATGTGCAATTCTCTTAGCACGATTGAAGTATTGCTGAATAGAGTCACTTCCTTTCTTCAAATTTTGCAATTCATTCCTGAGATTACTGATTCTTGCTCGTGATTGTGAGGCATAAGATCGTGCCAATTCTTGCCAAACCTCATAGGAAGTTTGAAGATCGAGTACTTGACTATGCGTTTCTTCAGTGAGAGATGAGAGCAACCAACTTAACAGAAGTTGATCTTGTTTCTGCCAACGAATAAATTCTGGATTTAGAATCAAAGCATCAGTTGTTGGATCTTTGATGAATTTAGGTGGACACAGATTAGAACCATCAACGAATCCAAGAAGTTCATAGCTTCTGAGCAAGGGAATGAATTGCGATCTCCAGAAGAGATAATTTGTAGATGTGAGTTTATTAGAAAGAAGACTGGAAACATTCGATGGTGGAGGAAGATTAATGGAGGTTGAGGAATGATCAGTTGTAGAAGATGAAGCTTGAGAATCGGCCATTGAAAGAAATGAATCAGATCAAGAAAGGAGCAAATGATTCACAAATCAAGAATATAATTATCAGATCTGAAAAATATCAAGATCAAGAAATTAAAAAACGAGATTTGAAGAACTAAAACAAGGAATCAAAGATCGAAGAATTGAACAACTGGAACTGAAGAACTGTAACAGAAATGAAGATTGAAGAAACAAAAGAAAAATAAATGGTGCTCTGATACCATATTAAAGCTTCTAAGGTGTTAGCCAAAGCTCTGCTCTCTTTTCTCTCTATAGAACAAGAGAGAGAGATCTATTTATATATATAACTGAATTACAGAGATGCTCTTACAAAAGAAACTGCTGAGCTGGCAAGAGATACTAATAGAAAGAATCTAACTTAAACAACCTTCTAACTAATCGTTAACTATCTCTAACAGTCTCTATTGTTTTACAAATATGCAATAAGGAGGCTAGGGTTCCTTATTATTCATAGGGAGAGAGTGAAAGAGAGAGAGAGAGAGAGAGAGAGAGAGAGAGAGAGAGAGCATGAAGCTGTTTGCTGCTGGGCATGGCAATTAATTGATTATTTCTTAATTATTAAAAAAAATTCCCCACCAATCTATCTCTTCCTTTCTTTCTCTCCCCTCTCTCTCTCTAACCTCTCTCCAGATCCGAAAAAAAATTCCTCCCACCGATCTCTTCCTTTCTCTCTCCCCTCTTTCTCTCTAAGATCTCTCTCTCATCTCACTATGATGGCGGTGGGGCGGAGTGTGGAGATGGTGGTGACAGTGGGAAGATGATGGTGATAGTGGAGGAGCTGGTGGGGTGGTAGAGATGGTGATGATGACGGTGGTGGTGAAGTTTTTTTGGACCGCCGGCAATGGAGGCAGTGGTGGCCGGCGGTGGAGTGAGGTGAAGATGATGGTGATAGAGGTAGAGTGTATAGGTTTAGTTTGAGATTTTTTAGGATTGGGTGGAAAGATACTAACTCATTTTTAGATAATCACTCTCCTAGTAAAATTAAACTCATCCCTCCAATTAATTTAAAGCATTTTGTCCGCCCCCTATCGTGTCCACTCCCAACATTTTCAAGAACTCTCCTAACTTAAAACTAATAGATAATTTTGGTCTTCCCACGTCAGAATATTCTCGGCAAAATAATTTCAAAGTTGTCCTTGTTAAATGCTTTGCCACGCGTGCGTTGATTTTAAAATTTATGGCTTTCTTTGTCTTTGTTGCATTGATTTTATTTTAAATTTGTACTTTCTTGTCTTTGGTGTATTTAATCGTACAAGAAAAATCTAATATATATATATATATATGGATACGTCATGCTGCATACGTAATGAATTAATCTATAATGATATTTGAAGTAAAAAGGTTCATAATAAATCTCTATTAGATCCACGTGATTGTGATTTTGTACTAATTAAGTAGCATTTTTACTATTATAGAACGGCTTTACGCTGAGCTGAAAATTAATCCACACGACTGTGTCTTCTTAGAAAACTCCAATCCTCTATTTTTACATGTTTTAATCACTCTATTTTTATAATAGAGTTTCCTTTATGAAAATTACTTAAGTATCTCTACATAAATAAACTTATATAATATTAATATTAACACAATATTGGGCTAAAAATCCTCCTTTTATAACAGTTTCATGGAGAGAACAAGCACTTTTTGTTTTGTAAGCCTCATCCTTACTTTTTAGCATTTTGTAAACAAAGGAGTTTGTTCCTTCTTTTATTTTAAAACTGCAAAATTTTAGTATCTAAACTACTCTTCCTTTGCTAAAAACGTAGATTTCTAACTGTTTTTGCTGCTTGGTTCTGATGACGTGGCAGAGATAGAGAAAATAATATTTTTAAAATTTAAAATGCTACAATTTTTAATTTACAAATCAGATTTTAACAAAATTTATATTTTCAAAAAGCATTTTTCAAGATCTACAAAATGAGACCAGACAACAATATCAAATTCAAAAAGTAAAAAAATATTTCTAACTCGAATATGCACACAAATTGCATAATAAAAAAATTCAGAAATTATGCAAGTTGTAATTTGCATAGGCTATTTTGCATACTTTTGAGCATCTGCACTTTTCTAAGCCTCTATACAAACAAATTACATAATAAAAACAACCCAGAAATTGTAGTTGCATAGTTAAAAACCTATGCAAATTGTAATTTACATAGGCTATTTTTATATACTTTGAGCATCTGCATATTTGTGAGTCTTTATACAAAAGGATTGCATAGTAAAAAAAACTAAAAAATTACATTTTTATAGTAAAAAAACCTATGCAAGTTGTAATTTGCATACAATCTGAGTTTTTATAGCTTCGTAAATGGGTTTTTTTTCTGAGTTTTTTTAATTTTTTTTTTTTAGAATGTGGTATTCATGTCTGATCTTGTTTGAAAGATCTTAAAAAATGCTTTACAACATTATAAATTTTGTTCAAATCCGATTTATATTTTGAAAGTTATAGCCATGTTTATGTTCAAATTCATTAATTGGGATTTGCTAACGTGCGCTGTTGTTATTTAGCTTATGGTTTTTTTGTCTTTTTGTATTGTGCTAAAGTGTGCCGAGGACTGTCCGTGCATAAAAAAAAAATATTATCCTCTACGTCAAATTTTTTTCCATGCAAAAGCATCCTACCATCCTCACGTAGATCAAAACCAACCCTATCATCTTCCTAAATTAGATCTAATGCCTACACTATTTTGGTACAAAATCAACACACCCATCATTAAAAGGGTTTAGCTCGGTAATCCATCTCTTTAGTAAAATTAAAGCCATCCGCATCCATTTTATTAATTTTGGCCCACCCCCTAACGAAACCATCCCATTCATTTTGGTTCCTCTATTATCTAAGGTACACACTGATTGCACATGCATTTCAATTTTGTTGACCTTCATCTAACATCGGTCAAGAGGATGGTGGACTTAACTGCTGTTTAAGAATTTTAAGTCCCTCACCAACATGGTGAAGGTGGGGTCTTGCAGTATGTCCAAAAGATTAAACGTGGGTCAACAAAATAATACACTTCTATCAAAAAAAATAAAAATTACACAATTAATCTAGTAATAGTAATCCCACAAGGAAGTAGCAGCTTCAAAGTTGCTTGTCTGCTCTTGCACCACCAGTAACTGATCATTATTGTAAAAGAAACCATAATTATCATCACAAATACCGTTGGATAATAGCAGAAGATGATTATGATGATGATGATGATGAACGTCAACTCGCCAGCCATCAACCGAGTCTACCAGTATTAAATCGTTTTGTGACTCAGGTGAGTCATTACTCATTGCCCGCGCGCCGTGGTTCGGTAATTGATCAACAACAATATTATTCTCGCTTATTGATCCAACGCTGGTTGGAATATTTATTGCTGGCGCCGTATCTGCCACTGGCATTGGCGCCACCAATAACCGATCGTAAAAGAGCTTCTCATCGTCCTCAGCATCACAACTGTGTAAAAATGGAGGAGGAAAGATCCACCCACGATCATCATTATCGGAGTCTACAAAGTTGAAATCCTTATTTAGTAACTCATCATAGCTTTCATCACCAAGACTCGGTAACTTCACAATATCGCCTAGTTCTTCAGTGCTGATGCTCTGCGAAGATGACAACAACGACGACGACGACAACGACAATGATGATGATGATTTTGAATGGTATTTATTATTGATCATGGCGGTAGCTGCATTGACTGCAGCAGCTGGGATATCTCGATGAGACAAAGTCAGTGGACGAGGAAGTGAGGAGGCGAGTTCAGGGAAATTGAGAATAGCCGAGTTACCCTTGATGCTCATGGCTGCAACATCGTGGGCTATTGCGGCCATCTCAGGTGTTTGGAATGTACCAAGCCAGATCCTCGTTTTCTTACGAGGCTCACGAATTTCGGATACCCATTTTCCCCAATGTCTCATTTGAACTCCTATGCAGGTTCGATGTTTGTTACAATCCCTCATCGTTTTGGTTCTTTGGGATTCTGGGTTTTGAGGTTTTGGGATCGTTCTGTTTCTGTTGATTATCAGAAACCAAGTTGCTACTGCTCTGAATTTGGCTGCTCCGCCATTTTTACTGCTCACCCAGATGGAATGGTACGATATAGCAAAGTCAGTAGTCACTGATTCAAATAATTAGATAGATTCATAGATAGATTGAGAGAGAGAGAGAGAGAGAGAGAGAGAGAGAGTCTGATGTAGGAACCACAATAACAGAGAACAACTAATGGAGAAGAACTCTGTCATTCCATGAAGAGGGTGGACGAGAAGATCATATTTATAAACTTTCTGAGGCTGCTTACAGCAATATGTTGTTTTTTATCTCTCAATTAACAAGTTCTTACTTAAAAACAAAAACAAAAAAAAGATTATCATAGTACATTAACCTAGACCTGGCATGTAATACCCCCAAGAAATTTTATAGTGTAAATATTCAACACTTGACCAACATAATTAAGTTAGTATAAAAGTATGCCCATTTGGATGAGTATTGATTTGAAAAATAAATTTTTCATATGCATGGTAATATGCATAGAAACTCATAATATACTTTAAGAGAGTTATCTCTAAAAAAAAATATAATAATAATAATAATAATTAATTAATTAATTAATTAATAAAATATTAATAATAATATTTTATTATAAAAAACGTGGGCTGCTGCTACAGTAGCCGCCATGTACTGTAGCAGCCCACTAAATGGAATAAAAAAATAATTTTTTATATTAAAAAAATTAAATATTAAAATAATAATAATAATAATTAAATCTCAAAATTTTCCTATATAAACCCCCCTTATTTCCTTCTTCAAAACACAAATTTTCTCTCCCTTCCTCTCATTTTCAATATATCAAACTTCC
>MVGT01001373.1:40728-98905 GCA_002174775.1 Macleaya cordata
TAGGGTTTCAAATTATACCTCGATCCACAAATTAAATGGTCCCTACGATATCCAACGGGCCGTCATCAACATCATCATCTTCTTCTTCCTCTTTCTCTCTCTCTCCTTCTCTCTCTCTCTCCTTCTCTCCTTCTCTCCTTCTCTTTCTCTCTCTCTCCTCCTCCTTCTCTCTTTCTCCCCTTCCCTTTCTCTCTCCCTTTACTCCCTGCCGATTCTCTCTGTTAGAGAGATTTTTCTCTCTCACTCTCCCTTATAACTTAATAAGGGCGGTGGGTTAAAAGGGTTATAATATATATATATATAAAAAAAAAACTTTAAACTTAATTAGAAATATATATATATATATATAGGTTATACTAAGGTGTAAGTGCATACACCGAATTATGTGAGTATAATAGGGAGATTTATAAAATTACACTATAATACATCACCCAATACATACCAATACATATATATAGTATATATACACAATTAAATAAAGTTTAATGGTCAAAATCGCGGGTACCTTAGGTACAAATCCACATCTTGTTCCGGGCCTCGATTTGGGATCAATTAGTGACCGATTTTCGGGCATGAATAGTCAAAATTGCATAACTTTTCGAGATCTACCCAATTGTACGGTTCGATTCTTCAAATTATGCTCCGAATAAAAACTCATTATTAAATGCTAGACTTAATTATTATGGGTCATTACAGTTTGATATGCTTTAAAAAAAAACCCCTATTTTTAAATTCAAATTGATCTGCGTTTAGTCAGAACCTATTCTATGGAAGGTTTTGTAATGGAGGTAACGGTAGCATTCTGTCTTAGAGAAAACGGTCGGATTCTCTGTAATTCAATCTCCATCGTCCATAAAATGTGAACAAGATGATGCCACGTGTTACTAAAACTAGATGGGTAAAGTTGGGTTGGCTTGGGTTAAGTTGAGGGTATATGCGACATTTTGAAAGCCACGTGAGGTCGCATGTTAATTGTTTGACCACCTAAACGTTGGAAATGACAGAACAGTGAAAAATGGGGGGCTCCTGAATCATGAACGATAATGGGGGTAAGTGTAAAGTGACTTAAGGAATAGGGGGTAATGCAAAAAAATCTGGTTGTAATTTACAGTACAAAATTCTTATTTTTTACTTCTCAAAAGTAATTTTAAGCACTTTAACTTTTTCGGTTGCCAAACGCCCTACAACTCGGAATGTTGGAAAACTACGTTTAAATCAGCGGCCACTTTAACACCAAATTTAGAAGTCTATCACAATCAATTAAAACCCACAACAATCCACAACGACCACCCGTGTGTTTTTCACGCGAGCAGCTCGATCAGTATAGGAAGCAGACCCACCGCACAATTTATTTATTTTTGGTTCTTTTTTATTGACAAGCTAAGAGCGATTGATTATTTAAAAAAAAAAAAAGAGGGCATTGGAGACGAACAAAAATACAGGATAAACCCAATCACCTAATAGTGAAATGGGCCCTGTCAAACATGAGGTCAAGGTTGAATATTAGGTTCTAATAACAAAAAATTATGAAAAGGCAAACCAACAAAGAACAGAGTAATAAATATGAGTCATACAAACAATAGAGTTCCAGATCCAGTCACTAGACCAGCTAGAGTTTATATCTGCAACATACAGCAATTAATTGATTAACAGAGAGAGAGAGCTTCGTAAGCTTTTTATTTTTGGAGACAATTGTTCCTAATTCTACAACCAGCACAGAACCATCACCCGACGAGGGTGCTGGAGTAATAATTGTGTTCAGAGTGAAGAACTTTTCCGAGCACTGAGGGCTGAACAACCATTACAAACCTGAGATGAATTAAAGGTAAAAATGGGGGTACTGATAAACCACACAAGAAAACACCACGAAGGCCCTCTTTCTAGTCTGCTCTGGATTGGCCAGCTCTTGAAGACAGGATGATACCAACAATGAGCCCATACAGGGCAAGCGCTTCAGCAAAGATGAGGATAAGGATCATACCAACAAAGAGCTTTGGCTGTTGAGCATTGGCTCTGCAAAATAAAACCCACAGTCAAAAGTCTGATGACTTAATTTGTGAAGAATTAATCAAGAAACAGCACCACCTTCAGAAATATAGCCAAGCTGCTGATTATATGCAAATTTCAGCTAAGGAAAGGACCAGAGTGAAGTTAAAAGGTCAAGACCAAAAATTGACTTTTCTTCAGGTGTGGAACAATGAAAAAAATGTAAAACCACACAATTCACATAAAACTTACCTTCTTTATCTTCAAGTAAGCTCTGTTCCGTTTCTTTTTATCTATTTTTCCTTAATTTAGTAATTTTTTGCTCCCAGCTCCTAGTAGTTACTTGCTTGGTGACAGAGCATTTAACTCAACCAACATCAGCGTGGTTTTATTTCCCCCTGTGAAAACAATATTTGACACCAGGAGAGGATAAACCTAGGAACACCATTACTCAGAAGGCCAGGAGGTAAACTGCCTAAACCAAATCTAGAAATGTATGGCGGTTATTAAATATAAGCTGAACTTCAACTCAGATATTTCCCCACCCCAAGTCATAAATTTCGCTTCCCATGTACACCAGCAAAAGATTTTTTTAGCATCTCCTAGTGGTTATGCTCAACTAAGCTCTTAGACTGATGTAAGATTATTGGATTTTATTCTATCGTAGGTTAGTACAAGCTTTAATGCAACATGTAAAAACTAAAAACAAAATGTAATTGCATCATTGAAATACTCAACTATGGGACATAATAATGCAACATGTGCTAGGAAAAAACCAGAAATTGAACACATAAACATCACTTGTGACACATATATGGAATCAACAAAACCCTAATACGTTGGAATTATAAAGAGATATTATCATAATATGCAAAATATCAGAAGACTGCCATCTCCAGCAAAATACATATCAGAAAATTATAATAAAGATATGAAAGGAAGGGCAGCAACAGACAAACCAGTAACAAGGGTACACTAAAAAAAAATTTAAAGAAGAACTACATCAAAGCAAGACAACTACACTAAAATCATGTAAAAAGGGAAAAAGTAATACATCAAGGTCATGTAAATCCACATTCACAATCTCAATCCACAAGTTCACAACCAATGCCAGAACATGGAAGCTCACATCCTATCTTATAATAGAAAAGCATAAAATCACAAGATCCCAACATAATCATAAACACTTTTTAAATCAGCCATATGATTTAAAAGATCAACTGAGAGATCTCTAAAAGTTGCAATCCCATAGTATAAAATTTACCCATACAGAGAGCAATCAAAACAACAAATCTAATGAATTCATGCTCAACTTGAAGATAACTCAAATGAGTAATCAGACTTACAGGACTCACACAACATAAAGAATATATGGTTTTTATCTGGTCAACGCAAAAATTCAAAACAAATCCATGAAACCAGATAGATCCAAATAATCGAAACCAAACACAAAACACATAGCACAGATCAAACCTAGACAGGTTGTAGACAGAAAAGAGGGAAAGAGAGATACCTAACACCAGCATCACCAACGATCCCGATCGCCATTCCAGCAGAAAGCCCAGCAAGACCACAAGCGAGTCCAGATGAGAGATGTGCGTAACCGTCGAAAAGGTAATAAGATTTGGCCTTGGGGTTAATTCCAGTACTGATGATAACAGCGATAATCAGACCATAAATACCCAAAACTCCAGCCATAACAACTGGAACAATCGATTTCATAACTAATTCTGGCCTCATTACACCCATCGAGGCCACACCAACACCGCTCTTTGCCGTTCCATAAGCTGCTCCCATACCTGAAAACACCACCAACGAAAAACCCAGATCCACATTAAAACCCTAAGCATATTAAAGACCAAATCCACATAAAAAACGAGAAATCCAGGAAAAAGCTTAAGGTGATGATCTAGGGTTAGGGTTTCCTTACAGGAGAAAACTAGGGCAGCTGCGGCACCAAGAAAGCCGAAGAATGGAGCAGTCTCATCGCCGCTGAACGTCGAAGACATTTTCGAGTATGGATTTGCAGAGAATTCGATCGGATCTGAGTCTTTCTGTTTTTTGGTCTTTTCTCCGCTGAGAGATTTGGATCTCTCTTTCTCTCTCTTCGATATTTAGTTGAAGAAGCGAAAAAAAAAAAAATCATCTACGACTCATTTTATAATCGAACAACCACCACCCACGGCCTCGAGGCGTCAACTGAAGGTGGGGTGTTAATGGGCTTTAAAAAACATCTGTTGAGCTTTATCCTGGGTATGTAAAGCCCAACCCAATACAGATCCAACGATATTTTTGCCGACGGCTATGTGGAAAAAAAAAATTCCTCAAAGAAGTAAAATATTTTTTTGAGGTTTGAATAAGTACCATGAATATCTCAAACAACCTAATCCTTTCTCCGATCCTAATTTTGAGGCTGGAGCAAAGAGTTTGAGGGATCAACAAAATTTATGTCATACGACACTAGAAGTGTCACACGGCACTAGGTGTGTGTGCCATTTTGGATTCATTTCAATATAGTTTTAATATTTAAAACTATTCAATTAGTTGGATTCTTTTGGATGGTTATGGGGCCACATAACAAAGCAATGGAAAGTGAAAATTTAGCAAACTCTGATACCTACCACGATGGGTATCTCCATATATTTATAACAGTAATACTGAGATACAAATTACAAGAATATCCTCCAACAATATAATCGAATCAAAGATTACAGGAGCTGTACAAGATACACAATATAACCGTGAAGACCAATTCAAATAATTCAAATAATCCAACCTTTGTGGTCAACCTAACAGAAAGGAGAGGAAAAAAAAGACATTAGGTGTGTCGTGCGGCACAATCTGTGCCAAACGACACTCCTAATGCGGTTTTGGCATAGAAGCCCATGGTTATTGCCCTCCCTCTCCCCTCAAATCCCTACCTCAACCCTCAAATTTTAAAATTCCCATGGTAGTTGCCTTAATAAGAGCTAGGATATTAGGGCAAAAACTGTAAGATGTTAGTTTGTATCCCTCTCGATGACTTGGGAGATCCTGGGTTCAAAGTTTAAACTCTTTTGGTTGTGATACTTATATGATGTTTGATCCATGTAATTGGATATGTATATAACCAAATATAAAACTCTACGTCTGTTGGTGGTAGTGCCATTTCCTGCACTTGTTGGTGGTGTACTTTCTTGCACTCGTTAGTGGTACCTTCTGATGTGTCTGTCCGTTGGTGGCGACCTGTTAGTGATGATATTTAAAGCTATTTTTATGTACTTCTCACACGACCATTGTTGTATATCCTTGTAACGCATTATTCCCCTCTTACAAAAAAATTAAATAAATTGATCATATGTTTTTCCTCATATAAAGAGAGTAAAGAGAGGCACATAGATGTGGTCTATTTTAAGAACAAAAGACAAAAACATCCTTGTCAAACAATACAAAATATAAATTTATTTTCTTCTATGGCAGCGCTATAGGTTTATTAATCTTCATGCTATTTTGTTAGGTAAGGATTTTGCAGGGACTAAAGATTTGGTGATAACCTAGATAGAAATCACGTTATAAATCTAACTAGTTTTCCACCAAATTCCTAGTCCCCACAAAATCCCTACTTAAATCCTCCGTTGTATTCATAGTGGTATTTAAAAGTATTTGCTGTTCTTTTCTTTCTTTTTTCTTTTTGTAACTTTGGGCTTCTTTTGCGTACCCAACTAATCGCCACGGAAAGGTAGGATGGATGAAAACAAACATCTCAGTTTTATTTTAAGACTGTAAACTATAGCTAGGAATTGGCTCCTCATTAAACCACTCACCCAAAACGTTCTTTCTTTTTTTTTCTTTTTTTTTCTTTTTTTTTTAATTTTTTTTTTTATAGGTTTTAAAACATTACATGAGCTGCCCCTAGGGCTAGAACTCAAGACCTCCCCCATAAGGGAGGGGATGCCTAACCATCCGGGCAAACCCGGATTGGCCAAAACGTTCTTTCGGGGCACCAGATTCCATGTTCTTTTGACTGTCAGATGAATCATGGAATTGCAATCAGTGTGTAAAAGAGCATAATAACTAGAACGCAATATGAAAACAAATGGCATAAATATGGCAGCCTCAAAACCAGTATGTTCACCTTCACCAATTCAAACGGCTTTGAGTTTGTGGGATTACAGCCAATACAATGTACAGTGTTGGGTTTTCGAGACCAACTCTCCTTTTCACGCTTCTCCCGTCAATCTCTAGAGATGAGGCCTTTTGGCGAAGCCAAATGTGAACCACACCCCGAGTTAAAATCAACTCTTCCTTTCACGCTTTCCCCCGCCAATCAACCAGAATGTGAACCACATCCCGAGTTCAAAGGTTTCTCATGAAACTGATTATGTGAATCAAAAGACATCATTGAACAATGTATACCTTTGCAAATCAAAACTGGCCCATGAACAAATCAGAATCTCTAAATCCATACTTTGGCTTACGTTTATTGGCGAAGATGGTAAGCTAGCTCTGTGACCTAAATCGCATGTCATATAATAAGATCACAAATGCACCAAGTACCTGAGCAAATGGATTGAAAAACAGGGAAGGAACAGTACCTGTGAACAAATATCCACCCAAATGAAGAGCCATAACAAGCAGCAGAAATAATAAACCAAAATCAAAAGGAAAATAGAAAGCAAAACTTATCAGAGCTCCAGCTTCAATTTTTGCCACAACATTAGCGATAAACATCACTGTGAATTGACTAGTATGTATGTGCAAGATATGTAAAACTAACTTGAATATATTTACAAGTTCTGAGAAATAAGAAAAACCATATGCCATAGAGTTCATCAAGTACAACTACGCCGAGCTTTTGAATTCAACTGGAAACTGCGTTGAGTCATTCAAGTCAGGTCGATGTGAATATCATTCTGGGCTTCAGATATGAATTGGACTGACAGTAGTTACTAGTTGCACACCTTTTTTTTTCATACCACACCGTTGTTAAATTTTTTCAATTCTACTAACAAACAGAAGATTAAAGACTTAAATGTAATAACTTATAGCTATGCTTACGAACTGCTCTTAAAGAGCAAATACCAAACCTTCTAGAGTAGATCTATATGCTCCAATTGTTTACATGGAAGAATGAGGATCAGAGTTTGCTGGAATGCCTTGATTGTAGTAACTTATCAGTCCACCGGCATGAATCCCCCTGAGACAGCAAATAAATGAATAATCAACTTTACAGATCTCGATTCAGAATATTTGAGCATCCACATGAATCTGCAGAAAGCAGTTCTGAACAGCCTTAAAACAATTATTTAGGCAGATGTTCCCCTGATCAATTGATGTGTATCTGAATGAGGGAAGAGGGGCGTAGAAGAGCCAAAATTGCAGTTAGAACTAGAAAGCTTAACCTGCCATCGATGTAGTCAGAACCACGAAGAAAGACATCTTAATGACTGCAGTAAGACTATGGTACAGTACTATGTATGCTGAGAAAATAACATTTTCTATAAACTTCTTGGGGTCGAAGACAATTCATGGCTGTACAAAAGTTTAAGGGGGAAAAAACCAAATGTTGATCTAGTATCTCACCAAAGGACGTTCCCCAAACAAAAAAAAGAGTTTAATCTAGTAGCCTAAAGAATACAACCTCCGATAGATGAAGAACCAAACGTCGCCGGCAAATCTGACGTGATATTAAAATTGAGCCGATGCCGGTGTTCTACATCCAAGAAGAGTAATGCAACACTTTCTTTGAAAGTTGAAACCATTCACAGTGAAGGTCGACGCGGTTGCCTTTGCTGATCATCCTCAAGCCACAACCAAATATGCCTTTTCGACTTGCACATTTGGTCAAATTGTCAAAATCTTAAGAAGCCTCCCAGAGAGTCCAGAACATCACAAGCACAAAGTGCCCGAGATTTCCACTTGGAAACAGACTCATGGTTGACAATGATTTGGTCATTTACCTGGTCCCGAACTTACATTCAGCTAACCCAGTACCGAACTTCCACTGACCCCATCAGAGCTGAAAGTTGATAGGCAGTTAACATAGAGAATCCTCTGGAGATTCTTTCCATAATAGCTGCAATTCAGTGTGCCATACCACATTCAACAAGTGCCACAAAATAAAACAGGAACCAAGGCACCCATTTCCTTATGAGTCATTCAGAAGGCCATAGATATGTAACTGCCGTCTGCAATCGATCCATGGCAACATCAAGGTTTGATAACTTGGTTCATTGCCATGTGCTTCTCTATCAACTTGTCCACAAAAGACCGGATCTGCAAGTTCAGATAAAACATATTGTCAAGGTTTCCCAAGAGGTAGTTAAAAGGAGTTTTTTGTTAAGACTTAAGAATGAACATTCATAAACTCCCAAGCAGAAAATGTTGTTTAGGAAAAAACGAAATAGAAATATTGAATAGTCAAACCATACAAAATTTAAGAATAGCTGAAGAAAGAGATAAACGCAGACCTTATTCTTCCGCTTGAAGTCAAGAAACTCAGAAACACTCATGGATTTCTCTGCATCTGTGGTCTGCTCCATGACCTAATAAAAACAAACCAAGAAAATAACATGAGAGAAGGAAAAATGCAGTAGCTGATACATCCAGCCTCGACAAAGCAAGATATTATTATTAGAATATATTGTCACTGCCTCAAAATAACATTAACCAGAGCAAAACAAATGCAGTTCCTGTCAGCAGAAGCAAAGGACTACTACAATGGCAGAACAAAGTAAACCCAACCTTTGTGGCACTTTTCTTCATTATTGACTTGTATCCTTCCTTATCAATCTTCCTAGCTTTATATAGAGGCATGAGCAGTGATGCTACATAATCCACAATAGCCTTTTTAATACGCTCTGGCCCTCTCGGCTGATTTTCAAACAACAAATTGTTTCCTGCTGCTTGTGAAACAGAGCTTTCTTCTGCCCTCTTCTCATACTTCCGGTGGAGTACTTTTGATGTTGTGTTTGAATCTTCCTCGTCCCTTATGTGCATCATTGGATGAAAGAAATCTGAACTGACTGCTGCTGCTTGGGACTGCCATCTCTCAATGTCATGATAGTCCTTCACTCCTCCATAGCCAGCGCTGTCAACCCATGCTTTTGTAAATCCACTGTCAGCGGCCGCACTTTCTCCCGAATGCTCTTTCATGTTCACTTGGTGTGCAACCTCATTCGAGTAGCTGTGCTGGGTATAGTTATCACCCGACATTCTTGAACTGTCAAGGTTGGCGCAGGCAGCAGAGAAATCAACAGACCAATCCCTAACCCTGCAGTTCCTGGAGTCTATTTCTGATATACAATCTTGCCTTCCCAAAACTCCCCCTGACCACCTTCTCCTGAGATCAGAATCGTCCATTTGTGCATATTGCTCCCGTCTAGCAAACTTGTGAAATGAGGGTATCTTTGGAAGCTCACGTAATGTGCTGCACCCTGCTTCTGAAGATGCATATGCCTGCACAAGTAATCGGCGCCAAAGTTTCAGGCAAATTGCAATGACAACAATATGAAGAAAGGATACACAGGCAAGTCTAGCATGCGAACAGAAAAGCATATTTAGTTTTTATGATGCATAAGTTATAACAAGAGTTACCCTCTATAGATAGAAGGACAGGCCAAGTAGCACTCGTGCAGAGGGATCAGGACACACGTCATAATCTCCCAGATAAATATCAAAATGCAGATAATAACCACCATCAAAACTGTAGCATCTTTTTTGGATTATGCATAGGAATCGAGCAAATTGTCCAAAATAAATCTACAGATCTGAAGGTTAAGATCATCTGAGAGGATTTAGTTGATCCTTAAACAAAAGGATCTCCTCCTGGTTTAAGCAGAAACTAACAACAGTGTCAACGGTTTTCAGACATTACATGTGCAAAAAATACCTCTGATATCATGGACATCAATTATCCAGTCATTCTAGGATTCATTATAAGTTTATAACATTCTAATATTATTTTATTACTTCTCTTCAATAAAAGAAATAAAG
Organism: Macleaya cordata; assembly: GCA_002174775.1. Taxonomy (NCBI): domain Eukaryota; kingdom Viridiplantae; phylum Streptophyta; class Magnoliopsida; order Ranunculales; family Papaveraceae; genus Macleaya; species Macleaya cordata. The sequence continues at coordinate 50,689 of MVGT01001373.1, forward strand.
AATAATACTTCACAAAAAAAACTATTGAAAAAGGTAGTAAAACAGACTGTTACAAAAAGTTGTCATAACCACTGTCAGGACAAACAGTCAAGATCTACCACATTTATCCTTGTTATTTAAAGTTTGAATTAGGTGGGATCCAGAAATGGTTGCTCACAGACACTTAAATGCATCAAACTGTCCTGATATTCCATATATACAAGGTAATTAGCATGATATCACTCGAACATAAATATATGGGTAGTTTATGCTTCAAAGAAAGACAAACCTGCGCAGCTGCAAGAGCAGCAGCACGAGCTGCTTCAGCGGCAGCAAAGGCAGCTTGTTCTTCTTCAGACATGGCAACATTGCCATCCTCCACCTTAGAATCCAGGCTCACTGCAGTGCCTTGGGATCGTAATGAGTTGACCTCAGACTTTGAGTCAGCAACAGTATCCAACTTGACTGGCTTGGAGTTTGCCTTCTTATTGTTTGCATTAGATGGTGAATTCTTTCCAGGGGAAGAAGGAACCTGCACATTTCCTTTGTTATATGATGCACCATGAGTCATGCGTAATAGCTTCCCTGAGATTAGATCTTTAGATGATTTAGCCTTCGATAAATCGGAAGCAGTTGTTTGCCTTAGCAACTTCAATCCACCATTAGCAGCTTTTTCCTTGCGGAAGACTTCAATCCACACATTCACCAGCTGACTTGCCACAGCTCGGATATCACGGCTAGTATGTACACAGACTTTCTCCTTTACAGTCTTTCCTATACCTATATGAACAGGATTAGAGAAAGAAATTTAACAACCACATTGAATTGGACATATCATTGTTTCAACATTAGACTTTTCAGGCTAATTGGATGCTTGTTTTAAGTGAAAATCAGAACAAAACTTTCAGAAGAGGCATATGATGCTTCACTCAGCACCAAGGTCTAAGATCTCAATTGGAGAAAATGTTTTGGGCACTTGAAAAATTGAGACATTCCTACCAAAATAATTTGACAAATTCTGGAACAACACATTATCAGTCGATTTAGTACCGGTACATATCACTAGAAACCTAGATGTTTCATTCCAGTCTCTACCGAAACCAAAATGATTCATTCAATATTGTGAACCATGCTCCCAAAAATTGACTCCATGTTATTTCAGAAACATTTAATCCACATGTAGCAATAGAAATGAAACATAAGCGGGAAGTTGAAGAGCATTAGAACTTACCAAATTGATAATGTTCTTGAAGAACTTTACATGCTTACACAACAGTCAAAAAGATAATGAAGACACGCTTACATGATCCATGCTTTTCAATGTAGATAAAAAAAGGGAGATGAATACCTGATAGACGAACAGCAAGCAGATCGGTCGACACAAGCACGAGGAGACGAACACAATGACGCAAGAGTTGAGTCCCGTCCTTCCCCATGGAATCCTGTTTTAGAATGCAAGAAGTGTCTCCACATTAGTGTTTCCAAAATCGGAGTACCACAGATGGATACAACGAAGAAAGAGACCAAGCAAAGAGCTTTTAGAAAGATATAACATAAAAGAAACAGTAGAAGGCAGATTATATAACATGATTCAACTATCAGATAATGTTTAAAAACTGAAAACAAGGAAAGGGGAAGTACCAGTATCCATGAGTTGAGTGTCCCAAGTCCCTCCTTAGTGCCAGCAAAGGACTTAAGAACTTCAATAGGAAGATTCAGCAACTCTTTAGCCAGATACAGTCGTCCTGCAGTAGTCTTCGCATTATGGAACATGTCCCGTAACAATGCTTCCTTGGTCAACATCTGATGTCCAACAAAAGAGTTCTTGCACAAAACGCTCGAGAATTCAACCGCCTCGAGCCTCTTCAATATGTCCCTGACTTCGTTTCTTTCACTGTCCGTCTGTTTCTTTGCAGCCTCCATGGCTTCCACTTCTGCTGTATAATCATTTCCAGTATTAAAAATATCAATTATACGGACTGCTTCTCGAAGACCACTCATCATTGCACCACCAACTGTGTCTGGGTGCTCCTTGCAGGTAGCTTCGCCAGCAAAAAATAAACAGTTCTCGACAGGTCTACCTAGAATATCATAATCCTCCCCAGATGCTCCCACAGCAACATAGGAGTACGCCCCGCGGCTGAAAGGATCATTGCCCCAATTCGTCACAACTGATGCAACTGGGTCAGGCACCGAAGCTTCCCCAAAAAGTTTGCGGAGAACTCTTAAGGCATGGTGCACATGATAGGATGAGCTCACATTTTGGCCATCAATTGCTGCTTTGCCAACCACGAGGGCTATAAGAACAGGAGCTCCAACTGTTTTCTTGACATTCCAAAACATAAAGCATTGTCCCCTATGTCCAGTATCCTCAGCGGTCGCTCCAAAGTAGTCCACTGAATCATCCCAAAAAACTTCAGGAAACTCCAACACTACTTTATTCAGAACACCAAAACCAAGTCGCTGGATAGAAGAACATTTCCATTCTGGTAGAGCTGGAGAAAATTTTATGGTCTCCGCCTTTAAGCATCCCAGTGGAACTGTGATCAGGACAGCGTCTCCCACAAACTCATCACCATTGGACGTGGAAACCTTCACATTTCTTTGATGTTCACCAGCTTCTCCTCCAGAGTTCTGTACGCTGTATGAGATTTCTGTAACCACATGGTTCAAGTGAATGTGGAGCCCATCTCCTAAAGATTCAACAACAGTGCTGTAACCCCCTTTAATCATGCAGTGTGCCCCTCCAAATCCCCCATAAACATCATCCTGATTCCAGTAAGGAAGAGAGACCTGCTTAAGCAAAGCAGCACAACCATACTCCAAGTTAGCGAAGTGCCAATCCATCACTCTCCTCTCGAGAGGACTCAAAATCTCCTCCCTAGAATCAGTCCTACTGGAAACTTCCTTTTCAAGACCATCTGCTCCACTATCAAAAGAAGCATTTGTCAACATATCCAACTCTACTTCCTCAGCATCTGAAATCGATCTAGCCATGCGACGCCTCTTAAGGGCATATTCCAATCCATCCTCGAGAGACATTCTCATCGCCCGATCACCCTTCTGAGCAACAAGTACTACCATGTCATCAAGGAGACTATTATACTCGGCTTCCAGAGCTTCATCTAAATCAGCTTGAACTTTCTGGCCTGTCATAATATCATAGAGAGGGCAGTCACTATTCAAAACAGTCAGTTCAAGGCCTAACTGGGAACATATCAACGAGGAAGGGTCTGGTCTTCTCTCGGTTGCAACATCAGCCTCTACACCTGTAATAATGCTGGCCCCAAGATCAACAGGAACTGAAAGAGATGATCTGTCTGTATAAACACGACCCCCCAACCTATCCCGAGCTTCAAGCACTGTAACAGAGAAACCCTGGCGTTGCAAATGACGAGCTGCAATTAGGCCAGCTGGACCAGCTCCTATGACAATTATTCTCTTTCGAACTTCCATATCACACTGTGTATTACCATCCCCCTCAACAGGATCAATTACAACAGACTTAACCCCACATGAATCTTTTATCTGCTCTGGAGGTAAGATAGATCGTGGTCTACCTTCCACTGCTTCACTAGATGGATCAATGCTCAAAGCCTCTATATTGACCAATTTGCATGGTAAATTTGAATCCATGAAACCATTCTCCTGATCATTATCAACTGTGCACTCTTCGGATTCTATCAAAGTGGATAATTCTGATCCTGAGCTTAGCACATGAACATTGTTGCTTTTTGTGGCTTCTGGCATTGGCTTTACATCAGGGACGAACACATTATTCTTTGCCTCACTGCAGTTCTCAGAAGCCTTCAATTGACCAAGGATGAAGGCATCTCCTTCATCCAAATCGGCTACAGGAGCCTCAGAAGCTTCCTCACTTTTGCTTTCTTTTAGAACTTCGTAGTGCGACTTAGCTTCAGGCTCTGCTTGCTTCTTTTCAGAAGCAATGCCTACATTTATATAACCCTGTTGAGAACTAGTTAGTAGATGGAAATAAAACAGAAAGACTGAAGAAGTTTATGACCAACTACCCCTTAAAAAGAACAGGTTCAACAATATGAGGACACTGTATCAGAAAAAAAATAAAAATCTGAGACCACTGAAATTCTTCTTCTTTTTAATGGTTACTGAAAACTATTCTAAAAGAAAAAGACCAGGCACGAGAATGACACAGAGTTGAACATGCATTTTGAAGGGGAAACAGAAGTGAAAAGGGAGATCAATAAAAGGTAATATAGAAATAGAAAACTTACTCTGTGGTCAAGAAACGCATAGATCTCTCGAATAAGGGATATCCGTGGTAATTCCTCCCCAGAAGGAGCGTCAGAAACTCCACACTCTAAAAGAGGCAAAATGCGGCTCATGTCTTTACTCCAAAGGCCTAAGATCAAATTCCTGCATTTTGGGACTTGAAATGAATTCCAGGAGGTTTAAGATTACTTTTTTTTTATCTCCAAGCATCAAATTAATGAAAACCCAAAAGGTTAAGACAAGAAGAGTCCACATCCCCTGAAATTTGTGTAACTAGTTTTCATCTAATACAAGCAGACACGCCAACATGCAGTAGCAGTAAAAACAATAAAATCTCATGTTCAAAAAGGTAGATGTTCGAATCTTTGTTAAAAAAAAATGCCACTATGCATATGGCACTATAATAGACAAAGATCAACGGAACATCCACAAATTACCAAGTTTCAACATCGTAGAATTTCAAAGGATTCAATCAACTCTCAGCACGGGAAAATTTCCAAAGACAACTAAGCCAAAACAAAGTGGACAAAGGTGACATTTAATTGGGATTTTTTCCTTCCAAAGCTAACACCATCAGAGTTTAACCTGCTATTTCTGCAAGGAAATTCCAAAACTGCAATGCCACGATAGTAATCATTGAGAGCAAGCACACAACAGTTACTTATAATTTGTAGAAAACAAAACACCTTGTGATCAAAACCATAGTTTCATAACAAAGGTTCTGTGACAATAGCATAAAGTAATACCTCTTGGACTCCAATATTGCAGCTGCTAAGATATTAAGAACACATACTTCTACAGTTATTTTTATTGATCACTCATACTTCTACAGCTATGAATGATTTAGTCACTAAAAAACTATAAAATTGATTGGATGACCATTTTTTTTTATGAAACGAAAGACTAAGCCTCAATGTGAACTGGATGACCATCAAAATTACCTAAATATAAAAAGTAAAATCACTGAAAAAATGTTGACTCCTCTGAATAGACTATATTAGAAAAGAACATAGGAATTTAGATCAGAAATGAAAATGTAAAACAAACAAGACTACGAATTGCTGTACAATGGCAAATAGGCTCCAGGTTTCAGAAGTGACAACAGACCTGCATTCCAGGTATTCCTGAAGCCCACCTCTGCGCTTTAAGACCTCCTTGAATTTAATTTTCTCAACTGGACCAGCAGCACAAGCTTTCAGTCCAGCGGCTACTGCTGCCGCACCACCATCATCAGCCTGTACAACTGCACTTAAAGGGTCATCAAATTTGTTTTTCGTTTTAGAAGGCCGATCTCCATTGGCAATGTGGCTATTTTCAAAAATCCCTTGCGCGTGCATAAGAAATTCCCAATCTGTATCCCCCTCATAAGCCATGTCACCATGTCTACGCTTTTTAATCTTGCGCGCAGCTCTTTGACCCGCCGATAGTTTCTTATCCTTTATTTCAGAATGAAGTGCCTTCCCCGTATCTTCTAGATCAGCTTCTTTTGGACCCAGAGTTGTGGACAGAGAACAGGTTACCTTGACTTCCTCTTTACCAGAGAGAGGATCTTGATTATGAAAAGATATCTCTCTGGAGCCATCCTTGGAAGGTTTATTTTCAGACCAAGCTGCATGGACCTTGTGAACTGAAGCTACTGAGTTTATCGGGAGATTCTCGTGGGAGTGATTGGAGTTATCAGCAGCATCTGCTAATTGCTCCTCATGATTCATGGGGGAATCAGAATTTGATTGTTTTACTTCCTCTAAAGGCATAGAAACTGGACGTAACCCATCATAGGATCTAGAGGTCCCGTCCATTTGCATCATAATCGAAGATGAATCCTCCGCAGGGATACCAGGAGTTTGATTTGGGAATGGCTGAAGTTGCAAATTCCTTGGACAACCATCAGGAAAATCGTTGAACCCACGTTCGAGTTTACGGGCTTCCTCCATCTTCACTGGGATAGAAACCGGAGAGGGACTATGGGCTGTGCATATAAACGAACTCTCCAATTTATTTCCAATAGGTTGTAACAGATCATCATATCTAGCGGTTACCTCTGCATGACTTTTGCTGCAGACAGAAGATAACTTCTCACCCTGAAATCCTTCAAAAGTATCCTCAGAAGGTTGATTTAAACAAACGCCACAGTCCAAAGTGTTCCCTTTACACATTTCTTTGGAAAATGGCTTGAAATGATCACCTTCAGAAAAAGGCATCACAAAGGAAGCAGAGAAAGATTTCTGGACAGCATCTGAGAGGCAAACTTCTGGACCACGTAGAGATAACTGATCAAATGCACCATTGGATCCAGCAGCTTCTGCATTTGTCTTTTGGATATCAGAAGCCTCATTTGGAACACCATTATTAGCATTTTCTGAGATCTTAATTTTTTCCTCATTCGAACACTGCTTCAGCCCGTTGTTGAAACTTTGTGCGTCTTCTGTAAGCTTTTCGATGGAGGGGTTGCACGACCCTTGGATCTGTCCAGAGAGCAAGTCCTTAGAAGTTCCATCACACTGTCCATTCACACCATCATGCTTCACTTTGTGGTCCGCTGGAATCACTTTGGACTGTACAACAAATTCTCCGATATGTTGTATTGCAGATTTCTCTCCGGAATCTGTAATAGCACCAGACTGAAATTTCAGAAGTGGGCAAGTAGGGACAGATTCTCCTGATATTCCTTGAGAAGAATTATTAAATCTACCATTTTTAAAACACACAACCTCCTCCTTTTTAATCTCTGGGACAGAAGCGAGCACACCAAATGAACCAGATAATGAACCACCATTAGACCTCTGAGTTTCCACTGCCTCCTGCTTAACGAGGGCTGGATCTATTGGAGTTCCAACTGTTGTGAAATTCAATCCACCTTCAGATTTAGGGATCTTGTGAGCCAACTTTGAAGAAGAACAGGATCCCCGAAGGAGCACGGATAATACATCCTCCGAAGCCCCTTCGGAGCTTCTGCTCAATCCATTACCCAAATCTGGAGTTTCACCCCTCTGTTTCCCTGTAGATGAAGACCGAGATTTCTTAACTGAACCAGTTTGTGACTTCCGAATAAATGCGGATAGTGACTCAAATTTTTCATCAGAAGAGTTAATACAACTAAAGACCCCCTCTTTCTCTTCCTGCACAGAAGCCCCCTGTAATCTCCGGACACCAGACGGCCGATCTGACTCATCATCACAAGTAAAATGGTCCCCCTTCTTTGGCATTGCAGCATGTCTAGATCTCTTACGTTTGTCCTTTGGCTTATCTTCTAAAACCTCAACCAAAGGTGAATCTAGGGCATCACCACTGCATATCAGACTTTCCTTCACCTGCTTTGAGCCTAATCCAACAACACTAGAAGCACAATCCTTTTCCTTCCCACTGCCAGATCTACCATCTTTACCTACCTTAGGGCGTTTCACCTTATTCCTGAAACTTGCTAAGGTGACACCCATCTCGCCAGAATCCTCATCATCTTTCACCGTTGAATTCTCTGCCTCAACTTCAACTTTTTGATCTTTGCCTCCATCTAATCCACGCTTAACCTTTTTAGGGTTTCGAGGCCTCTTCAACTTAAAAAGAGATCCTATTGGCTCATCATCATCTGAACCACCTATAACCTGAATCGGTTTTGTTCTATTCTTAGAACCAGACTTTTTTTCTTCTTCATCCATCTTCGCATCGTCAACCCTAGCTTTCGAAAACAAAAGTTCCCCTTCTAACCCTAACCCACCATTAATGTCTGAATCAACATGCAACCCTTCGCCCGATTTAAAAACCAAACTTTCACTTCCCATCTTTCCGTTACCAGCCAGATAACCTTCATCGTTCATATATTTTTGCTCGAGAACCATATAATCCCCAAAACCCTAATACCTCCAAATAAAATCCAGAAATCCAATACCCATCACACAACTAGATACATATCCCTTCTCAATCACTGGTTCTCCACAATAAGTATTCCAACTTCTTAAGGGTTTTACTTATACAAATAGCATGAAACGGAAAACGAATTAACAAAAAAAAAAATTGGATGGAGATTGGAAATCTAGGGTTAAGTAATGGGTTCTAGAAAAAGAAAAAAAAAAAGAGAAAATTTTGGAAGAACAGGAACTACTACACCTGTGTGTAATGAAGAAGAAGCTCTCTCTGGTATGGTCTCGTCAATGGTATCTGTGGGAAACAGAAGAAGTGGCGCACATTAGCAATATCCCTCGTCTTCAAACTCCTTTTCGGGGCTAGCTGGTCCGTTGGTTCTAAATAATAGTACCCGCAAAAACCAAGTAGGGGTCGATAGGTTTGGGGGGCTCATTCGCGCTAAGGATTGATAGTGTGGGCGAAAATGTATTCGGAAAGGAAAGTTCACTTTGGTGTTCATTTCACTTCAAAATACCATTACCTTTTATGAAAATAAAAATACTCTTCTAAACATTTTTGGTTTTTTTTTTTTAATAACGGGACTATTATCTAATTACGAGTATAAATAAAGGCATAAGTATAAAATAACTAATTGTTCGAGATATAGCCCCTAAAAGATGAAGAGAAAAATTGTCAACGTATAAGTACAGAAGGATAAATCATGGATGACAAGGAATGTTCCTACACTCCTAGTATTAGATAATGCACGCCCTTCAATATTTTTTTTAATTTATTTAATGCAAGCGGAATTTTAATATAAGTATGTGCTACCAATAGCAATGGACTTTATGAGCTAAGATAGTTGGCACTTGCAGCATTTTTGGTTTAATAGTTTGATGTCACAACTTATAACTCTTTAATCTATTAGGTCTACATGTGCGTTGCATGTTCCCCTTGTGAGTATATTGTTATTTTTTCAAAAGAAGCGCGTAAATTATAATAGAATTTTTGTAATTTTTAAAGGAAAACTCCACTATGATTCCACTTTATCTCTGGAAACACCTCAATGTTCTTACACACACCATTGGAATCACTTGGAGATGATCATGGGGCTCATTTTGATCTACACGATGACGAAATTATCCTCACAAAATCAGCCCTTATATAATCTTTATGTGGCCCCACAATAAGGTGTGAATGGAGTGTAATTAATAGAGGATGGTGGTATTAACGTCCACTTTGTTCTCACATCCCATTTTACATACACGTGCGAGGCCACATTGAAGTGATCATAAAGCTAACTTTAATGTAAGCAAAGTGTAAGAATAAAAGTAGAATATATTTGCGTGGTAGAGAATACGTAATTGGGTGACGCAAGTACACGTAGACGATTCCTAAAACAAAAAGTAAACTTAGTTGGTTCAATGTTGAAGGCTCATTATAATAATAAAGATTGTATTTACATCTTATAATTTTTGTAATGTTCGAAGGGTTACCAAGCCCCACCTTATTCAAATGTTCAACTCCATAGTAGCCTCATATTTTGTGGAACTCACACATCGAGATAATCAGCCAGGGGCTAGTTTTTAGGTGAAGATGATTTCCCCTAACTATTTAGAGCATCATTTTTGAAAACTAGTCTGTTCAATTTTAAAAACATCGATCTACACGATGAGAATATCATTATCACAAAAAATAAATAAAAAAGCAACTACATGATTTTTATGCGGTTAAAAAAAAAAAGAGAATGGGGTATGTGTTGGTAAAACATTTAAAAGAATCAACTTTGGGTGTGTCAGGCAACCATATCCAACGAAGGCTCCAAAGAGACCCACATTATAATAGTAGAGACTATGCAGTACTTGGTATCCCACAAATTTTTGCAAAAATTTACTGCCTAAAATTCTATTGCATGCATTTTGATTGTGGTTGTATAATTGCAATCCTTACACTTATTTATAATGGGCCCCTACATAAATTTAGTTAAATAGGGTGTTAATAAGCGCAATTATAAAAACCGCAGCACATGCAATAAAAATTGGACGCTGCTATCCAAGCCAAAAACCCTTTTAAGGGGGGTGGATACGATCTAATGACTGATTTTTTGTGAAGATGCTCTCTTCACCGTGTAGATCGTCTTGAAAAAATAAATTACTTCATTATAAAACTTTTAACTCGTGTCAAAATTTAACGTCTACTAGGGTTAGAAGTTAAATGATCCCTAAAATATCCTTTGGATCGTATCGAGGTGGATCCTTAACAAAGGTGTTTGGCCTGGACACCCATTCCCTGACTCCCAATAGCAGCACGGAAAAAAATTGAGCTGGGATAACAAACACAGCCTATACATAGTAAAATGCTAAATCCAGATCCTGGAATGTCAACCGGATCCATATCGTACTCACTACTCTAGACTAAAATTGTGGGTCCATTATCTCTCGAGTCAGTAGATGGTCAGGTCAACAACCGTCAGATGAAAATCATGATTGCCTGTGGCATGGAGCACAGAAAATTTTGAAGTATCCCATCAAGGACGTCTACTTAATGGGTCTTGTTAACGTGTGCCCACACGATAAAGATGTTTTTGAAGGGCTTTTTTTGCAAGTTACAGGTCTTCAAATCAGCTAAATTTTTGTAAGCATAATATTATCATTGTTTATAAGATGTTCACAAAAAATCAGCTCAATCAGAGATATCTAACCCTCTAAACAAATCACTTTAAATGTCAGCCGTTCATTCATACTATTAAAGTCTAAATTAAGTGTTTGTGGTGCTAGAGGGTGCTAGAGGACTCCAATTGAGCTGATTTTGTTAGGTATGATCCAAATAGTATAAATAACATACATATCAAAAAAATCAGCCCATTTGAACAACTTTAATAAACTAAACAAAACACAAAACCAAAAAGCTTAACATGTGCCCTAAGGCACATGTTAACAAAATCCCTATAAATGATCCCTAAAATGCAGTATATATAACGACAACCAACCATCTCCATATCTGTAAAAAAATCCCCATTTTAGTTCAACATAGTTACACGCACACTCAAGATCGAGCAGAGAGAGAGAAGGAGAGGGAGAGAGATGGCTGCGATCACGCTGAATAATGGGTTGAAGATGCCAATAATGGGACTGGGTGTATGGAGGATGGAAGGAAAATCCATCAGAGACCTTCTCATCAACGCCATTAAAATTGGTTATCGTCACTTCGACTGTGCTGGTAAGTGTTATCTAGCTACTGCCAAAACCCCATTCTTCATTGGCCCTAAATTTCATTTACCACAGATGATCACACAATAACAGAGTACTATTTTTTTCCATTTGATATTTATATTTTTCCGTTGTAATTAACAAGTAGAAGCAACCCGCAAATCATGCTTCAAAGTTATAGAATCTCTTAATAATCTCCACATCATACACCACATTCATTTACATAACCTAGTCATCGAGATTCTAATTTGCTAATAGGTAATTCCCATGTATGGCAAACACTTCTCCCATACATGATCATCATCATCATGGATGTGGGTTGGGAAGGTAAACCAGGTTTCACCATTTATCTCTATGTGGAGCAATATTTTTTTCTAAATTTTTCCTGGTTTTGTTCTACACAATCAGGGTGTATTATGTTTATGTAAGAGGGATATTTGGAAACTCGATAATTTCCAGTCCAGAGTCCACAACATGTCCCATAGTTAAACATTTTACAACAATTTAATAATGGGTACAAGTAGCGTGGGAACCCCCTGCAGGAGCTGTTACCATTCAAACATGGTCACCATTAGTTTCTCAATTACAAAATTGTCAAACAAACCATTTGAGACATCACCTACTCCGGTGGACACATGACCAACTTATCGATCAAGAAATAAAATTGTAAAAAAGTGTTCTGACTTAACATTTTACAATTTTGGATATTTTCTCCTCCAGAAAATGATATCATGTTCACCTCGTATGCTTGAAATAGAACCAAGAAAGCCCTTATCATGACAGATCAAATTAATGAACTATTCCAATTGGTTAAAACAGTGTTACCATTTGACCCTAGATCCATTCTCCATATATTGACACATGAGTGGCTCTTCCTGATCTATTATGTGTTCTTTAAAACTCCCATATTAATTCAAATCAATAATCCCATCCTAGATGTGACACAAATTTTTCAAACATAACTACGGGGGTGGTGAAAGGCTGAAAGCTTAAGAAGCATGCTACATTGCCATTTTCTTGCCATTTATATTTACATATTTGCTGTTTGAGGTACTATACGAAATAACAAGTTTGACAAAATTTTTTTACTTTCAGCTGATTACCAAAATGAAGCAGAAGTCGGGGAAGCGCTTGCAGAAGCATTTCAGTCTGGGCTTGTCAAGAGGGAGGATCTTTTCATTACCACCAAGGCCAGTCTACAACTTGCAAATCTGTTCTCAGTCTCCTTGGTTCATTTAATCTCCCACTTCATATATTGACACATGAGTGGCTCTTCCTGATCTATTATGTGTTTTCTTGCATATTGTTGTGATTGCAGCTTTGGAATTCAGATCATGGACATGTTCTTGAGGCCTGTAAAGACAGTCTGAAGAAACTTAAGCTAGAGTATTTGGATCTATACCTTGTCCACTTCCCTGTAGCCACAAAGCATACTGGTGCTTCCTTGCTCACATACATTATTTCATTATTTCCTCTTTGTATAGAACCCGTGTGATGTAGTTACTTCTTTGCTGATGCATATAATGAACCTGCTCTCATATGCATATTGTACATGTGGGTTGCTGTCTTCAATCCAAGGGCTACTTTTTTGATGAGGGTGAGGCAACCAAAGTCAGACTGATTGGAGATTTTAAACTTTCTGATGTGGACTAAATCCTTTAAATCCAGAAAACAAATTTTATTATTATTATAAGTTTCCAATCAATCTGTTGTTTGGGCTCCAAACTGTCAAAGAGGCGATGCCCAGCAAACTGAAAAGTCTTGATAGTTGGGTTACTGGGGCCATGTATGTAAGGGAGCCCTGTCGGCTGTCGCTAAAGTTTGCTGTTCACAATTTAGATCCACTGGTGTTGAGTTCACGTGTTTTGTCTTGAACATTAATCAAACAATTATTTTACCTCTTGGTGGTTTTATAATCTTATCCCATTTCACATAAATGCAGGTGTTGGTACGACTTCCAGTGCTCTGGACGAAGATGGTGTGCTGGAAATAGATACAACCATATCCCTAGAAACCACCTGGCATGCTATGGAAGATCTAGTTTCTATGGGTTTAGCTCGCAGCATTGGGATCAGGTAATTTTAGACCACATTTTGATACTTCTTCTTTCTTCTTCTTATGCGTCGAAAAAGCAGGAAATTCGGAACACCAGTTCATGGGTCCAACAGCTGTTCTATATGCCAAAACTGATCAAATGATCATAATTTCTTAGCTATCCAATCTCATTCAATTATTTCAGATAGCCAGAAACATGATGGGCATTTCAGAAAATGCATATATGCATTGAACAGTTGGCATCTAGTTATCAAATTAAAATTTTGCATAATAGCTTCTATCCAAGGCTCATCCTATGATTAGTCCCATACCATGCGATCTGTCCTTCCCACTTGAAGTATTTCTTGAAGCAGAATAATTATGCCTACTGAAATAATACTCCCTGATTCTTATCCAAAAGATATAATGCTCCTTGATTAATAAAAATCTCTATGTGCAGCAACTACGACATCTTCCTTACCAGAGATTGTTTAGCTTACTCTAAGGTGAAGCCTGCTGTGAATCAGATCGAAACACATCCTTATTTCCAACGTGATTGTCTTGTGAAGTTTTGTCAAAAGCATGGAATCTGCGTCACGGCCCACACACCATTGGGTGGTGCTGCAGCTAACATTGAGTGGTTTGGTTCAGTGTCCTGTTTGGATGATCCCGTTCTCAAAGTACGTATACCCTTCCATTCGTTTGTTAATATCACGCGTGTTAAAAGTTGAGAGCTTTCATCATTACTAATACTGCTTGCCTAATTAATTTGATCTTGCTTGTCTTTCGAGAGCAGACTCTGGCCGAGAAATATAAGAAAACTGTGGCTCAAGTTGTACTCCGGTGGGGTATCCAGAGGAACACGGTTGTCATTCCAAAATCGTCGAAACTTGTGAGGCTGCAAGAGAATTTCAAAGTGTTTGACTTTGAGCTGACCAAGGAGGACATGGACTTGATTAAGGATGTGGACCGGAAACATAGGACCAACCAACCAGCCAAGTTTTGGGGCATAGATCTTTATGCGTAACTGGATTATATATTATATCTGAGCAAAGAGTCCCTTTTTGCAAAAATTAAAAATAGAAGAATTGAAGTATGCTAGACTTTTGTTATTGATGTTTGGAAACTCTGGAGAACTCTGATATCCCTAATTATTGGATTGTTCATCAAGTGTTTCAGTACTTTCTCTGAATTGGATCTTTTCATTTCCTGGAAAATCTGTTTTAAGATTTCAGCTAAAATAATAACCTAAATAGTGCCACTTACGAATTCTCTCTCTCTCTCTCTCTCTCTCTCTCTCTCTCTCTCTCTCTCTCTCTCTATAACGTAAGAATTGATGTTCACTGCATGTGCATCCAATACAATATGCAGCTGATATTGCCACTTTCAGCTTAGAAGGCCATTTCAGCATATATATGATGCTTTGTAAGCCGATTCATCTAAGCAAATTCACTGCATGTGCATCCAATACAATGTGCAGTTGATAGTCGTGGAGACAACATTCTTTAGAGTTAACAAGGTCGTGCTTGGCATATCGCGGCTCTTACGAGCACTAAACCTTCTTTTCCGGTGGGTGTGTACTAGTTACTATGCATCTACAGTTGAGTCAAAATTGACAACGGACTTTAATGGCGTTGACCGTAATGACTTTGTGATGATTATCATGCATCTATGTGCAGCAATTATATGAAATCTTCACTTCAAAAGCTTGGAATCTGTTCAGAACTTAAAGAAGCCAGAAAAAAAAATAAAAAAAGGATTTTTGTTAAACAAAGTTATCATAATAACTGATGCTATTTGTGCTAATTAGAGCAGACTTTTGGCTGATAAATATAAGAAATTGTGGTTCGGAGATCGATTGGGGCATCCAGAAGAACATGGTTCTCATTCCAAATACATCAAAGCTCAAGAGGCTGTGATTGCAAAGTGTTCGATTTCATGCGGACTCAACCAACCGGCATGCCCCTGCATTGGGGCATCAACGCTTGTGCATAATGTGTTACTTGATTCTATGACCAAAGACTTGTGTTACTGTTATTCGAAAAATCTGTGATCCCTCGGGGCCAATATTTCACAAGTGTTACTTCACTTTGTCTAAATTACATGGATTAGTAATAAAACGAATCAAATGGTTCGCCATTTCTTATTTTTCACTCTGATACAGAAGCCTTCATCTCTCCAACTTTTCCGAAAGAGTTGAATGGTGCAGAGAAGCCTCATCAGTTAGGCCCTTCATATATCATAAATGTGCTTTTTGCACAGCTATATACAGTTAAGTATTCAGATTGTTACATCTCTAGTAAAGAAAGGGGAGAATGGCACGTCGAGTACGTGGGTACTTATCAAATTTTTGGACATACCACCTCTGTGTTTCTGCCGCTGCAAATACGAGATTTGCGACCTGTCACCACACAGTATAAAGTTTTAGTCTCAGAGAGGAAGGAGAAGGTAGCCATAATATGGAGCAACAAGAATAAATAATATGATGCAAGGTCAGGGAAGGTACCACAAATCCAAAAACCAGCCAGATTGTGAGATCTGATCCTCCACTAGCAAAAAGAAGACCAGCATATATAACCTGGCATGATAGGAGAACCAAATACTTACATGAAAATAGTTGTCCCATAACAACAAAAAAGAAAAGACTTATTTCCATCAATGTGACCCTTTTACTTTCTAGGGAGAGAGACTTACGATCTCAGCCAGGTAGTGTGGACTAGAAACATATTTGAACCAGTCACCATAAGGGATTACATATTTATTATCGTATTCTTTGTGTTCTCGCAGAGAACCCTGCTCAAGAGTAGTAAATCCAGTCAGTAATGTAATAGAAAATGTGCAGGGCATGAAAATAAACTAAATTAGCTATGCCATAAGACTTGAGTATCAAGAATTCTTGTGCACAATTGGTGAAAAGTTCTGAGGTGCAACTAGTAAGGTTTGTTTAGAGTTGAAGTTAAAGAACAGTTTTCTTATTTGCTCAGTTCATAATTCTACTAATGGAAACTTAATTGATTATCTTTCTTTTTTCTTTTTTGGTTGAAGTTTCGGTGTTGTTTAAAAGTTGAAACTTTAGTTATCTCTTTCATTTTTGAATCAAGACTATTTTGTATCACAAGATGTACAGAAAAGAACTGATCAAATATGATTGACTAGCTGGGAAATTGCAAAACAAAGAAGTAACTGTTCATAAGAATGAGATAATTACAAGAATTGCATGGCAATGGCGCTGATGAATCCAACCCCAAATAAATATTGCCGCACCAATCCACTGGACCCATTCAAGCTTGGTAAGAGGCTGTACATATCCCCACCAGTCAAACTCAATGATCGGCATTTTATCCCGGCCTTTAACAATGAATTCAGCTACTTGACGAAGTGCAAAGCTGAACACCTCTGGTGCACAAATGCTACAAAGGGACAGGGGAGCTGCTGTGTAGAAACTAGCTTCATAAAAAATTACATGTATCAGTGTATAAAGAAAAAGGTAACAGTAACACATCCACAACTGCAGTAATTTTGAAGGATGAAGAGTCAAGCTGAACATTATTTGAGTTAAAAGCAATTTAGTTGTCATAAATCAACTTTAGAACATTCATAGAAAATTAGAAATTACAATAAAATAATAATAAATAGTAAAAATAACAACAATTATTACCAGTAGCAAGCACGTATTTGCAATAACTTCAAATAAACCTAAAAAATTTCTTTATAAGCAATAGGTAATGGAGCAAAGTTTTTGTAAGCAATCTTCAGAAAAATAGAAATAAAAATGAACTAAAAATATATTCCAGGAAATTCGATAGATAACTGTATATCAATGTGCTTAAGGTCATGAAGTAGCAAGAATTTTTTTTGAGAGGATAGTAGCAAGAAACTTGAAAAATCATAGAAATATATCCTACGAAAATGCATTTTAGCAATAAGGAAAGTGGTGTTTTTTTTCTTCCCTTCTTCTTGCCAGTATGGAGATAAGTGTTTTTTTTGCACTGAAGACCAAACCATGTCAATCATGAAAGAACATAAAGCACAGGTTGCTCAAAAACTTACAATAGCCCGGTAAAATAGCCAAGGATGTGCATTCGAGCTGAAGGACTGTAGTTAAAGACATATATTGTTTCATAAAGGCGTCTCAATACTTGAAGTTCCATCAATAGAAGCAAAAATACAGTTCGCCATACCCTGTATCGGTGCTCTAAAGAAGTCACATGAGACTTATGCATGGAAAAGATATGTGAACCTCCAGTCAAGTGGCTAGCAACTGTTGAATAATGAAGTGATTCAGAACCAAATGGTACCATTCTATATGCATAGAACCATGTCACGAGTAGCAAAAATGTTGTCCAAACCACAGCCACCACGTAAAAATGCAAGAAGAATCTCTGCGGAACGGTGAACTTCTACACTTGAGCAAAACAACAGATTAGCGTAACTTGATTTAGCCATATATAGCAAAATATTAAGGAAAAGATCAAATTTTCCAGGTACAAGAGTGACACTGAAGATAGAATCAGTACGCTGACAGGATGACAATGTGAGACAAAACCAGAACTAATTGAACTAGAGACCTGGTTGGCATATCCAAATGAGGGCCAAAGTGCCATTTTTTTTAACCAAATAAAAGTGCTAAACTGGCAATTTATGCATTTGTCCTCATTTTGGACCAAGATTCACCTGCAAATACCATGCTAACCCTTATAATGTGGTTTACAAGAATTATAGTAAAAACCCAGATTTCCACAAGCTGGGCTATTTTATTTGTTGTTGTTGTTGCAGACTTGCAGTTGCAGTCTAACTCAGTGAGTTGCCTGCTAGCTCACTTCAAGAGAAATTCGGAGTTCTTAGCTCTAGTTTGTAGAGTCTTCATCACTTACTATCTTATTTGTAATTGGCTCTTGTATAATAGTAGAAAGAGAAAAACGAAATTTTGTTTAAGCCATTAATCAATAACATTTCAACAGAAACCTAGTTTCACGTAGAGAAGTAGAAATTAACAAGAGTTATATGAACATCAACAAGGCTTCAACCAGATTAAAAAATTCCTAAATTTGATCAGAGTTTTTTTTTGCACTCACATTTGAAGAAGATTGCATTATCTTCCCTCTCTTTGCAAACCCCAAAAGTGCTCCATGGAAAGAACTGAAACGAGAAGAAGTGATCGAAGCAATGAGTATAGGTAAAATTCCAGCTAACCACGCAGCTCTCAACAGTTCAACAACCCCAATCTCCATTGTTGTAGAAAGCTTGACTCTAAAGAAGAAACCAAATTTATCTCTGTTGGAACCCTAATTTCTGAGAACAGAAGAAAAAAACCCTAAATTCATTAAAGACCAACACCATTTCTGTGGAGAACAGTAGTTGTAGTTATGGCCCATAAAAACAATGAATTAACTTTACTTGGATCACGGGTAAGGAACGACGTGTGGTTTAAGTAGTTTCAGACCGAAGGTATCGAAGTTCTGAAACATCTGAAAATTTTAACAGAATCTGAGCATACAGTACATTCAAGTGTTCTAGAAGTGTGTGGTACTTTTTTCACCCTTCGCTCAGAGTAGAAACGCTGCGCCGTAATTAGGGCGCGAAAATCGCAACTAGCGAGTAACCACGCAAAAAACCATTCTATGGCGTTTGGATGCATGGATACCGAATTCAGAATACAGAATGTGAACCTTCTGTTCCGGTATTAAGGGCTTCGTTCCAGTACTGAAATAGACAGACCTGGAATCTAGAAATCTGGTTCCAGCAATTCATAGGGGTGAAAAAAAAATGAACCGTTCAGCGGAACCAAAGAAGATCAAACAAAAAGAATAGGGTCGAGTGACCGAGTCCACTGGCACTGTGCTTGGACTTCCGCTCTATTTTTTCCTAGAGAATGAAGAGGACACCCGCCATTAAAGCTTCTAAAAATTTCTAGGGTTTTGTTTATTGAAGTGCAGAATTATAATTTGAGAATGAGCACGAAACGTCCAGCTCCTGATCCTGTTGCGGTGTTGAGAGGTCATCGCGCTTCTGTCATGGATGTTTGCTTCCATCCCTCTAAACCTATTCTCTTCACAGGGTAAAGCTCTCACTCTTGCTATTTTACTGTTTTCGTCGTTTTGGAATTAGTTAGAAATTCGTTTTGTATTGTTATTCTTTGTTAAGCAACACATTAGGGGAAAAAAATAGTGGTAACAGAGGAAAGATATTTTTTTGTGTGCAGTGCTACTGATGGTGAGTTGCGGATTTGGGATACGGTTCAGCACAGGACGTTGTCGTCTTCATGGTGCGGTTATCATTCTTCTTTCTTTGTTGACATACTTGTTTTCATCTTTCATTTCAAAATTTATGCAGCAACTGATCTTGGATGATGATGGATTGCAGGGTGCACAGTGCGGCACATGGGATTATAGCCGTTGCTGCAAGTTCTTTGATCGGAGAAAATAAAGTTGTTAGGTGCTGATTTCTTGTTTGGTTGCTAAGCTTATAAGATTGGCATCCGAAATTTGGATATCCTTTTATTATTAACCTAATTTCCTGCCAATTTTCGTCAAATTTATGAATTAGAATGTTGTGTGTCCTAATTTGTGTAGCCAAGGTAGAGATGGAACCGTTAAATGTTGGGATATTGAAGGTGGAGGCTTACCCAGGTACTCGGTCTTACCTATCTTTTCTACGTTTTTTTTTTGTCCACTTTTTGTTTTTTGAATGGTTCATGGATGAGTTTTTGTTGGCAAACTTGTTCTTGAGCAATTTTATAGGCTCTTGTCGATAAAAAGAAGTACTTTCAAAGCCTTTTAGTATATAATCATTTTTATGAGGAGATTAAGAGAACTGAGCACGATCAAAAACATGAGAAACACTCTTGTTTGTTGTTCTTGTAGTATGATCAGGACCCACCGTTGATTATACCTGTTAACTAGAAGACCTGTGCCCTAAGACAAGGGAAGGCATCCTGTCAAGAGTAATAGGTGGGCAGTAAGACGGAGGGATGGGATTATGTCTCCACTAAATCTCCTAGTGGTAATTTGTCAAATGGTTACCAGTGTCATTTTATCTCCAAATCCCTATAACAAGAGTTTGTTTGTGAATGATAATTTTTTACTGTTGCCATGAAAGTAGCAAGTTATCTCTCCATGGTTGTCTTATGTTGTAAGTGCTTTACCTTTTACTCTTGACAGGATGCCTTCCCTTACAATCAAAACAAACTCTTACCATTTTTGCAAGCTTTCATTAGTGAAGAAGCCTTCCCATTTTTCGACACAAGCTGGAGATGCCTCATCTGCTAATGCATTCACCAAGCAATTGGATTTAGCTACAGAATTCAAAGAGCATAAGGATAACTACAATACGGAGGCTAGGGAAACCATTGATGCAGAAATGCTTGGTGGAATTACCAGAGAAAAGTCTAAAGAAGATCCAGTTGAAGCTTATCCCCAAATGGAAGGTATGAAAAATGTCCAAACTAGTCTTTTCAAGACTAATTTTGTTATTTCTGTGTTCTGTGAATTTACTCGTGTTAGCATTGCCTTCTGTTATTGGATGTTACAAGTTGATCCCTCTTATTATGTCAAGTTTTGAGGCTGATCAGTGGATTTCTTGAACTGCACCGGGTACTTCTCAGATTTTGATCTCAAATCCACACTATTGGTTCTTTTACTGGATTTTTTGTTGGTTCAGTCCTTACAATACTTTTTAATATAGGGCACTGATCTTCGAAAAATAAAATACGGGATTGATCTCCGTAGTGCTCATTTCTCAGTCTTCTGATTTGTATAGTTGGCTTGCTTAGTTCAAGTGATTTGCCATTAGGGAATGAACCAACAGCAGTTTGTTAGATCTTTGAACTCGTGAGGAGGTCATTTCTCTTCAATATAATATAATCTATAATGAGCTAGTGCAAACAAATTGATTTCTTAACTTGCTTTTCAGATTATGCGTCGTCTGAAGGATTAAAATATATCGCTGTAGCAGGGGAGCAATCTTCTGAGGTAAGCAACTTTTTCATGGTTTTATTGGTCTCCTTGCTTGTATTATATCCTTATTTTACTATGTGCTTGATATCCAAAGGTTGAGATTTGGGATCTCAATACTGCAGAAAGGTTAGCACGCTTGCCTCAGATTTCAAATGGAAGCTCTCTGAATCCTTGTACAAAATCAAGAGGTTTGTATATGATTCTTTTATATGTTTTGGATAGAAGACAACTCTGTTTCATGATAGGTTATAGTTTTCCTTATCAATTGTCAGTTCTAAGTTGTAATGATTATTTTCAGCCAGTTTACAGATCATTATACTTCATTTTCCCTGATACTGATATTTCTATATATTTGCATATAATATATATTAGCATTTATTTGTCTTCTCCATGCTGTAGCTGCCATAAGATGATTCTCAGGTTTGGCAGGAGAGCAATTGTTTAGCTTGTAAAATCTTCGTTCAAATTTTGTTTCCTTTTTAATTCCTTCTAACTTATCGAGTAAACTTGTGTCTGGAATTGCATTATTGTCGTCCTTTTCAAGGCTTGTTCTTTCCATGCATGAATATGACATGTACTGCATGTTTCATGGCAGGAATGTGCATGGCTGTTCAAGCATTCATACCATCTGAGTCGCAGGGAATCCTAAATGTTTTGGCTGGGTTTGTTATACTTCTCCTCTATCTGTTGCATTTCAGCAATCTTAATATCTTTAAAATCATGTTTTATTTATAGCATTTAGCCATTTATCACTCTAGCAAATTCTTTGTTGTGCATTATCTAAATGAGTTATCTTGCCGATTTCTGCTACATAGAATTCTGAAAGTCTTTGTCATCATATAATATTTAGATGAATATCTGATTTTGAAATCCAAGTTAGCTTTGAAGGTTGCAAACCAGTTACATGCTCTTCTTCATTTTGTCTAGCAGTTGGCCAGCATGTAACAATTTAATGAGCATGAATTCCTTTAGATTCAGATTTCATTTTTTTTGATCAGGCAAAGAATTAAGAATTTTATTGGGAAAAACCATTACTACAACCTACATGAGGGCACTAGAAATAATTACAATGATTGTAACAAAGTATCCCACCTGAAGACGAAGTCTTCAAAACGAAAAAAACGAGCCCACTCTTGCCCCCTACTCCAGTAGAAAAGCGTGCCTTTTAGTAGTAGGATGATCTTAGGGAACGACACCTCTTCGTTTTGAAACACAGCCTCATTCCTCGTTTTCCAAAGTGTCTGAACGACACCTTAGATTCAGATTTCTATAGATTACCATAGGTACTGCATCATTTTATTTACATAGAGAAATTTTCTACAGATCTTGCCCAAACTTGGCACTTCTTAGCCCTTTTTTTAAGATGCTTCTCTACAAACTGAGAAGACCTTACAACCCTCCACATATCATTTACTTTTATGAAGCCGAAGAAATGGCATTTCATGGATCTTCTTTTACCTTCTAAAGTCCTACAAATTTCGGCTACTTGATGCGTACCTAGCATTAGTAGCAACTTTGGTGACTGCAAACTGAAGTACAAAATCTTTATGCAGATAAATGATTCTCTTGCTGCGATTTCACGTTGACCATTAGCTCTAATTCCTATAGTGTTTTACCCACTGAAATTTTTTTTCTAATATTGTTATGCTGCACAAGGGAGGTTTGAAAGAGAAATAATATGAAATTTTGTTCTAGTTTTCTTGGTGTTTCTTGAATTTGAAATCTGACCTTATGCTTCCTTTACATGCGCATCTAACTATCAAAGTAAAATACGCTGTTTACTTTCGACGTCTATCCTTGTTCAGGATTTAAAATAAAGATGCATTCTAGAATTGTTGCAGATACTTATCCTTGGATAGTAGAGAGAATTTGTTTCTAATTTTTTCCACACATGTCAGTTATGAAGATGGAACGATGGTTTGGTGGGATATAAGGAATTTGGGGGTTCCATTAACTACTGCAAAATTCCATTCTGAACCAGGTTTGCAATAAAACATGTGGAGTCTGTCCACCATAGTCTGTTTTGAAAGTTACAATTCATAATATCTCAAGTAAAATTATTTTTCTTCTACTCACTCTGTTTACCTGATTCTTTCTTTAAGAGGCTTTTCTATTATGTGTTCAGTTTTAAGCATCACTGTTGATGGGCCATGCACTGGGGGAATCTCTGGAGCAGCAGATAGCAAAGTTGTGCTATTTACTCTGGATTATCAGATGGTAACTTATACTTACAATGATTGCGTAACTTGTTTTTGTGTCACTGTCTGTCTTTTAACTCCTATGTCAAAGCATTGGATTTCCAGAACTTGTGCTTCTTCAAGGAAGAGTACATGATTCATTGTTTTGAAGAAGCTTATAAATAAATAACAAAATCATAATTTTTTTTCCTACTAATTCTGATATAGTAATATCTGTAGGGATTTTCATTTCCAGCAGAAGATTTCTAATCCTCTTGAAAAGAATGGGAATTGTGTGATGATCTTTATCCTTGAACCTTTTATTTGGCACGGGGGTGGGGGTATGGAAAATCTTGACTCACATCTTCAATTCTCCCAAATCAAGGAGATGGTAACAATTGAAGAGAATCATTTTCAATTGTTATAAACGATAAGAAATTACTAGTGTTGAAATTTGACATTTGCTATTTTCCTAGTTTAAAAACTTACTACATTTTTTTTTACTAGAGTGTAAAACACATGATTCTCATTTCTTTTGTAGCATATACATGTCAGTAAACAACACATTACTTATTCTAATCTTCTATGCCACGGTACCTTAATTGGTAGTTCTGCTTAAACTATTATCTGTACTTTGCTAATTAAGAGGAGAAAAAGAACTATTTTAGTATTTTATTTCCATGTTGTAAAAGCTACCCAGAATTTGACCTTTTTTATGGTCCTAGTGTCAAGTTTTAATATTTTTCAGTAACAAATGATTCAGAAACAAAAGGTGATCCCAACCAATTGAAAAGTGTGGATGATTTTCTGATTTCCCCCTTATCATTCAGCTGCTTTCTGTTTAACAAATCTAGTATTCTAGATGTTCTTCCTCATATGTTTGGCATACATTCTTTGTTTTATGGCATAGGGTTCTTGTTTGGTTAAGAAAGAAATTAGTTTGGAGAGACATGGTATTGCGGGCACCTCAATTAGAACAGATGGGAAAATTGCTGCTACTGCTGGATGGGATCACAGGTTCTTATATTTTCTACCTATTATCATGGTTTAAGAGAAGCATTATATTCTTCTATCAGTTTTTCATATAAAAACAGTAAATTAAAAAGAAAAAAGAAAAAGAAAAGAAAAGAAAGAGCAGAACATGCTGCTCATTACGATATTCATATCACAGCACGTTGCTTTTACTCGTCTTCTTATTACCTTGAGAACTAAGATATCTCCATTTGTAATAAAATTGTTTCATATGTCCACTTGTGGAAGAACTTCAATTAACTCCTGTCATGTCCATTTTTCGCTTCTCATGCATCTGGGTTTCTCTCAAATCAGTACATAAGATAAACATACAATTGATGACTCAAATACTCTTCATTTTGGTCTTGCTACGATTTTAGTTTTTAATTTTTTTTTGGCGTCTACTATTTTTCTGCTATGATTTAAAGTTTTTAAAGGGATTTTTTTAAATTTTTTATTGCACCTATTTAACACGTTCAAGTGGACCATATTTCCAGACTATGAAAATTTTGATTGTGTTTCCTTTATCTCTGTCATGCTTGCTTATGAACATCGAAACAATGCATTAAGGATCAGAACCGTATCCATATAAGCTGGTTTATCTTACTCATTACAATCTTCGGTTGATTTCCATGAATTTACTAGTTATGCCCACTTCTTCAGCTGACCTCTTGTTTTAATCACGACAGAGTAAGGCTATATAATTATCGCAAAGGAAATGCTTTAGCAATATTGAAGTATCACAGTGCTATGGTATGTTGTCCCCTCTCCATCTGATAGCTATTAAACCAGAATTTTGGATCTCAACCAATCACGAGTTGGGACCTTAGGAGCTAATGGGTTAGGCACGTCATCAATCTTGAATGCAACGAGGGTCAGGGTAGTGCCTTCTTCTGCATTGTTGAAAATGAGTCTGACCCGAGCGGAAGACAATATTCATGATGGCTAGAGTTACACTTATTAATTAACATAGTCACTGAACGACCCTTTTTGGAATTTTGGATCTGACATAACAATCTAGCATTCTGTGGCATCATGTTTTTTGTACAATAGAGTGTATGCACCCTTAAGCTGCTGCTGGCTTAAATGTCTTCATTTCCATTTGTTTCTTCTCCTATTGAGTTGACCAGTTGAGGGTTATTAGATTTATCAGTACTTTTTTCCTTAGTCTGAGTATTAATTTTTCTTATACATAGAAGATGTCCTTTCTTTTGCAGTGTAATGCTGTAACATTCTCAACCGATTGTAAATTAATGGCCTCCTCTTCAGAAGATTCGACAGTGGCATTGTGGGAACTCTACCCACCTCGAACCTTGACGTGAAGAGAATGATATGAAAAGCATGCTACATCTGTGTACATATATACAAGGAGATAGTAGAGATTTACTGGAGTTTATCATTTAATCTGATCATCCTCCTAGATGTTTCTTCGGGGTTCCTTCAACTTGTTCAAGAGCTGTCAACTGAGCCGGCAGGTGTGTGAACTCTCCTTCTCATATGGGTAACGTCTGGATCATTTCTTGTTAATTTATCACCTCTTCCGCGCAAAATAGATCTGAGAAGGTATGTAAAAACATAAATGGCTTGACTTTATACAGGGACAAAATATATAGTAGAAAAGATTGGATATATTTATTTTTGGTAAACAGCAGAAAAATTCCTAAGTAGGGATTGAAAGAATCAATGAAGTCCTGTTGACTACGTCATTGTTTGTAGATACTTGATGGATATCGATTACCAAAGTTTGTTTTGATGGTGACTTGCAACCATTGGATTTTACTACTCACAGGAGTACTGAAATCCAAACTTGTACCAACTGTGTTGATGTTAAGTTTGAATTGGACACCAAACTTAGGCGTTAGGGCGTCAGGATTCATTCTAAATTAAAGTATTTAAACCACTTGGTCTTTATTAGCTCGTACTTTTGAGGTGTATTGTTTTGGCATCAAAAGTCTGGTATCGGAGGAGCCACCACCCTCACGTTAAGGGTTTGAGTCACGAAAATAATGACTTGTAGGCTAGGTTAAGATGCCTTGGTATTATGTATGTGTATCGTGTCCTCGCCTTGACTACAAGAAGATGAATGGAGCCAACTATATATGCAGAAAAGGCTACTGTTGAAGGGGTGTTAATAGAGTGGACTGATGTGGATGTGGGCTTTGAAAGTGTGGAGTGTTAAGATCGTTGGATTAAATAATTTTACTTTTTGCTCTTTATCAACACTTGATGTGGAGGTGCACTGCATACTCTCTACTCTACTCTTTCAGCTCTTAAGCGATTCAGTACAAGGATCAAGCTAGTCAAGGACTGATGTACGAGTCAAGGTCGGATCTCCCCGATCTTACGTAAGGGTTGATTAACTTTGAAAAGGTGGATCCGTACTGATACAACCATCCAGCCAATAAGTTGCTGGATTGGCTGATTCAGCAAACCATGATTAGAGAGAAACTTGAATTTGCAGGTATTTTTTTTTTACATGGCTTTGGCTTTGAAACACTATAAATGGATGATAACTGAGCACATAACTATAAGAGAAAGTCGCCATATTTATAATTTTAAAATATCAATTGTTATCAATGCTGCTGATCAAAAGAAGGATATTGATTTGGAATAACAATACTTGATGTGGGTGTTGTTGTCTCGTTCATTACATTTTAACACGAGGACGGTTTTCATGGGGCCCGGTTGCGTGTCTGCGCTGCATGCTTCCGATCATCTCATTAATTTATGATCTTCTCTCTTCATCGTAAGAAATTCGAAACCATCTAACTCCATACAATTTGTCCACGTTAAAATCGTGTTTAACAAAATCTGAGTTCCATTTGGGCCCTCAGACGGTCTAAAAAGTCGTGTGATGAGATCATCAGATGGCATGCACAATGAGTGCAATGGAGTGGACCCCATCAAAATTACAATGAGCTGGGTTTTTGAATTCACTTTTGTCTATATGTTTTGTTTTCTTCTTCTTCTTTCTTTTTCTCTACAATATTTAATAACTCCCAAGAATATTGCTTACGTATAGTCGGTATTAGATTAATGAAAACGAACTGATTATATGAATTGTGATGAAACTCATGGGGTGAGCGAAAGAGGATTATAACATGAAGCATGCTTAAAAGAAACTTAATTTGATTTTTGTTAAATTAATTTAAAAGGACTAATTGACCTGTCTAAAGTCACAAGTTTATATTATAAACTCAAATTCAATTATATATTATCCAAATTTGCAAGACACGGATTTGGCTGTTCTATATTTGTTTATTTTTAGCAAATTATTAGTTTGGAGTTAAGTAGTAATCGAACCTATTATTAAATAAGGTTTGATTAATTAATTAAATTAAATTATTAATTAGCCTTGTGACCTATTCAAATTTCAGCTTGGTCTTGGTGAAGTACACCCACCGTTGTTTATACTTGTTTAGATTCTAAAATACACACATTTGCACCTATACTATTACAAAAAAACGTACTGACCCGTATTAGGTGAATTCCAACTCCTTGAGATAACAAATCTTCGACAATGGATATTAATCAAAAACTAAA
The DNA here is from genome assembly GCA_002174775.1 of Macleaya cordata. NCBI lineage: Eukaryota > Viridiplantae > Streptophyta > Magnoliopsida > Ranunculales > Papaveraceae > Macleaya > Macleaya cordata. The sequence goes on from MVGT01001373.1 coordinate 78,688, forward strand.
ACAATGATTGGTGGTTGCTTTTGTCGTCTATTATTCCATTATTATTATTACAATACTATTTCATATAACATTGAGAGCTAGCTAGAGCGAGAAGATAACGATTTGCTTCACCCAACGAAATTGTATAAAATAATTAACAGCCAGCTGAAAAACGTTAGCTAGCTAGGCTAGCGCGGCTCGCTTCTGAAAGCTCCGCTCGTTGCTGGTAAGTTTGGCTTTATGGTTTCACTAAGAAAAAATATACGCTAATACGTAACGGCTTTCACACAAGAGTCAGGGGCGCTCATCCGTTGCTTGCTTGCTGCTCGCTTTTTCTCAGGGCACTAGTGCCTTATGTAGTGGTCAGCATTCCCACGTGCTCCTCCTTGCACCCTATTTCAGAATCCAAAGGTCACCTTTGGATTATGTCGTTTTTAGTTTGTTTGGATGGAGATTTTAAGTTTGGTATTTTGTGGGGACCATGAATGATTTATAATTATAACATAATTTCTAACTTGTTTTTCACAAAATCTTTAATCTCCACAACACCCTACTTAAAATTCTTTATCCAAACAAACCATAAGTGAATTTTTGAATAGTTTTATGGAAGTTTTATAGCATAAATTTTTTGGCAACGCCATTTCACCCGTCCATAGAAATTTGAATAATTTGCTTCCCAAAGCTAACAATCACTTTTCAAGTATTTTTCTCAACAACAAAAAAAACAAATGCTAATACTATTATTTTAGTCAGGTTTGGACGGAGATTAGTTTACTCTTTAACTTGGCTACTGTCTTACTCTACACCATAATTGGAAACTCTGCATCAGAGTTGGGCCCTACTTTGATTTGTTAATTTAGCTCTCGGTTTTTGCCTTAAAAAAAAAAACCACAAAAAAAAAACAAAACGATTTTTGGCACGTGATTATTTTATGTTCTGGTAAGGTTTTTTGTTTTTTACTCTTTTTTGTTTTTTGTTTTTTGTTTTTTACTATTGATGTTTGGGAAAGCGAAGAGTTTATTCTCCCACAAGTATAAATAATAAGAGAAATGATACACCTACACCGAGCCATACACGCGCCATACACGGCGCTGACGTGGCCGGTGAGGTGTTAAGAAAAGTTGTGTGCTGCCATCTGCCACGTCATCGATGATGTGGCAAGCAAAAAATTCAATTTTTTTTAGATTCTCTCCCTTATTCTGGCGCGGATCTCAAAATCTGTTCTCTCTCAAAACAAAAAAAAACATCTAGGGTTTCATTTCTCTTCTTTCATCTAGGGAAGACTAGGAGAAGCCGTCACCACTCGCCTTACCCATCGCCGGCGTCCAGAGCCTCGCCGACCGCGTCTGGTACTCTCTCGATCTCTCTTTCACTCTCCCTCTCTTTCTCTCTCTAGATCATCTCTTCAATCCCAATGTAAGATTGGAGCACAAAAATCCATTTTAAGTTCTGAATCAGTAATTTTTATTATCTTCAATGTTATTCACCTTCCTTGAGAAATTGGTTATTTTTGTTGATCTTAGGCATGATTTTGGGATCTGCAGAAAGTGATTTTCAAAGAGGATGCGGAATCAGTGGTGAACTACATTAATGGCGAAAACAATAGCGTTGATTGGAAAACTTAGTCTTCTACTCCTCTGTAATATTGCAAGAAGTTGGGGCTATATAGCCGTCTTAAACTCTGGTAGCTGGCCTTCCTAATGGAACATGACCTGTTTCAGATTAATATGTAGCTCATTTTGTTATCTTCTTTTGATCTCTTCTTACTGTTTCAAGATGAGAAACAAATTCAAAAGTTTTTCATTTTTTTCCCTTTTTTTGATTAAATTCTATGTATTTTGATACATATTATCGAAGAACGGCAAGCCTTGCTTTTTTTTGCTTTGGCTAAAAAATTAACATTACATTGTGATCAGCTTTGGCCTTTGGGTACATATCGTAAACGGATTCAATTTTCATTTTCAGATAAGAAAAATCAGTGTTCTCAGAGCCTAAACCTCATTTGGTCATGGTTTGTTTAATAAAGTTGAACAGAAATAACCCACACTGAGGCTTAAAATTTTCCATGGATCCAGAAATCCTGATTAGGTGTTATGCCGTATTCTTTTGGTTCATTCGGTTCAGAATGGGAGATTGAAGGATCTTTGAAAGTCTGCAACATGCAAGACTGTTTAAATTCCCTAAAATTTATAAGGATGGTAATGAATTGGTTATAGTTATTCTTGTGATCATCTTGAGACTTGAGTCCAATATGACTGACTACAAAGACCCAATTTTGAGATGGTTTTTTGTTAATAACATAACTTGCACCTTGAAATTTAGAAGCTAAATAGACAACTTGGAAAAATTTATCAATATATCACAGATCAGAACTTTACTAATCAGATCATCATTGATTTAAAATCGATCAAACAGCTTATTGGATTATAATTCCTGATTTAGATTTATGTTATCAGGTGAATCCTATTTGGGTCGGGTAACAGTTGAAGGAATAAACCCAAACTTAAAACCATCGTATCTTAAAATCCAAGGGAAGAATAAATTTAATTAAGATTAGATTTCTATTTACAATTCAAGATGTTGTAAAACCATTATGCAAACTTTTTACCTCAGAAACATCAAAAGAAAAATAAAAATACGAACTTTGAAGTTTTGGGTTACAACAACATTAAAGCTTTCACCTAGCATGCAAAAAGAGCTCACATTATCTCACTAACAATAAATTGGGGAAAACCCAAAATTTTATTTTGGTACCCTAAAATTAACCTCCTCATTGACATTTAAGTTCCTCAGCTGGTGAGATGAACCCTGGGCCTGAACAAAGTTTTCCCAATCTTAAAAGCACAATTGATCATAAACATAACCATCAATCTACTCTTGGAAATGGATTTGGTTGTACGTTTCATCTTTATCCTCAACCACATCTTCCATATACAGCTCCCTTCCTCTTTGAACTCCAAAAATCGCAGCTTTAGAATCATTTGAGGCTGCCATTGCTTGAAGAACCCCAACATACTTTGCCATTTTCACAAACGCCTGATATAATGAAATTTTTAGGTGCCGACAGCTCAACACAGGTCTGATTTATCATTTCACTACCATAAACAACATATCAAAAATCTCTTCAGATCTTAAAAATTTCACCACAAATGAACCAGAAAAAGAGAGACTTGCCGGCGGTAGGTGACGTACTTCAATAAGAGAAACATTGAGGAGTCCTAGTTTCTTCTGTCGAGAAGAAAGAGTTGAGGCAGAGCGAAAGAAAGAGAGAAATAGAGAAATAGAACGGTAAGAGAGAGAAACTAACCGTCGGTGGGAGAGGCGACTCCACATGCAAAGCGACGGCTGCGAGAGTTTCTCCTGCCCTAGATCCTCTCTCTCTGCTTTTTTTTTTTTTAATTGGATGAGGAAGATAAGAGAAAGTTTTGTTTGAAATGGGGATTTTAATCCTGTCCGTTAAATTCAATCCAACAATTGCAAGTGGATAAAAATTGTTTCTGGGATTCCGTGCACAAAAAACGATTTAAAAAATTTGAAATTTTAATAATGCCACGTCATCAATGACATGGCAGCAGACTGCACAAAACTGAGGCAGACACCTAGCTCGCCACATCAGCGCTGTGTATGGCGCGTGTATGGCTTGGTGTAGGTGTATCATTTCTCAAATAATTTTGTGAAATTTTGAGTTCCAAGAATCTAATTAAATTAGTGGGTATTTATTTTATTTAATTTTTAATTTTTCGAATAAAATTTGAAAAATGAATTAAAAGAAGAATCTGCGCCTCCAGTCTCAAATTCACATTCCAACGGCCATGGTGAATACGTACCAAGAAACTTTAATATGTATTTCATAAATACAACTTACAAGCATTTATAGGCTTATGTTTATCCAGAAGAAAAGGAAGAGAACAAAACCTGTAGACTTGATTAGTCATAAGAGAGATAGCTAGGTTTAAAATACCAACTGGCAAATTTTTTAAATTCTAATTCATTTAAGAATAATTGAATTCAGTGACCCTACCTATTAATCCCAATCACTTAACCCCCGTTTATAGCGTGACAAATTTTTTTATTTTTTTTTGTTTCGTAGGAAGAGGCTGATGCATAAGTTAATATCGTCATCAACAGAGAATGAGGTCTCCACCGACGACGAGTACAAAAAAGTCGCCACCAATGACGTAGATCGTATTTATAGTAGTAACTACATATTCGTTCCTCCATGTGGTTGGGGTCAAGTATTCCCACCCGTTTATATAGCAAATCACATAGGTTAAATTTAACGACAATATCACAATCGAGAAATATTCGACTCAAAATCACTTTAATCACGAGGATCGAGGGATTTGAACCAACTTACAAAATAGTTGTTATTTCAAAACACAAGTAAAATTAGAAGAATATGGTATTTTATTTTTGTTTAAAATTTTCAAAGAATTCAACATGTTCATGGATCCCAACGAGTTTCATGGTCTCCATTCCTTTTTTGTTTGTTAATGACCAAATTACGTTTATGTTTTAATTGTGGGTTGAATGTGTGGATTGTGGCTTTCCATCCATTTAAAATAAAGTTACAGATATTTTCACACAATTCAAATTTATACTGTCGATTCTATACCGCCGACAATATAAAATGGCTTGTCTGTTACGTATGGTCGATAATATTTGATTTGGCGGTTCTAGATTACCGGCAGTTCATTTTATGAAATATGTATTATTGATTCTGAGTTACCGAAGAACAATTCAACCAAAAATTTAGTGAATATATATAATAATTAGTTGTATAGAAATATCTACTCCCATTAAAACAAAGGCGTGAAAAATATTTTGATCAATTTAATTTTAAACTAAAATTATTACTAGTGTTTACATTTTTTATTTGATCATTTTAATTTAAGCTAGCAGCATTGCTCCATTTATCATATGTTTACGGATGGTCAACATCACCATTTGCACAAAATGGAAGGGTATATGTCTAAATTTTCAAAACATTGGACAACGTATTAAATTATTGCATTTGGTCCCCCATTTCAACGTCAGATTAGAGGGAAAGCAGCCATTGACGCTTATGCTACGTTATGACGTCTCCGAAAAAGAGGTCATGGAGTTTTATGAAGGACTCTTCTTTAATGGATTTGAGTAAAAAATTCTTCTACATTTAAGTTCACTCGGACTCCTATTATGGAGTCGGTTTCAGCCTCTAATGTCTAGTCTGGATCCCATTCATCTCAAGTGTTGTGAACCTAAACAGCGTGACCGAAATACACAAAAGAAGAAAGAGAAGGAATCATAGGAAATTGTGGAGGGTTGTGGTTTTTTGGACCGACCGTTTTACGAAATCAATGCCCGACATTTATGTGGTATAGTCGGTTCTATTGCCATATAAGGTGGAAACTCTTTCAAAATAATTTTGAAAGAGAAAAACAGTGGGTTCCACCTTGTCACATAAGTATTTGGTATATGTTTTGTAAAAAAGTCTGTCCAAAAACTGCAGTGCTAGAGTTACAGAAAATAAAAAAAAAAAGTGACAAAATTTGGTACAAATGGTACAATTTACAATGGTGATTCATATCACTTTAAGATTGGGTGTGAATTACGAGAGTATGTGAAATATATTGACCGTCAGATTAGCCTTATGTAGGAATTTGCTGTAACTCTAGTATTTCCGGTCTTAAAATCATTTCTGAATTGGAAATCGGACGGTCCAATGGAGCAACGGTCTTGGGTGCTTTCATAATTGTTCAGTTTGAGGTGGAGATTAGCACCCACCTTTCAATCTAAAATCGGGATCAACCGGTTGTGCTTGAAAGAATCATGGGTGGGTCCCACCTCTGTACTCACAACGCGGTTAGTTGTTCAGTAAACGTCAACTTTTCTACGAGGGATCAGACGCACGGGCCCACTTGGGAATTATGCCTTCCCTCCGGTTCTCCAGTTTCAATAGTTTTTATTTTAAACGGGACTAACTGGATAGCATTTAATGAGTGGATGGAATATAATGGGATACCGAATGTATGTTAACCAACAAAACACGATCCGAAAGGTTGTGTCGTGAAAAATGGAAATATGGAATTAACTCCAAAACTTTTTTTGCAATTTCTCTCATTTCTCAGTTATGCAAACAAGTTAGCACATTTGAGCTGTGACACGTGGAGGGACCTACACTTTTGAGATGAATAAGTCGAGTTTTGTTTTACATGGTGGCTCTTATAAATCTAATAATATAAAATGAGATGTCAGTTCTGTAGAGATAACAAAAAATAAAACCGACGGTTGAATTTATAGAATAGACCTTTCTTGTTTTATCAGGTCTACAAAATAGATTTAATAAAAAAATTTGAATTACTAAAAAAAGTGGGACATGGGCAGCAAAATCGACCAGCAATGGTACAAAACCTAATTCAAGTGAAGGGAATCTTAAGAGATTATGAACTGACATAGACATAATTTTGTAGGGTGGAAATCATACTGGTGATCTCTTAATAATATTCATTTAAAAATCATTGTCTTCTAAAATGTTTTTCCGACTAAATATTAATTTAAGATTAAAAGATAAAAATAAATCAGTAATAATTCGTAAGTAAAATGTACGTGCTTGAGGTGCTTCATAGATTCTTCTAAGGACCAGAAAATCACATCCAAAATTCCAAACCATTTAAAACGCAATCTTCATTTAACGTTCCATATATGTTGAAGAAAACTAATTCGAATGGATATGTCATATTTGAGTCAAACCCGACTGCAAGGTGGCTCCAAACGATCCGACCCAACTACCCAAGAAGGAACCAGGAAAGATGATTTTATTTCGACTTTTCTCATTCTAGAAAGAACATCGTTGTTGAAGCTTTGACTCAATGGGGGATTGTCTTTGTCACTTTGTTGTACAAATTTAATATAGAGCTCAGTGGGTAGCACGTGTAAAATGCAGTTGTACGTAGATTTCTTTTTTCAATTTCGTTTACGTAAAATGCAGAAGTTTTTTAAGTAAAAAGTTAGATCCCCACACAAGCTACATCTTCGGATAAACAATCCTTATGTTCTAAAACTTATAGTTCCACACGTTAATTAAAGAATAAATTAACCAACTTTTTACAAAGTTTATAGAAAAATCAAAACTTTTGGATGATCTTTATATGAGTCTCACATAATGATTTAAACAAATACAAATTATCTTCCCAAATGCCTTTAAAGAAAATACAACTACTCACTATTAAATTTGTGGCGGCATCCTACTAGATACTAATTAGCAGAAAGCAGATCCTCTGTCCTTATTTGCATGTTCTTTCTATGTATCTATGTTGATTTGTTTCGAACTAATTGCTAATTATATTGTAAGATTTTTCTTCTTGCTACATAGATTACTCTCGCAAAAAATCAACCATTTCTAAATCTTTTAATCCCATCAGATGTTGATCAGAAAAAAATGATGATAATTAACGGTTTATTTTTCAATCAACTTTTGATAATATTAGATGTCTTAGAATAAATTAATTTTTTGTAAGAATGATCTATATGGCAAGAAGAACAATCTTACAAAAAAAAAAATCAATCGTTGGTCTACGACCAAAATAAACGTGGGCACATAGAAGGCACATGTAAATACGGACAGATAATCTCAACAATAAAATTTCATATCTCATGTAATACTATTCTCAACAATAAAATTTCTCACCTAAGAACTAGGGTTATAAAAACCTATGGTGTCAATTATTATATGTATAATGAGTAAATATATGAAAAGTGTCAATGCGGGTGATATTTGTTTATTTTTATTCATATTTCAAAATCATATTTGAGAATAATGCTTTCTTTATTCTTTTCTTTTTCTTTTTGATACTTGGGTGTGTAAGGCGAGTAAGAGTTGAATAATTGGTGCGAAGACAATATGGACATACTCTATTTAGTATTATAATCTCAAAAGTATACATATTATACCCAAAAGAAAAATATATGATAATATATATGGTTAATAATTGGCACATTAATTAACCATTACGTGTGACTGATATTGATAGAACACATTAACTCATCGTTTGATTTTGTTACAAATTAAGTATAAATATTAAAGCAAGAAAATGTTTTAATCAATATTTAAAAATAACTAATTACTATATAATATGGTTTAATGTCGCACCCACTTGAGTGAAGGACCTGAAGATCATACAACTACGTACTTCATCGAAGTGTTAAAAAAAGAAAAAAGTTAGCGCTGGACAGGAAACACCAACACTTTCTTTAAGAGAATAGTGCATGTATCGTATTCTCGTATCTAATAGTATTTTTAATTGAAAAAAATAGTATTCATGTCCATATCTATGTGCCCATGCTTCTTAGGTGCTGGGCTTTCAAACTTGAGACTAGGGTTTATTTTAAGAGAGACTATGATTTACTAATTATAAGGCTCATTTATAAACTAGTTTATTTCGAAAAAACAAGTTCTAATTAATTTAGTGGATCTTCTTCATCTATCAAAATCAACCCTAAATAAGAAAAAGTAAAATAAGAAGAACTTCTTCAATTTTATTAATTTAGAGAAAAGAGGTTAGTTGTACTAATAAATTATCAATTTTTTAATTAAATCGATGATCAATCCTTTAAATAAAACTTGTTTTAGTTTGAAAGTTTTTTCCAAGAAAAGAAAATAAAAAAGACACACAACTTTAATTAATTGTTTCCAAGTAATTAAGTTCATTTACCTGAACAAGTTAAAAGTTTACATAAGATTCAGAAGCTTTTTTTTGGACAAACCAGGCAGGTTTTGTGCTTTTCCAGCTTTGCCTTCAATGGCAACAAAATCAACAAAAAAAAAAAGATCTGGCCCACCCATTTTTTTTTTACAGCCCAAGGGACAAGGAATATTTCTCGCCACCACCGACTTATTTTAAATGCTCTGTTCTCTGATGAGAATAAGCACAATATCACCACAAAGTTCACAGTGCAAAGACTTGGAATCCTGGCATACTATTCAGGGTATGAAACGGGTCTTATTCGAGTCATAATACCTACCACTGAGACGGAACCGTAATTATTAAAATGGGTTTCTGTACAAAGATCCAAACTGGCTAAGATGGGATGAATCAAACCATCGAAATAGGCCAATTCAGTTTAATCTTTACTATTTTAACAACAAGACTTCATTTTATGTGTGGGTGTCTTAATTATCCATTGAGACTCGATAAATCTATAACAAATTGTAAGGAGAATATTTTACTTTTTTTTGTATTATTATTCATTACATAGTCATTGTTAAACTTTGTTTATTGTAACTTTTAAAGATCAATCCATATAATAATCAAACTTTTATTTTAAGAGTGCAATTTTGTATACCCACCTTACAAACAAATGCAAACACCTCCTTCTTTCTGCTGCCGAGTGTTGTATGGTCAACATTCGGCTGCTGAACGATGGAGGTCTTGATATCTGCCAGTTGTAAATTTAGATTATGTTTTTTTTTTTTTTTTATAAAAAGGTGGGTGTACAAAATCTTATTGATATTATTTTGTTTTAATGATAGGTGGGTGTAGAAAATCACACTAGTATTATATCCACACATGTTAACAAGCATAGTGGGTGGGGGCAAGCAACCAGGGGATTAGGTCCACCCGAAGGGTGGGGACACCTCCTGACTTCAAAAAAAAAATAACAAACAGACACTTGAAATTAAGAAAACTATCACCAAAAAAAAAAAGAAAAAAAACAAACACAAACACAAACCCTTATTTAAATTAATTCATTGCACATGTCTACATGTAAAAACAATTTAAAACCTAAATTCACCAACTGAGAGAAACAANTATTTTGTTTTAATGATAGGTGGGTGTAGAAAATCACACTAGTATTATATCCACACATGTTAACAAGCATAGTGGGTGGGGGCAAGCAACCAGGGAAGTAGGATCCCACATCAGAAGTTCTTCTTCACCTTCATCTTCATCTTCCAACCTTCTTTCTTGTACGACTTTCCAACCTCCTCGTTCGAGAAACCAAGTATTTAAAGGGACAGCCAAGAGACAACTCTTCACACCCAAATTCTCACAAACAAAATTTAGAAACATGAGTCCTACTACTAGTACTGCCTTCAGTTTTGTTCTTTCTTTTTACTTATGGCAGCTTCTATTCTTCGCCGGAATACTTCACCGGAATCTGACCCACGCTGCTACTCTAGGCGAATGGAACCTTCTACAACGTAGCATCGGCGTATCAGCAATGCACATGCAATTACTCAACAACGATCGTGTCGTCATATTTGATCGAACCAATTTCGGTCGATCAAATTTATCACTACCAAATGGTATATGTCGAAATAATCCAAAGGAATTGGCTCTTAAGATAGATTGCACGGCTCACTCGGCCGAGTACAACGTCTTAACCAATTCATTTCGGCCTCTTATGGTTCAAACTGATACGTGGTGTTCGTCGGGATCAGTATTGTCCGATGGACGTCTAATTCAAACAGGTGGATTCAATGAAGGTGAACAAAAATATCGAATTTTTCGACCGTGTGCTAACTGCGATTGGCAAGAGTTTGATGGCCTAAACGTGCGAAGATGGTATGCAACTAATCATATTTTACCTGATGGACGGATTATCGTGATCGGTGGACGTCGACAATTCAATTATGAATTTTATCCTACTTCTTCTAGGTTAGTCAATCTTCCATTCTTAGCTCAAACAAATGATGCTGGTCAAGAGAACAATCTCTATCCTTTTGTTCATCTTAATGTGGATGGTAACTTGTTCATTTTCGCGAATAATCGAGCAATCTTACTTGATTATACGAAAAATGTAATCGTAAGAACGTACCCTCAAATACCGGGAGGTGACCCGCGATGTTACCCGAGTTCTGGGTCATCAGTACTACTTCCATTGAACTTAGCTCGATCAGAAGCTGAGGTTTTGATCTGTGGTGGTGCACCCAAAGGTTCATATGTTCAAGCAAATCAAGGAAATTATGTTGCAGCTTTGAGGACATGTGGGAGAATCAAAATCACTGATACTTCACCACAATGGGTCATGGAAAATATGCCCTCATCAAGGGTCATGGGAGATATGACTTTGCTTCCTGATGGTAATGTTTTGATCATCAATGGAGCTCAAGCTGGAACTGCTGGATGGGAAATTGGTCGAAACCCGAATTTAAGCCCGGTTATTTATCGACCCGGGAACAGAATCGGGTCTAGATTTCAAGTCCAAAACCCATCTAAAATACCCAGGATGTATCATTCTACAGCGGTTTTGCTCCGGGATGGTCGGGTTCTAGTAGGAGGTAGTAATCCTCATGTGACCTATAAATTCAATGTTCTTCATCCAACTGATTTGAGCTTAGAGGCGTTCTCACCGGCGTATTTGGGTACGGAGTTTTCGAATATCCGACCCAGGATTATCTTACCCCGATCACAAATCAGTCTAAATTATGGACAACAATTAACGGTTCGGTATTCGGTTGCCGGTGCTCTAAATGCAAACAGAGTGATGGTGACAATGGTAGCTCCGTCGTTTACAACACATTCGTACTCCATGAATCAAAGGTTGCTAATGTTGGGTGGTGGAAACGCGAAACGGGTTTCACCAACCACGTATGAAACCCAAGTGACGATGCCAAAATCGGGTAATCTTGCACCATCCGGGTATTATCTGTTTTATGTGGTTCATCAAGATATTCCTAGTGTGGGTATTTGGGTCCATATCAAGTAATATTGCCCTTTTTTACTGTTATTCATTTGTGTGCGTAAGTGTATATATATATATAGGGGACTCAAGAATTAGATGTCCTTTTTCAGTAAATTTCTATACTGTTTTAGAAAATAAGTGATTATATATTATTCTTCATAAGTGTATTTATAAAGAAGTAAAAAAAACAAGTCAGTTGAAATTGTAATTATATATGAATTAAATTGGGTTTTTTATGATATTCTCATTTCTATTTTAATTCGAAGTTTTCGAGCTCGTTGAGCATGGATTAATCAACAATAGCACATGCGGTCCTTTTGGTTCTATATGTACTAACAAATGAACGAGATTTATTTTTTTTTGAAGAGGGACCATTATGAGAGAATGATTTGAACTGGGGACCTCTTGCTCTCATATGAAAAAAAAATATCATTACTGCTCTCAACTTTGATGGGATCGCCATTAAAACACGTAGTACTTAGAGCGTTTGGTTATGGATGGCATTAAATATAAAGGGATTAAGTCTTTTTCAAAGTTATGGCTAAATCTGTGGGTAACGGAGACCCGTGGGTCATAACTCATGACTGATGACTCACGAGAGTTTATTATACAGTTACATAAAATTCAACGGTCACGGGTTTGTTTAGATTTCTGATGTTACACTATAAGATCCATCCACACTGTCTCTTTCTCTAACTAGAAAACTGATAGGACGCAATTCTTTACAGTGTTGTACAATTACATCCCGGGAAAGCACATGTACGGTCTAATGATGGACTGTCAGATTGTTGAAGAGCAACCATACAACACCTAAATCTTACGGCCCCTTTTAGGGGTCGTTCTGGAGTTTGAAATTATAGTAGGATAGAGGAAAAGAATTCATTAGAGTCGAGTAGGCGATGGTCAGGCTATATCCAAAATGGCCAATCCATGGCTACCACCCTGTGATGTACTTCCCTCCCATAATGATCTTTTAATGGAGAAATTTTTTTTCAGACCTGATGGTATATGGATCCCATTAGAGCAGGGCCAGTGGGTACCCTTGAACCCTTTACTCAATTTAAATTCAAAGTCAGTGGGTACCCTTGTGCATCAAAACCGTCAACTTAACCATTAGTTTGAGGTAGCGTTCAAAGTTCAATGGTACTCGCGTAAGAGTTCCCCTACGCGGAAAAGTTTTGCGACCACAAAAAAAGGGTTTAAAAATTTCATAAAAAATAGGGATTGCAGATGATTTCCACGATGAAAAAAAAATCTCCATCATAGAAATGTTAGGCGACCCAATTAAAAAATTCCTAAAAATTAGGTCCCGCAGAAATCTTCCGCAGGAATTTTCTTGAATGCGGTTGGCCCTGCCATGTCCTTATAACCTTAACCAACCCAATATTTTGAGGGGTTAAAGGTATGGCACTGGACATGCCCTTAGAGACCTTTCAATTGCTTACCATGTGATTTAGAGATCCCACTAAACTTACCATTAAAAGAGACGGCTGTATAATTGAACCACATATGTACTCTTCCTCGCTGGCGTAGAATAGCACAACTCAAATCTCTTTCGTCGTTTTCAGGGTAAGGATAAGATGTGGTCATTTAGACAGGGATAGTGATTTTATTTTTTTCTCTCTAAAAAGTATTAAAAAACTCTTAATCCTTTTAATATTATTCAAAATTAGTCTAAATTTTTAAATAGGGTCATTAGAAAGACAGAAATTTTCTTTTTAATTATTTTACTATGAAATGGAAGAGTACTCAATTTTATTAAATCAAATCATAATACGGTTTAAATACTTAAAGTTGATCGTGTCTTGTACGAGTGACCTCCACGATGGGAATTGTTCCTCGACTCATTTTCCGGCAGGGCCCAATAACTATGTTTAATTTTTAAATATAACACTGTTTAACAAAACAAATCATTTGCTAGGTCCGCTGCTATTGCCATTTTTTTTAAGGGTGTTCAACGCAAAACAACTGCATTTTCGGTTAATTTGCGTTATGGGAGGTTGTGAATTTAAATTTCAAATTTTGTTGGTTGTGGTATTGTCATAAGGTTTGGTCTATGTAATTATGTTGGAGTCAATGGCTTCTTTTTATTCTTGGTGGCGACTTCTTTGATAATCTTGACAGTATCTTTATACAATCCAATGGCTAATTTTTAGTGAGTATATTTTTCTCACCATGTAGATAATGTCATCTTCACAAAAAATCAATCAATTCTAAAACTTCTAATTATATAAAAAAATTTGTTGCTCAACAATACATACGTCTACTGTCCAATACCTGCCGCCACACTATTGATCGTTTGAAGACCAATGGCCTAAAAAAGGGGGAATGGAGAAGGATGGGAAAGAAGAAGATGTTGGGCGATATTAATGCGCGATAGAGTTGTTATCGCTCTCTATCATCCATTACAATGACCCTGTCGTGGACCTCATTTTTTGAAGTCACACTGTAGAACATGCCATCCCTTATCCTTAAACTTTGAGGTCGGAAACCCCAAAGTCCTTGCCCTAAGTGGAACACACAATTATTTTTATGAAAGTACATCTCAATGTACACTGGGCCTCTTCAATAAGCTCAAGCCCAATTCAAGTCATTGGTCAACAATTTTCTCGTTCACCTGACAATCGTCATGAATTTGGACCTCGATGTCACTACCGATCAATTTTTTATCCAAGTAGATGATGTTGATCGAACGGATAGGATTACCGGATAGGGTCATTTCGTCTCAATCAAGTATAACAAAGCCCAACGAGTCCTCCTCGCCTCGTAGTTGGTAGAAAAAGAGAATTCGTACGTCAAAAAGGCTGACCCAGTAGCCAAATATATACTGTACAGAATAGGCGATAAGAAGTTGCTGTTAGAAATGCTTGGCCATTGAAAATATGGAGGTTAAAAGCTGTTCGAGATGAGAGCAGATCCTCTGTTCTCATTTGCATGTGTTTTTTATATGTTTACATTTATTTTTTACTTGTGCGGCTCGCACGAAGGCGAACCAACAGTTGATTTTTTTGTAAGATTGTTCTCTTCGCCATTATACATAAATGATTTTTAGACCGATGATTTTATAAAATTGGTGCCAGACGCTCATATGGCATGGTGGGACCCACCACTTTTTTCCTCTCAAAAGTGTTTTGAAGGGGATTTCTAACTTACGTGGCAGTGGGACCCACCAAAGCACATAGGCATCGGGCACAACTTTTGTTAGTTGGTCGGTCCAAAAAGCACCACTGTTTATTATAGGACATCTAATGCAATCAAAAGTTGATTGAATAATAGCCAGACGCTCATATGGCATGGTGGGACCCACCACTTTTTTCTCCTCAAAAGTGTTTTGAAGGGGGTTTTCAACTTATATGACAATGGGACCCACCAAAGCACATAGGCATCGGGCATAACTTTTGTTAGTTGGTCGGTCTAAAAAGCACCACTGTTTATTATAGGACATCTAATGCTATCAAAAGTTGATTGAATAATAAATTGTTTATTATTATCGTTTTTTCCGATCAACATCTGATGGGGTTAAAATTATTAGAAATGACTGATTTTTTTGCGCGAATGATCTACAAAGCAAGTACAATGATCTTACAAAACAAATAGGTATTGATTCGAATCAAATTAAAGTGAGCACATGAAGGGCACATGCAAATGGGGACAGAGGAGCTACTCTCGTCCAAGATGATTGAAATTGAAATATGTTGGGCAATACCTGATGACTCGATCAACAAACTTCAACACCAGCAAGACACAGCCCATGTCATGGGTTCACTGTCATGCAAACAAGGAAATTGGGCTGAGCCCAAAGTTGAGTTTGGCCTGGCTACTCATTACCGTTTTGTTTCAGCCAATGGGTTAAGGTGTTCACGGGTTTCGGTGGCTCAACCCTAACCCTATGGCCGGGCACCTTTCATTTGATCAACTAGGGACTAGCCTGGCCTTGCACGAATCAGGCTCCTTAGGCAGCCGGTATGGTGATTGAAACAACAATAAAACTTTTTGGACCGATACTTTTATAAAATCCATGGGACACTTATGTGGCATGGTGGGACCTACCACTTTTCCTCTCTTAAAAATGTTTTGAGGGGTGTCCAACTTATGTGGCAGTGGGACCCACTATGCCACATAAGAGTTGGGCATCTATTTTATAAAACGGTCGGTCCAAATGGCAACACTGTTGAAACAACCCATTGTGATCTTCATGCCCCCACTGATGGATGACATGTGTCACTTTCGAGATTAAGGGGTGAAGTTTATATTTTTTTTATCAATAAAAATAATATATTTATATGAGTAAGGCTGTTTGTTTTTTTGCCACTAATTAGTGGCAGGCTCGTACAAAATAGCTTTTGTTTTTAACCACTAATTAGTAGTAGTAATAAATAAACTTTTAATTTTGAGCTTTAAACCCATTAAGTCGTAATAAGTGATTGGAAACAGCTTATTACCGCTTAATGAATTTGAAGCCGAAAATTAAAAATTTATCTCTAACTACCACTAATTAGTGGTGGAAAATAAAAGCTATTTTGTGTGGACCTGCCACTAATTAGTGGCAAAAAAATCAAAATAGCTATAACTAAAAGTAAGACTTACAAGAAGATCTGAGGTGGATCCATCAGGTTAACCGGAAAAGGAAAAAGATAAAACACATTAAGCGCTTATAACCCTAAATTCTCATTGCCAATTGGTTACGTGGGAGAGATTTGAACAATAGACTAGTAATAGTCTAGCAAATCCCAACAAATCAATGTATCTAGAATTATGGTGATTGGTGATCAATAAAAAATATCCTAGTTATTTTATTGTGTAATCTTCTCTCCTAATAGATTTATCACCCTATAATTTAATATAGCTACTAGCTTAGATTTCCATAAATATGCTCAATTTTTTAAAATAACTGGCTATAACTCGTGCCTTCGGCACGATCCATAATTCGTTGTGCATTTTTATTGTCTAAATCGTGCACCCCATTCATATTTAATATTAATGCACAATATTTTTATTTATTTTTTAAAATTTTGGTATTAATAACTGATTTCATTTTGAAGATCTTCGCAAATCATTTTCAAAAATATAAATTTTGTTAAAAATCGATTTGTAGATAAAAAGTTATAACATTTTTATTTTAAAAAAATTAAGAGATAGATAAATTTCTCTCTCCTCCACATGTCATATTTGTATCACTTAGCATATACATAATATTTTTTATCTACGAACTCATATTAACCATATACTCTTTAGATACTCTTTAATTATCAAATACGCCATTGATTATGAAGTCTTATATGTTTGTTCTAGTCAACAAGGACGACGCAGATTTTTTAGAGGACTCCTGGTCATTCTATCTCAAGACTGCTCAATTTTATTACATAGATTGACTTATAACCCTAAATTCTCTTCTTTTTTATTTTAATGTATATTTGCTCGATCCAAAACACAGCTATATTTTGTAAATGAAAAGACAAAAGAGAATAAAATGAGAAATGAGTCAAACTTTTCCTTAGACCATTACATCCTCAAGGTGTTATCAGGGCACAATTAATCAGGAACAAAAGAAACAAGTTTGTCAGTGTAACTCAAGCAAAGCAACACATGGCCGGATGAGCATTGTCAATTTCTAACCTATATATAATCATTGGACCCCTCCACTGAAACCCAAGAAAAGCTCGTAATGAAGATGGGTCCGGGTCGGATCCTGCCAACCCATCCAACTGCCATCATCCATGTGGCAGGACCCTTTACTTACCTGTGTCCATAATGGCATTTCTGCTCTAGTAGTTCTGTTTCAATCAAGGCCCATGTATCTATTTCATTTCCATTTCATACCTAGAGAGTTCTAGTTGAAATTGATCAAATATCAATCAAAAACCATCTCTCTAACTGTACCTTTCACAGCTTTTCCTCACCCCCCTCCTCCTTCCTACCTACTTCATTCACACACACACGATTCACTTTAAAGTTCAACCTACTATACTCTTTTTTTTTTTTTTTTTTTTTTTTTTTTTTTTTTTTTTAACACGATTGATGAATTCGATCATCAATTAGCTACTTGAATGGCCACTCTAATTCAACATGATGATGAATAATCATTGTCTCAAAGAAAGATAAAATTACACTAGAAAGATTTCTTTCCAATCTAACAGATCTAGACTGTGGGTCATCTGTCATTTCATTAAATGTGATATAGAAACCTTTCCTTTTTGTTAACAATCCAAATATGGGATTTAAATCATTTAGTTCCTAAAATGAACTTAAAAATCCTAGTTCCCTAACAATCTAGAATGTGGTTCTTTTATTCATTTTCATCACAACATATAGTTGCAAGTTACAATTAAGCATCTCATCTTTCCTATATATGTAAATGAGTATAATTTAATTTCCTTGAATGAACTTACAAACCCACTTTTTTTTTTTTTTTTATAATGTGGATTAATATGGGTCTCATCAAATCATACTTGTAATTATCTACAAAAAAAAAAAATCATATTCTTGTAATTAATATTTTTGTTCTATTTGAATTCTTTTTCTTTTCTTTTTTGGGCAATGTCAACTAGAATGGTGCAATAATAGTTCTTAGTCTCTATAAAAGAAGCTACTGTTTCACACATTAGTGGAAAGAATGGGAGCATGAGCTTTGCAGGGTGGAGTGAAATTGAAGATTATAGTTAAACCATTAACTCAATCAAGTAATGGTGGTTTTAACTTCACCAACCATCATCAACCCATAAATTTGAAAACCCTAACTAACAAAAAAAATTTCTGTAATAGTGATAGTAAAGTAGCTAGGGTGGTGTTCTTGGATTAGAGAGAGAAAGTGATGAGAGAGAAAGAGAGAGTTTGGAGGGGTGTCAATTTCAAATGGTTAGATCCTCATTGGACCCCTCAAGGATCTTCCTTTTGCTGGTTACGCTAAGTTTTCTTTCACCCATTTTTATTTTACTTTTTAGAGTGATAAAAAAAACTAATAAAAAATGAACCTTTGGTTCACCGCCCCTACTTCATGACGCGTTTTGGTGGGACCCACTTGAGTCTCATGAGTTCAATGATGCGGTCCTCCGCATGATTGGAGGTCTCGGCCGACCATACCTTCCTACGTGGATGACACATCGACTTCAATCTCATCCCCACACATCGGCTCCACTTAGATATTTAACAAATCAGAAGTCCAAACAATACCCTCCCCTTTCCATCGAATCCTGTATCTGTCCGAACTCGCTTAGAGTCAAAGCTTGGTGCCTTTTCCCGGCTTCCATATCTGCAAACGTTCCTAAACATTTTTGCAGTCGAACCCACCGAATGATCCAAGTCAGGTGCGGCTCCATCCATTCACATTTTGGAGTCAAGTCAGGTGCGGCTCCAAAAAAAAAAAAAATTTCTTCCACAAATCCTTTTTTTTTAAAAATTAGTATCATTTAATTTGCAACTCACATTAACAACCCGTTGTTGATAGTGTATATCTCGGTTTAAATTTTGTTTGTACCAAATAAATGGGACGTACATATTTAAGAATGTTCAAATACTATCTATCATCAATCATTAATCCTCAATGCTTGCAGATTAGTAGTTTCTAGCTTCTTCCACGTCATTTATGGTGCTTCCTCTTCTTCTATTAATGGCGTTTTACAACGTATAATTTCAAGTAAATAATGGCGTTTTACAACGTATAATTTTCAAGTAAATAATGGATAGGAGGGATGAATTAATTAGTAGGTAGGTTGATATATCCCTGCCAAAAAACAACAATAATAAAAGCACCCACAATTCTCTAATTTGCTAATATTTTTTGTGCTTGTAGACTACCTTAATTGATTTTAAGCAATTGGATCACACTTCTTTGTTAAAAGCCATTGTCAAAGCTTGTCATCCCAAGATTATATCCTAACCCAAGAATATAACCACCTGTCTTTCACATGTTTCGACTGACATATTTGAGAATGTCTAATGTGCATTGTCTGGCTTGTGCACATTTTTGATGTGCATTTCATTCCATGTCTATATAGAAGAGAAATATTGCAACACTATTGCAACACGTTTTTTATGGGCTCCACATGGAAATGATTTAATGTCTAAGTTTATTTTCACTATTTAGATCATCATCATATCCAAAAATTAGCTTGTTCGGGCCATTCTAAAACTTCTATCTCAATCAAAAGTTTACTGAAAATCAACGGTCTTACATAAAAGACTAAAATTTGCCACTTTTTAATAGTCATAAAATAGAGATTCAAAATATTTTAGTCGTTCACAACCTGTGAATGAAGATTAGATTATTATTGATATATATGATTGTACAAATAAGATAAAGACTAATTATTGTTACAAGACTAAAAAGAGATAAAACCTAACTAAGAAAAGATAAGCATCTGAGATTTTACAAACGTGAGCTAATTTACAAGAAGTCTAATTTGACTAGAGTCCTCCTTAGTTGTTGTGATAAGCTTTGGCAGTTGTATCTCCAGTAGGACTCCTTGTTGATTGAGTGATCACGCCATCTGATGTGTCATGTGAACATGTGGGACCACTTACTTATAACGTGGCTCATGCATTTGCATGCATGAGAATATTCTGTCACGTAAGA
>MVGT01001373.1:111016-121179 GCA_002174775.1 Macleaya cordata
TCATAAAATAGAGATTCAAAATATTTTAGTCGTTCACAACCTGTGAATGACGATTAGATTATTATTGATATATATGATTGTACAAATAAGATAAAGACTAATTATTGTTATAAGACTAAAAAGAGATAAAACCTAACTAAGAAAAGATAAGCATCTGAGATTTTACAAACGTGAGCTAATTTACAAGAAGTCTAATTTGACTAGAGTCCTCCTTAGTTGTTGTGATAAGCTTTGGCAGTTGTATCTCCAGTAGGACTCCTTGTTGATTGAGTGATCACGCCATCTGATGTGTCATGTGAACATGTGGGACCACTTACTTATAACGTGGCTCATGCATTTGCATGCATGAGAATATTCTGTCACGTAAGAAATAGTTTGGTTTGAGGGTGTTAGAAATTTTAGAATGAGTTGATTTCTAAATGTGATGATTAACATGGTGATGAGAATATCTCCATCAAAAATCAGCTTTTAAATCATCTTTACATGATTGGCTACAAAAAAGTTGCAATAAAGTATGTTGAAATATCCCTCTTCTTTTATATATATTATCTTTATTGATTAAAAAAGAAAAATCTACTAGACTTAATTTTTTTTCGTTAGCATAGAGTTACTGATTTCTAAATAACACTAATAGGCTAATACCATTCAAATTTTGAATAATTTAATAAGGGACCCAAGCAAACAAACCACACCAAATTGTTCTCAATTTCTCATAAAAAAGTACTTAAGGAAGGGGATATAAAATTAGGGAAGTTGACTCCTTTCCACCCTAGGAAGGGGTAGAAGTGGGCACCCACTTTAATTTGTCTCTTCCAACAAACGAATGGCTACGATGTTATTTTTTACTCTCTTATCCTATTATGACATTCTCTTTGTTTATCTTGTACGTAAAGTACTATGTTCAATCCTCCACCTACCAGTGACTTACACGTGGCATCCTCCCTTCGTTCCCTACTCTGTTGACGTACGTTTTGTTCCTATATACAGTTCCTTCTCCAAAATACTTGTCGAGAAATCATTTATAAGTCCGTCGGATACCACCCAAAATGACTCCAAAGCCCTTCAACATCCATCTTTGGTTTTGTTTGCACTCCGTGATGCTACACTTACTACAAAGTATATAGCAAATTTTACTGCAAAGGTTATCTAAGAGGCTATTTGCGTCAATTTAGAAATGACACAAATCAAGGGGTATGAAATTATTTGAGAATCGTAGGATAACTATGCAGTAAGGTTCGCAATAAGAAAATGCAATAAATTTAAGACCAGGGTTTAAAATTTCGTTTCGTTTTTTAATGTATTGATGGTCTCATATTAATTTTTTGATATACCAAGATGAAACATTTTAGAATTCGATACATTTCGAAATATTTTAATATATTCGAAATATTAAATGTTTTGATTTTTCAATAGACTGATATGAAATTTTGAACCTTGATGCGTACTCACAATAAGATCAGAAGTTTCTATCAATTTGAATAAAATCGAGGGGTTGTTTTGGTAATCAAAGTTATAGGGGTAGCAAAATAAAACGTAGAGCCATGTAAAACCGAAAGATAAAAAAGAGGGATAGAGTACGGCTAAAGGCGCGAAGCACCTAAACGTGGATGGCTGGTCGGTCGTCTGGCGGCAATACGTGGCAAAGTCTCCGAGATTGTCGTGCCAGCGTGGCCTATGTATCAGAAAGCGCACGAACCGAAACAATTTTATAATCCAATGAGAGACGAACATTTCAAATTATCATCTCGTGGGATTTTATAGAGATATAAATGAGTTTAACTTTTAGTGTTTGGAAACGAGTTTTCCTTTTACAGAACAGATCGGCATAAACCGTTATTTGTACATTTTAGGTTGGCATGTGGGGCCATGAGATTGATTTAAAGGTTGATATTTTTTAAAAATGTTTTTTTAACTTTGTAGATTATTCTCACAAAAAATTACTACATTCTAAAACTGCTAACTCCATTAAAATTTAATTTTTTTTTCACATCATTCATTGTTTATTGTTAATTTTAATCAACTTCCGATCAAATTTTGATGAGGCTAGAGATTTTAGAATGATTTGATTTTTAATAGGCATGTTGTAGTCATTTTGTGGATAATTCTCACTAAAAATCACCCCTTCGATCTTCATCATTTGGACTCCATAACTAATGTAAGAATAACGATGTACAAATAACAATGATTACGGATCCAGATTCTTTAATTTATCCCCTTATTAACTGAAGTGACCTAAAATATCAGAGGATTTTAAGCTGTCGCATTCGACAAGCAGTCATAGGTAAAGTGGCCCACCACGTCTGCACATGGAGGTCGAGATATTCTAATAATAGAATGAAGGTCTATGTTGGAATGTACAGACTGACCCTTCTCTCATAGATTTTACGAAAATGCTTTTGTGACCGATATCTGAATCTGTATATTTTTACAGATTGATGTGGCAATCTCAATCCACCATTTGTTATGATTTGTGTGGTCCCCACAACTAACTGCTTTGCACAATGAGTGGTGGATTGAGAGTGCCACCTCAATCTGTAAAAATATACAGATTCAGATATCGGTCACAATAGCACTTCTGTAGATTTTATTTGCTCGAAGAAATTATTTACCGAATTACAATGACAAGGTAAAAATACAACGTGGTTAGTAATAGGCATGTGAAATATGTAGAAGTATTGTTAAGACTTAAAATCATATAAAAGATCGTGTTGCCACAACAGAAAAAGAAAAATTCACTACCAATATTAATTTAATTAATTTTTTTTTATCAGAATGTCAACTTAATCAATTATATGTGCCAAATCTACACGACAATACTACAGTTGCAAAGTTTTAAACCACAACTTCCAAAACAAGGGATGGATGCCAAACCAACCGTGCAATTGGTTGTTGGTGGCTTCTCTCTCTTAAATTGATCCGGGGTTGGTATATTGGTAATAATCTATCTCTTTGTAGATGATCTGCTCCTTAAAACGAAGTTGGCAGCGACCTCCACAACAAAGAGATGATATTACACGGAATTCGGATGTTACAGTACCAAATCTATAAAGTGATGGGATGGGCACCGACCAGTTGGCTTCTTATATATTAGGCCACATATATTATGATCATCAGCCATTTTAATTAGCATAACCAAACTAAATTGTACTTAGGAAGTTTGAATTTTTTAAGTATTAAAATCGTAGCATCTAACTCATAATCAATTGATAATAAGTGGAGATCAAATCTATAATATTATATATTGGATTGCAAGATTTATTTTTTTTTTTCAAGATTTTTATCTTTATTTATCATTTTCTGTTCTTATGTGTTGTATGTCAGTCAATTTTCCTGCTAGCTTCAGTTTATGATTGAATTTTGGTGAAGTTTTGGCTTAATTCAACCTGTAAAGAATGGTCCCATATATAAAAAATAGCACTCCTGCTATGTGGAGATAATAAGATTTGATCTTCTCTTAAATAGCACTGAGGTCTTTTTGGACAAAACACCACGCCGAGGTCCAAGCCCAATGAGCGGGTGGTTAAGTTTGGGTCCATGACCAATTTTTCAACCAGGTAGCTTGTGTGAAAATCAGTGTAAGAAAAATTGAACGCGCGAGAAATTAAAATTTGTAAAAAGAGATTGAAAAGTGAAAAAGTGAGAGAGTGAAAAAAAAGAAGGTGCTAAAGGGATGACGTCACCCACTGAATTAAGGGGGAAGAGAAGGAGGGAGACCCTCATAGCCATCAAACCACGCGCACTCAAGCGGTCCTCCTCTCTCTCTCTCTCTCTCTCTCTCTCTCTCTCACTCTCTCTCTCCTCTAACCTCATTTTAAATATACTCACACTATATCTCTAAGAAATAGAATTTTTCCCATTCTTTCTTTCCCTCTTCTCATCATCTTCTTCCTGCTTCTTATTGTCTTATTCTTCTCCTTCATTTAAACGAACACATCAAGCANAAAAAAAAGAAGGTGCTAAAGGGATGACGTCACCCACTGAATTAAGGGGGAAGAGAAGGAGGGAGACCCTCATAGCCATCAAACCACGCGCACTCTCTCTCTCTCTCTCTCTCTCTCTCTCTCTCTCTCTCTCTCTCTCTCTCTCTCTCTCCTCTAACCTCTTTTTATATATACTCACTCTATTTCTCTATCTAACGGAATTTTTCCCATTCTTTCTTTCCCTCTTCTCATCATCTTCTTCCTGCTTCTTATTGTCTTATTCTTCTCCTTCATTTAAACGAACACATCAAGCAACACTACCTCTCTTTCTCTCTCTGTCTATCTGCAGGTAAGCAGCAGGTTTGTAATGTAGATCCATTGTCGAGATTTTACGTACACTCGTAAAAGTACTTATATTCTTCTTCTTCTTCTTCTTCTTCTTCTTCTTTCCTCCTCATTAATATTGAGATCTAATTAATTTGTTGATTTTTCATGTTTTTCTCGGATCACTCAGAAGTTTCATGTTCATTTTCATCTTAATTAATTTGTTGATGATGGGTTTCTCTCTTTAAGATATATAACGCTTTCAATTGGAGCTTCCACTGTTTTTTAATTGTTTTTGATTGGATATTGACTCTTTTTTTTTTTTGTTATCAGTTGATCTGATATTGACTGTGTTAATTTTTTCTTAATACGAACAATAGATTTGTTTTGATCTCAGAACATAACTTCAAAAGACTGAACTTAATTTAATTTCTTCAACAAAAAAATTTCATCTTCTTTTTTTTTTTTTGCTCCATTATATATAAGAAACAAAAGATAATGAATAATGAGTACAACTGTACAACAGAATTAATTTAAATAATCCAAGAAGAAATCATCTGGTGGATCACAAGTACTGATTTAAGTACTTCCTCTTCACAATTCAAATTAACTTAATTTAAAGCCTGGATTCTGCTTACTTAAATATTTTTTTAATTTCATTCCAGAAAAATGAAAAATGAAAATCAACTCTAAAGGGAGAAGAGATTTATTATAAGGTTAATTAAGATCAGATATAAAGTAGTGAAAGTGGTTGATCAGGAGTAACATTTTCCCAAAATTTCAGCAAAATAGTTTTGATTATTTGATCCATTCCCATTTTCTTTCTCTCTCATCTCTCTATTTCTCATTGTGCTTCATTTGAGAGATAAATTGTAATACGTTGTCCAGTTCATCAGTTTACAAATTGAACTTTAATTCAGTTTGCAAAAACTGAAGATTTTTAGAGAAAGAGAACTTAAACAACTCATCTCTCTCTGACCCCAGATGATGAAACTTTTCATCTTAGATTCATACATATAAAAAATCTAAGGTTTAGACTACTCAATTTTATTAATTAGATAGATTATTTAATGTCTAAGCTATTGTCTTTATCTTGGATCTTCATGAGATTAGATGATATATATGGCATTTCTTGGGGTCGACCTGACAATCAGAAGTTCTGCATGTAATGTTGTGAGTGTACTGTAGCTTAAATTAGGAAGCTAGGAAACCCAGAGGCATAAACTTAGCAGCTAGGTAATTCAATTCTCCTCCTCAAGAATATGACGGCAAGCAATTAGCAACACTACTGATCAGTGATCAGTGATGAGTTCTGTGTTTATTAATCTGGGCGCTCTTGATTAATTCCTCTTACATTTAATTTGTTCATCTTTGTTTTTAACTCAGTAATAGTAAAAACGTACGGTTAGGTTTCCGTTAAGATTTGTAGCAGCGTAAATCACGAGAGCTTTAGACACTTGACGACCATATGTGCTACAATTGCATTTCCGTCAGTCTAGGGTGGTCTTCAATTTACCAAAAACTAGGAGTAAGTCTTAAAGAGGTCAGACGTGCCATGGATTTCCTAGACAAAGAGACAACAAGGTCAGATCCTGTACAACTCCTTCCTCCCTCCCCCTCTCTCTCTCTCTCTCTTTCTCTCTCTCTCTCTCTCTCTCTCTCTCTCTCTCTCTCTCTCTCTCTCTCTCTCTCTCTCTCTCTCTCTCTCTCTCTCTCTGCAACACAACATTGGACGGACCCTGTAGAGTTTCAAGCTAGCTTTACTGCTTCTCTTTCTCTCTCTAAACTCATATATCTATCTTTCTCTCTCTAACATAGCTTAGTACTCCTGCATATGTATGTAGTTGCATGCATCAATAGCAGTAGCAGCAGCAGCAGCAGGCTGATCCAATGAAATGGTCCCTTTTTTGTTGCCTCGTAATCTGTTCCCCAGGCGTGCTAAGAAATTTGCTGAGGTCACTCAACTTTGTCTATCTCACATTAATGTCTCACAAAAGCTTATAAGACTAATTATATTGGCTGCTTTCTAATTTGTTTCTTTTTCTTTTCTTTCTTGCTTCTTGGTTTTGAGTTCTTTACTTGGATCTTTTTTTTTTTATTTTCTCTCTCATTTTTAAATTTTTAATAATTCAAAATCTACAAAGTCAATTTTATCTGCCATATAAAATAACCAAAAGTTTCATCAACTTCATAGTTTGGCACTTTTTGTAACCCTTTGTAGTAGTGCATGATTATAAAGCTATGTAAACATTAATTCCATCGATCAAAAAAAAAAATCCAAATTCTTAAGTACTGATTTCATATAATTGAATTTAAATTAATTCTTATATTTTGAAGCCAAGTACCTAAAATTAATCCCCAATTAATTGCTTACCGAAAAAAAAAAAACAAAAAAAGTTCTCTGCATTTAAAATCGTTTTTTTTCCCTTCTATTTCCTTAATTATTACTGATTGATTTTTTGTTACCTAATTGTGGGTTAGAATAAGGGGTATAAATAAAATCCATATTAAGATGATGTAGTTTAAAAAAAAAAAAATATTTTGTGGGTATAGTCAGATTTTATATACAGTAATATTAGGTGTGAAACTTATATTTTATAATTCTATTGTTGGGAAAAATATATATATGTATGACTTGTTAATGAATGATTTCCACCATTCACTGTCACTAGACAACATCATTAGTACAAACCACAACTTGTCTGTTTCTTCAGACCTGCAAAAACCCCCCATAGAGAGAGAGAGAGTTTCAACTTTCAACTTTCAAGCATGAAACCCTAGAGTATGCTGCTTCTCCAACTTCTCTTGGATTTTATCAAAACTCAAACCGACCTTTTTTTCTTAGCTTAATTCTCTTTCTTCTTTACACACAGAAATCATTGTAAGAGACAAAATGGGGTTTGTTTATAACACGCGCTTATTTCCCTTTAGAGATAAATGGTGAGTGTCGGTCTTCACCAAATGAGTTGATCATTGTCTTTCATCTACACATGGCCCTGGCCCCATCTGATTTTTCAGCTAGGGTTTTTTTTTTTATCTCAATTTTCTTCAATTCCCTTTTTTTGCCTTTTACTTCTGGTTTTGGGTTTATCTTTTATCTTCTGTTTCCTTTGTCCTAGTTATAATTCAAACATGATGATAATAAGAATAAAGGGTTGTTTGTGTATGTGGTGGTGAATTTTATGCAGTAGTGGTAGTGGTGGTGGTGATGATGGAGACGATGGAATCGTGTGTCCCACCAGGTTTCAGATTCCATCCTACAGATGAAGAGTTAGTCGGATATTATCTGAAGAAGAAAGTCGCTTCTCAGAAGATCGATCTCGACGTTATTAGAGATATCGATCTCTACAGAATCGAACCATGGGATCTCCAAGGTACGTAAATAGATCATGAACTTAACCAATTAACCAGAATGTTCTTATGTTTTGATTTTGCGATTTTGTTTTTTGTTTTAATTCTTAGAGTTAATTTTCATATATTCAAGATCGACCTTACCGTAGTAATTGATTGAAAATATATATGTAACTTGCACCGGTAGGTCCGGCAGCAAATTAACGGAATCAACCTGGGCATGCAGTGTATTTCTCATCCCATGGATAAATATGTTGCACCATGATAAACCATCAAATGGCTGCAGTTGCTTGTATGTTGCTTCTGTTTGTTCGATTACATCTTTGATGAAAACAAAACAGGATAAAATTAGGTAAAAGGTGTTTTTATTAGAACAACTGATAATTTGATTATATGTAACGGGCAGATCGATGTCGAATTGGGTATGAGGAGCAGAATGAATGGTATTTCTTTAGCCACAAAGATAAGAAGTATCCAACCGGGACAAGAACGAATAGGGCAACGATGGCTGGATTTTGGAAGGCAACGGGACGAGACAAGGCGGTGTACGACAAGATGAGGCTCATAGGTATGAGGAAGACACTTGTGTTCTACAAGGGGAGGGCACCAAATGGACAGAAAACTGATTGGATTATGCATGAGTACAGGCTTGAGTCTGATGAGAATGGACCTCCACAGGCAAGAACCTAATTACCCTCTCAGTTATTAATTAATTAGCAGAACTTATTTTGAGTTATGGAAGGAAAGAATTATAAGAAACAACTGAGAAACTAAAAAAAAGTAATTAATATATTACAAGAGTCTCTCTCTCTCTCTCTCTCTCAAGAAGAAGAAGAAGAAAAAGAAACTCAGTTATTGCTACTGCAGAAGGATAACAAAGTTCAGGATAATATCTCGATAATTTTACAAGCTTTTTTAGAGTATTAATGAGCAGATTCTTAATTTCAACCCAAGTTATGAAGTTCTTCCCCTTATTTTAGTTACTGAGAAGGTATAGAGTTTTAATTTAGGGTTCATGCATAAGAGGGTGAATGTTTTAGAAATCTGAACTGATTTTTTTTTTACTTCTTCAGATTTAATTATATGTCATTTTTTTTCATAATGCTTCTATTGAGCTTCTTAATCTATATATATATATATACATATATATAAATTCTTTTATTATAGAGTGGGAATGTGTAGTCCATGAATAACTTTTTTCAGCATTTGTAAGTCAAAAAGTAAAGTTTTTAAATAATTTTCTAAGCACATACAAAGTGCTTTCTTGCAGAGTTCCTTCTTTGAGAAAATTCTCCTATTTGTTCAGTTTATCAAAAGAAAACTTTCGCTCTTCTGCTTACAGTGCTTTTAAAAACACACTTTTCTCAAACAGATTGAAATGTTCATTAAAAAGAAACATCAATGTTAATGTAATTAAGTTCTTTTGACATGCCTCCCTGCTCGATCCAAACATTAGAATTCTTCCCCCACACACCCACCCACCCACCTTTGACTTTTATGACCAACTCTGACCATGCATAATGTACAAGAACTCATCTATTCCCATTTTTGTTATATTGTGTTTATCTCAAGTCTTAACCCATTTCATCAAATAGCTAACCATATTCAAGTGGGTTATTTGGTTTTTTTTTTTTTCCTTTCAAACATAACTAAAGTCAAAAGTCAAGAGGCAACTCTCACTTGAGAAGTTTATTTAACAGGAAGATAAAACATATATCAATAAGAAAAGATCCCAAATTAATCTTAGATGGAAGATAAAAATTTTCCCTATCTTATTGATTTTGGTGAAGCTTTTCTACAGGAAGAAGGATGGGTCGTCTGCCGAGCATTCAAGAAACGAACCAGCAGCCAGAGTACAAAGAGCAGTGAAGGGTGGGAGTCAAGTTACTTCTATGATCATGAGACAAGTGGGGTCAGCTCCATTATCGATCCCATCGATTATATAACAAGACAGCGGCAGAATAATATCATCTGTAAGCAAGAAATTGAAGCGGCGGATAACTTGAGTTTCTTGAACACTGATCACTTTGTACAGCTTCCACAGCTAGAAAGTCCATCTCTACCATTAATAAAAAGGCCAAGTTTCATATCACTGATATCAGAGAATAATGAAGATGATCATCCTCATATTCATCATCAAGAACAGATCAATATATCATCAGGGTGCAACATTAATAATAACATGGAGAAAGTGACTGATTGGAGGGCCCTTGATAAGCTTGTTGCTTCTCAGTTGAGTCAGGAAAATAGATATGATGGTGAAGGGGTTTCTAATTTTGGTGCTGATCATAATCATCAGATTAATGATTCAGATAATATGGGTTTGCTTTTAATGCAAAGTAGCAGTAGGGATATTCAGGAAGCAGGGAACAAGTTGAAGAATGGGTTTCTAAGTTCAGTATCAGATGGTGACATTGGTTTCTGCATATTTGAGAAATGAGAAGACAGAAGAGGTTTGAGTGGTTGAGGTGTTATTGTTATATTTTGATGTTATATTAGGGTTGGTGGATATGGATGAGATGATCAGAGAGAGACTTACTAATCACTATGTTGTAAAAAAAAAAAAAA
>MVGT01001373.1:121272-149279 GCA_002174775.1 Macleaya cordata
TATATATATATATATATATATATATATATATATAGCAATGCATATACACATAAAGACACCTTCATGAATACGTACAGAACCTCAATATATATGGGGATTAATTAACTTCCACACAGTTACTTGATGAAATGTACCTAGCCACATATACCAAATATTAATTCCACCCAACTTTGTTGAACCAAGAAGTTTTTAGTTTGCGTGCAGCCTGAAACTTCTTTTTTTTTTTTGTTATCAGAATGCAGCCTGAAAATCTTCCAGTAGGAATAGCATCCGCTACCTGATATCCAATTGAAAATGAATGATTACCCAAATTCTAGATCCACTACTACCTGTTTCCCTAATAAAACCTTTGTATAGAATAGTTTTTGGTTCATGTAAAACAAACATAATCCATTGCCAATTGGTTTTAAGAAATCGGTAAGGTGGATAGTACAGACTTGGGTTCAAAACCTGCCAACATCGAATTGCTGATCTCACTAAAAACAGACCCATCACCCCCAAACTTTTATCCTCCAAAGAAAAAGAACATAATCCATCATATAAGTCCCAAAGTTGATTTTCTCATTATCTTTCTATTCCTTTGCACACATAAATTTCTAATTATTTAGTGTTGGGTATAAATTGAACCTATTCCCAATACCAAAATAGAACTGCAGGGCTGAGGGGAATTGGCTGGACACTGATAGATAGTTATCACCCTTAGTGTAAGACGTTGTGGGTTCAATGCCACATAGAAAAGATTCCCCCACGTTGCAAAGACCTGAAAACCCTGAAACCTAGTATATCCTCAGATTCTGTTAACAACCACTTGCTCTAAAAGATCGACAGTTAACTGTTAGAGACTAGAGTTTTAGATAGTTTGGCAAAGGTTGTAGGTCTAACAACAATTGGACCCATATTAACCCCACCGTACTACGCCTCAAGCTGTAAGCTAGATACTCGAACCAACCTATGAAGAACTGTGTCCAATACCATGTTAAAACCACCTACTCTAAAACACTTGAAATATTAAAGAGATGACCAACATCTATATAATAAGGGAGGGACGTATCTTCTTATGTTTGCCATCAACGGTTAGGACACATGAAGGTATCTTTTGCATCAACGGCTAGGATATAACACAATCCCTTCTCCACCTAAATGAAGGATTGAAATACCCTTTTTATTTCAAGTTTTTTTTTTTTACAAACCCTAATCTCTTTTACGATGTATTGATCTGTGCCGGAGGCACGGGGATATACCAATTTAATATTATAACATCAAAAATCCAAATGTTAAAAGCCAACCTTCACTAGTTTGTGAGATAAGTAAAGGGTTAGAACTACTCAACCCTAATCCTGATTTGTTTAATTTGCAGATCGAGTTAGAAAAGTATTTAGCGTGTCATCATACTTCACCACCTCTAAAGATATATAATGCTAGTTAGATGGGTTTTGGATAGTTGACAGGATGGTGAACTCCTACGTCAATTACAATTACAAGCTCATTGTATAAAACTGATTTTGCTTCTACTAAAAAAAAAAAAAAATTGAAAAGCTATTATGGTTGACACCTTGTTATTGTAAATAAATAAATAAATGCAACTCTTCCATGATGAGCTCATAAAAGACTTGTACACAAACAAACATTATCTCTTTTTTCTGTAATGCACGCTTTGTACGATCTGGTTCCCCATAAAGCTTACAAACGCTTTTAATCTTCTTTCTCTGCTTGTAAACACATGAATGGAAGTTTTTGAATGACTTGAGATACAAATCCTTTTAAATCCCGTTAAAAGGGAAAACATATAAAGTGTTTGAAAACCTAAATTCTAGTGCAATTTTAAATTAAAGGGTATGTGCCTTTAAGTTAAAGTTGTAAAATGAGATCTTCAAATGAGGCTCATCTTATTTTAAAAGATAATGTTTTTATTATTTATATGATTTCGATAAAAAATCCACTAAATTAAAAAAAAATTAATTGTACTATTTAATTATAAATTAAGTGTTCATGTATTAAAAGTTAATTAAATTGATTTTTTGTGAACATCATATAAATGATGATGCAAGTTAACAAAACCCTTAAATCGTAACCGGTCTTATCTAACTTTTCATCGCTTAGTGGATGAACAGAGATGTGGGGTCCATCGCACACAAAAACCATCTCATCAAGATGACAAAGTACTTATTCTGATTAACTCACTTAGTCAATAAAGTACAAAGATCTTACTGATTTGAGCGTGAGAAGTGAGACGATGGATTGATTGAATATGTAAGGTTAGGGCACGAAACTAACTCGTTGTTTAGCGGGGCCCATGTCTGGTCAAGAATGGGCTTTCAACGTGACACAGTACAACATGAATGCTACGCATGAGTCATGACCAAACCTAAAAGGCTTGGATTTGGGTTTGAGACTTCGAGTTTCTCTGTGTGGGTAATAAACCTATCCCTTTTCCTCTTTCTCTTTCTCTCTCTTTCTCTTTCTCTCTCTTATTATATGGGTAGAAAAATAAATTATTGTGGTTAGTGAGACACATGTTCACATTTGAATCTGAACTTTATTATTTACGAACTTTGAGTTTAAGAATTTTAAAATAAATTTGTATAATTTATATATCGGATTAGAAATTCAACTAAATTTTTGACTGAATACTTGTTTTCAAAATCTATCTCGACTTGGTTTCATAGTCAAACTAGTCAAATTTTATTTAGATGAGTCAAATTCGAACAAATAAGATTCACACAAGGAGTCAAATTAAGATGCCTATAAAACAAACACCTCTTAGCCTGCCAAATGGGCAAGGGTGGACTAGTACTTCTATATCTTTGATTAACAATTCTTTACCAAAATAGAAATATCGATTGAGTCTTGTTGTTCAACCAGAAAACAAGGGCACGCCTATTGATCAAACACTTACTTATGATTCCCTTGAAAGGGATACAAATGATGATGGCTTATTAAATATATTGAAGATCTACCTTTTCTTCATATTCCCTATACACACGACACACGTATGTATATGTTATTTTCTAGCTCGGTTAGACATTTATTTTAACCTTTTCTAGGTCAACCAACGAAGGGGTCCATGATAAATTTTTATTTATGTGTAGGTCTTTGAAATTGGTTTTAGTGGGGGGAGTGGGGGACTGGATGGAGCAGATGCATGAGAGGAGCATGGTGGACATGTTTGAGCAATGAGATCTCTATGGTTGACTCAAAACCTAGCTCTCTTTGGGATAACAATAATTCACATAATACCTCACCAAAATGGAACCATTCATGAGTTCTTTTCATGCAAAACATATTAGAAAAGTTTTTGGTTTTCTCTCTTCCTAAGTTCCACTCGGTTTTGTTTTTCATAGGCTACAATCCCATATTGAGATCATGTACCAGTGGCAATCTGAGCCTATTAACCTCTGAGGCGCCGTATATTTTTTTAGGTATCTAAATTTAATTAATTCATGTAATTTGATCTTGTATTGTGCAGAATTTTCAAGCTTAAAAATTTCATAATAAATTCATTTGGATAGTACATCAAGTCTATTAGATGAATGTGGTTCACTGCTTTAGAATATATGATATGGAATCTTGTGCTCCTTTCTAACAGTTCAAACTTTTAGATCAATTGTTTGTTCAACAAAGTTAGACATTTATCTCAAATTCAGCTAAATGTTTTGGCTAAATACTCATTTCGAAAGTCTGATTCAATGAAAGAGGTAAAAACATTCAAACAAGTCGGATTCAAATGCCTTATAAACATCACGATAGTAAGAAGATTTAAGAGCTCTATGTAGAGCTTGCAGCTAAGATATAAGACTTACACATGGGCCTTAGTTCAAATCTTCTTGGCTGTAGTTTGCCATTAAGTTTGACTTATGTAATATGTTGGAGCCCGCTATTCGTCCGTGGTGGTGCCTTTCGTATCTCGTGAATATTAGCCGTTTCTCTTTGTCCATGGTGACGATTTCTCTATCCTTCTCACACACCCATTACTATATACAGTTGTGTAGGTAATAATCCCAATATAAGAGACCTATGCAGAGGTTGCAGGAAAGATAATATAATATATGATGTGTGGTAGACCAAAGTAAGATTAATTTGAAAACGCTCTCTTCACTTGTATATCCCTCTATCATCCCTTGAATTATTGGAATCTAGCCAATGGTTCTCAACTGTCTCCATATTGATCTCAGTGATGTCAACTTTTTCACAAAGATCATACATACTGATGGATAACCACGTCTTAGGTTCAACTCCCGGACATCCTCGTTATAAAAAAATAAAATAAACAAATAAACCACATCCATTGGCAACAGGGCCCAAGGGGTTCCACTAAAACTCCCGGACATTCTCGTTATAAAAAAATAAAATAAACAAAATAAACCACATCCATTAGCAAGAGAGCCCAAGGGGTTCCACTAATTAGTGGCAACCCCACACAAAATAGCCTTTATTTCAAGAGATTAAATTGGACCTCAAACTCATTGAGTAATATAGCCTTTATTTCAAGAGATTAAATTGGACCTCAAACTTGAGTAATAGTAAGTGATTGGACACAGTTTACAACCAGGTTTGAAACTCATAATTAAAAACTTGCATCTAACTACCACTAACCCTGCCTGTCTCTCTATTCTTTTAAGCATAGATCCTTCGTCCACACGAATATCATAAACCTATTAGGGCAAGGCCAATGCATGCCCTAATACATCAAATCCAGCAATTTTGTAAGGCTAGTGGGTACCCTTGTACCTCAGTACCCGCACTTGGTCCAGTAGTTTGAGGTATGCGTGCGGGTATAAGGGTACCCGCAGAAGATAGCTGCGACGGGCCATCGCAGAACTTATCTGCGATCGCCCAAATTTATTAATAAATAAATGTGTGTCGCAGAAGTTTTATGCGACACACATTTTTTTATTAATAAAATAATTTTAAAAAACCCACTTTTATTAATAAAGAAATGTGTGTCGCAGAAGTTTTCTGCGACACCTTTTTTTTATTATTAAAATAATTAAAAAAAAGTTTTTTTAATGAATAAAAAAACAAAATTTATTGTGTCGCACAAGTTATGTGCGACACATTTTTTTTTTAAATAATAAAATAATAAAAAATTACTTTTTAGTAAAAAAAAAAAATTAGTGTCGCAGATAACTTCTGCGACACTAATTTCTTCACCACTAGCCCTGCCGATCTGTTATACATCAGATCTACCTTACTTGTTGGTGGATCTGATGTATACCACTGGCCTTGCCCTTAGAGTCCAACTTTCGCCACAAATTGAGAGCACCACAACCAGACCCAGACACCATGCCTCTATTCTTTTACGAATAGGATAATTCACACTCAAGTTTCAATGAATATCATACACCTCATGGTGTCCGCTTTTCACTCTTAAACCTTCAAATCTTTCAAACAAATAGAGAACACCACGACCAGACCCAGAGACCCTCAGGGCAATGTAATTAAAGGAGTAAAAGGTGGGAACCCTAAATATATTAGGAGGTTTGGCTCGTTACCTCTCTCAAACTCGAATGTGTTGCAATGGAACGGAATCTTAAACATAGGGGAGCAGGGGTCATTTCGATTAGAAGGGGATCCCTTTCCAATAAACCTCCAACCTAGAACTGGAAAAAAAAACAGATAACCAGAACCAAAGATGATATAGTCTGGGTTCTCTTTCTGAGAAGGAAGCCTCATGGCCATCAAACTCAAAACGACGTTTTATTCCAAATCTAGATGTTGCACATCATCCCAAGCTAAATTTAACATCAAGATTTCTAAAGATATTAGACTCGATTGCGCAAGTATTACTAGGGCTTTTGTGCATCAACCCAATTTAGGGCCTCATCTTCGTTTTCATGATCAATATCATAGGGTACTTTAATCTTTTCCTAAGAGTAATGTTCTTCCGTGGGGAAGATGCAAACCACTATTTCTCTTGATTCAAAAATCGACTCTAGAAACGTTACACCCAAAAAAAAAACTAACCTCAGCTTCCCAGCATTCAAAATTCTTCAACATAAAAACCTGAAAACATTACTTTAACCATAACAAAGTCGTCGACCATGGAGGTGGTAGTGCCGTGGTGGTGGTGGGATGGGGATATGGATACATAATTTTATATGTAGTGTACCATAATTTAAACCAATCTAGAACAAAATATAAAATCTAGAAAACAACATTTGAAAGTTGAAGTAATCAGATTATTTCATATGAAGTAATGAACAACACAACCAGTAGTAGTGTTTGCCATTTAAGAACGACAATCCTCAAAAGTAAACTGATTTATATACAAAAATCAAAGACGAATCCATATCAACTAAAAAGAAACAAACTGGGAAACTTTCAGCTTCAAAAACCAAAAGAAAATTTTAGGCCCTTTCACCACGGATTCGCCTAGCCAGTTGAATGTCTTTTGGCATGATTGTCACCCTCTTAGCGTGAATGGCGCATAAATTGGTGTCTTCGAACAGTCCAACGAGGTAGGCTTCAGCGGCCTCCTGAAGTGCAAGCACAGCATGGCTCTGGAATCGCAGATCCGTCTGCACAACACAGTAGAAAACGCTGGTCAGACTTGGAAAGAAGAAAATTGCGAAACAAGAAAAAGAATTTCTTTGAATTTGTTCTGTAACACATTACCTTGAAATCTTGGGCAATTTCACGGACCAATCGTTGGAATGGCAACTTGCGGATCAAAAGCTCGGTACTTTTCTGGTACTTTCTGATTTCTCTGTTTGAACAAAACAAAAATAAGTTAAAATTAGGGTTTCCGTAGGGGAAGCCAAAAGAAATGTTCAACGAAAGAAAATATGTGTTTGTACCGAAGAGCGACTGTTCCAGGACGGTAACGGTGAGGCTTCTTGACGCCTCCAGTCGTCGGTGCCGACTTTCTTGCAGCCTTAACAGGAATTAAGAAAGATCAAGAAAAATCAGAACAGAACAATCTCAAATTCAAAAATCACTCAAGATTTCATGAAAATCTTCGAGAAAATTAGAACAATAGAGTGGATTAAAATCGAAAAGAGAGAAATTACAAGCAACAAGATCATAAAGAAACAGGTCAAGGAAATCAGACAAAAAAAAGAAGTTCCGAATCTCGATCAGAAGAAGAACCACAGCGACATACCTTGGTAGCGAGCTGCTTCCTTGGAGCCTTGCCTCCAGTGGACTTTCGAGCAGTTTGCTTCGTACGAGCCATGAATTCGAGAACTCTTACGTTTTCAGAGAAAATGAATGGATCTAAAGATCTGAAGAGAGAGGGGGGAGGGATTAGGGTTTTTAAAATTTTTTTGCAGAGTAAACGTGAGATGAAAATGTTAATATAAGAATGAAGGAAAAGGAAACGTGGTCAAGGCGGTTTTACGGTTTGGAGAGGTTGCAAGGCAAGTACGTCTGATGTGGAACGGTTTCACAGTCTTGTAAAAACACGGGATCCGTGTGCTTTGTTCTCATTGGTTGATTTTGCTACACACGGATTGACACCGAATGTGTGTTTTCTCTGTTTGTTGAATTGCCTGGAGTCCGACTTGTGGTAGAAGTACAGTGGTGTCAATATTTAGTGGTTATCCACTTACCCGTTTGCCCGGGAACCGATCTTCCTTGGTGCCGGTTCCACCAAGTCTTGAGGTATTTTAGTTCCAGTACTGGAACAGCTTGTGTTGTAATCAGTTCTGGTCCTCAATATTATATTTAATTGAATCAGAATCGAACCAATTAGGATCGACTTAACTTACAAATTGGTTTTTTCATTTAGGTTTAGCTGCTGTTTAAGGGACTCCCCATTTTGGATAGAGGAGTCCTCAATTAAAGGGACTCTTCAAAACATCCAAAATAATTAGGAGGAAGCCAGTTTTTACTAGGGGGAGGGGATATTTAACTTTCTTTATCTTTCATTGGACACCCTCCAACCCCATTTGATTTGGGTGCTCCCAAAGAGTTTCGTCTTATTGATAAAGCTCGGTGAAAAAATAAATCAACTATGGTGACGACGCAATAAAAGGCCCACTTGCAAATAATAAAATTTTACCACCATTGGTTGAATAATTTTTTTTTGTTATTGTTACTTGGTCGAATTTGATGCTTCGTTTTCAATTAGTTGTGCTCAAATTTAGAACTTGTGTTTCAATGAGTGGCGGTCGATTTTTGTCATCGTTTTCAACCAGTAGTCAAATTGGGCCACGAGAACTCAATTTTTTGATTTTCAAACCCTTACTATTTTTTTTTTAGATAAATGGTCCTTTATTAATAGAGCAAAACCTTATTTTATTGTCTTGTATTTGTGGAATTCAAACTCGTTGAGGTGGGATAGCCTTAAATGTAAACGTACAAAAGTAAAAGCACAATATAAGTTTAGTTACACTGTTTAGGCAGTCCTAATAACAACAATCTTAATTTTTTGTCATGTTTCCTCACAACCGAGTACTAGAACCAACACCAATAAGAATTGGAACCACCAGGATTCCAAGTAAGTTCAATAACCGAACCGACACCAACTCATATATACAAGAGCAGGTCCTATGTCCTTATTTATATGTGCCCTCTATGTGCTTAAGTTTATTTTAGTTTGTGGGGCCCATATGGGGGCAAACCAATGGTTTATATTTTTGTACGATTGTTCTCCTCGCCATATAGATCATTTTCATAAAAAAATTAATTTAATATAAGATATTTAATACTATCAAAAGTTGATTGAAAAATAAACTATTCATTATAATCGTTTATTTTCGATCAACATCTGAGGGGGTTAAAAGTTATAAAAACGGTTGATTTTTTGCGAGAATGATCTATATAGTAAAGAAAATAATCTTGCAAAACAATTAACTATTGATTCGTTTCAAATCAAAGTGGGCACATAGAAAGCACATGCAAATAGAGACATATGATCTGCTTTCCATAGATACTACAGCATTACATTGAAGAACGCGTAATTTTCCCCAAGGCCCGAGTCTAACCAAAGTCCAAACCAAGCCTATTGTGCCCCAGCCCAGAGAAGACCAAAGTTTTGATGAGGCTAGCTCGTAGCTCAGACATGGGCTTTTTTTTCCCACTCTAGACCAGACTCAAATCCCTAGCCCAGCCTTAACTCACTTCTTCTTCTTCTTCTTCCCCAATTCCCATGTTCAGAAGTCTTTGAACTAATTATTTCTGTACTTTTTCTGTTAATTTCCCACGCATCTACCACCACTAGCACTACGGTCTCTCGATCGCAGTTGCTTTCTCAACATGGAACGTAACAAGACTGGAGGCTACGCATGGGCCATATCAGCCGGACTCAACGCTGCCCTATCTGCAATTGCTGCCAAATTTATATCTTCTCAGGTAACTCACTCTCCATCTCTCTACCCGATCGATTGAAACCCTAGATTAGTTCAACTATATGCACATCACCGTCGATTATTGGTACTTCACATCTCTTGTATTATCAGTTCGATTCATGATTATGTGCTTGCTCAATGTTTTAAATTTACATAGCAGTGTTAGGGTTCACATTAGAAGTGTTTCATTTGGATTATTTTGTGGATAAACCTCTCTCTAGGGCAACAACTGTAGAATTGTCTTTTGGGGTTTGTTCCAGTTGTTGGAACTTATATGTAAGAAATTATTTCTATTTTTCTGCTTAACTTGATTAGAACCAATACCTGGAGTTTGACAATTTGTGCCAATTGGTGAACCCTAGTTAGCATTGCTCTACTTTAGTGCTACCAATTATATTCCCTAGATTAGGAAAGCTCGGATCTGTTTTAGGGCTTACACGTGATCTATTTTCTTTTCATGGTTAACCCAAGGAAAAGTTTTCCCTGGAAAACTAAATTTTGTTGCTTTATCCTATTACACGTAAAAACTCTTCGTTCTGGTTCTCCAGTCTGATTTGAGTTTTGGGCTATGTTGGGAGGCTTATGAATGTGTTGGAAGGAGGAGGGGGTTTGGGGTTGGTCCAATGATCACTAAAGCTGGGATTTTTTGTTCCAGGCACACAAGAAGCGAATACATTTCCTGATAGTTGCAAAAATTTAGAGATATTGAACCATTTCAAACAAATTAAAATTAATACAACATTTAATTTGAACCGTTGTAGAAAACTGATAAGTAACCAAACAGTGCTCTAGTGTAGATAGTAGATACAATAATTTACTGAAAACCGTATATTGGGAGTGGAATCTTTCACATCTCTACATTTGTGATTATAGTTTTTCCTTTCCTTTCGCAGATTGTGAAGTATGGCATGGTTATATTCTTCAATGTGATAATGTGGGGTTGCTATGTCAACAGCATGAAAGCTCTCTCGTCCCTTCAAGCTACAGTCACAAACTTTGCAACTAACTTTCTGTCTTCAGGTCTAGCAGGATTCTACTTGTTTGACGAACCATTATCTGCTCAGGTAATACATACTAAAATGAGTACCCTATATACGTAACTTATGATTCTGCCTGCCCAACTACATATTAAAAAAGTCAAAGTTGATCACTTATTTGTCATTTCCGGAAGCAGATCAGTTTTTCATCCTAATCTATGTCTCATGTAAGACACACATGCGTGGGTAGATCCTTCCCTGAATACCTGGTATAAAGATCCTCACACAATCTCAAGAACTCTATCATTGTTCCATCTCATTGCCAATGTCCTTGCCTGAATAAAACGAAAATGAACTCCACCTAAGCAATTTCAAATAAGAAGCAAACAAATGAGTTAATGCACATAAAATAGAATAACAAACAATTAACAAATAGATATGGCAACAGGAAGACAATGATTGTGATGAAATTGTGCTGAGGATGAGAGCTACTAGTTCCTAGCGTTTGTTTATGGTTTCTGTCTCACTTCCCTAAAGACATGCAGTATAATTAGCTTCTTCTGGTTTTGCATAAGTTGGTTGTGCTCCTCTCCCCAAATTAAGATTCGCCGAAGTTGATAAATTTCAGCTTCTGAGAAAACCGTCAAAAGGCGGATATGGTTTCAGAGCTTTGTTTTCATACATGTCCATTTTGTGTTTTAACATATGTTTCCTGCAGAGATATGACATTACTGTCAACCTGAATAACATGAAACAGTCCAACCAATTGAACTTGTGTCAAAACAAGGTATTTCTTTGTCTGAGGCTGGTACTTGCTGACAGCAGTTCAGGTCATAGCTATTGGATTAGAGTGTCATCCCTCGACTGATAAATGTTTAAGACGGGGAAACAGATATAACACCATAATGCATATGTTTTCTACAAATTAAGAAGTGTTTACTTACAATTTTGATTTATCATAGTTTGTTTCAAAACTCGCACCTAAAATGAAACTTATTTTGAAAGTTATCCAACTGACATAAGCCATGAAGTCCAAAGTTTATGTCCTTGCCATCTTGTAGAAA
This sequence comes from Macleaya cordata, assembly GCA_002174775.1. NCBI lineage: Eukaryota > Viridiplantae > Streptophyta > Magnoliopsida > Ranunculales > Papaveraceae > Macleaya > Macleaya cordata. The sequence goes on from MVGT01001373.1 coordinate 132,604, forward strand.
AAATATCATTCTCATTTAGGTAGACAAACATTGCCTCGCACAATACTCGTATATATTCCTATTACCAGTTTTTGAGCCATTCAATTTCCTTGCAGATTTAACTGTTCCTTCGTTGTGGAAACACGCAAAACTTGTAATTTTTAATTTGTAGCTGTGATTCTGAATTACATGTTTTTGTTTTTAATCAGATATAAAACTTGATTAGTCAGTCTCTCATATAAACATTGTCTCACAGTCCACAGTTCTGCCAGTGTTTTCACTTGTTATTTTGGTGGGTCCTTCCTGGGAGATTTCTAGGTGATAAAACTAAGAAAACGTGGTACTATCTCTTGTTTTAGAATATTTAATCAGGTTGGTAGCTGGTTTAGAGGTCTCCAACTTGTTTCGAAGTCTTTAGCAAATGCTGCACCTCCTAGGATGTTTGGTTATCTACTAATTCGCATTTGTTACTCATTCTTCTCTTGCTTCTGAAGATATACTAAATTCTCACCTACTGAGCAAAGTACTGTATAATATTGCTGATTCACTTTAGGGTTGATTGACACTAATAAATTAATGAAATTTGTGGTTGGTTCGAACCTCTAGATTACCACTAGATTTTTGGGTAGGTCATAAAGGTTGCTTAGGACTAAGTTACAGATAAAGCAATGGGTCTAAGGACAAGTGCCATGGAAAACCCTTAAGGTAGGGGTTTGGGGTAGGGGTTTAAGGTATTGAGGAAGAGCAACTACCATGGAGAGAAGACGCAGGGGAGGCACAATCTGTGCCACTATGCCGTATGGCACAGATTCTGCCGAAAATTAAATACCCTTCAAACCCCTTGCTCCAGCATCGAAATATGGCTTTAGATTGTTTTCATAGTTTGGGTGCCTCACGGCACAATCTTTGCCTCCTCCCTCAAACCCCTTGCTCCCGCTCCAAATTTAGGGTTGGAAGGAGGGGTTTGGTTGTTTTGGGTGCCAATAGTACTTGCCCTAACCTCAAAAAATACTTTTTTTGCTTGTTTAAAGTGTCGATAACACTTTCCCTGGTAAGTATATTATTTTTTTCACCCATTCTGTAACTGTTGCATTTTCTCATTGTAAAGATGTGGCTTTGCAGTGGTTTGCAGGTGCTCTCTTAGTAGTGCTTGGGGTCTTCGTGTTAAGCAAATCAAGTGTAGAGAAGAAAGCAAGTTCAGACTAGTAGTGGTTTGGTTTCAGTCTTGCTATTTTCTCTCGTTTGAACTTGAATCATCCTGGACCCAGGATTGTACATCTGCCATTTTTTTTTGGGTTCGCCAGTTATTGAAGGAGAGAGAAGAAAGCGACAGGCTTGGGAAGCTCACTCAAGGAAGCATAAAGCCTTCACCATGAAGTTGAACATCCAAGGAACTCATTATGTAGAATTTGAAGGGTTTGATGTATGTAATGACTAATTGACTGGTGGCCTGGCAGATTTTTGTGTGCATGTAACTACAGCTAAACAAAGATGGGGGTTAGATATTCAATTGAACCGGGTGCTTATTAGTGTTGATTTTAATACACGCATTCTTATGAGTAGTTTTTTGAGAGAGAGAATAGTACCAGTATTTCAAACCCCCACCTCTCTCTCTCTCTCTCATGTTTTCACCAGTCTTTTTATTTTTAGGTTTTATTCTTCACTCTTTTTATTTAGAGAGAGTTTTCAGGGTTCGAATTCTGGACTTGACGGGAAAATAAAGAGGTTGGGCGGAAATATCTGGTATCCATACTAAATTACGCCGCCCCGTGTCATTTTTCTTTTTCAAACAGTTCTTTAAACGTTAGATCATGTACGCGGGGGGAGGAATAAAATCCTTTGAAATTAAGGGGGTAAAAAAAAAACAACTAATTTTAGGTACACCCAAGGGACAAAGCATAAAAATGTTAGTTCGTCATCCTTCACCCGATTTTGCACCGATTCATGTTGTCCCGACTCCGTCCGTATAAGAGATTGACAGAGAAATAAAAAATGATTCGAAATGTGTAAACAAAACCCTAACGAGGATTTGCGACTTCCATTAATCCTACCGACGAGTTGCAGGATACAACATAATATGTTCAGAATCATATTCTGCAAACCCCCTTTTATGGAGTTAAAAACACTGCTAACAAAAAGAAACATAACAGTAACATCAAACTCTATATATTTACATCTAAAAAACTTCTAGACAACTAAGAAACTCTATCTCTCCACTTCGATTTATGATCAAGCAGCAGCCTTCCTTGCTTTCTTCGCAGCAGGGGACTTGATTGATTTTGGCTGTTTGGGCTTCGCCGGAGTCGTTTTCTTCGGTTTCTTGCCAACAATTTTCTTCGCCGGTTTCTTCTTTGGAGTGGTCTCAGATTTCTTCACAGTCTTGGCCTTAGGCTTTGGCTTTGGTTTTGGAGCAGCAGCAGCAGCAACAGGCTTGGGTTTTGCCGGTTTCTTCTTCTCGGCCACAGATTTTGTACTTGTCTTTGAAACTGTCTCTTTCTTGGCTGCTTCAGAAAGTTTGTAGGAGGCCTTGATCTTGATCAATTTCCCCTTAGCAGCACAATTCTTCAACTGCAGAGCCAACATTTTCTTGTAATTTGCTGGTAATACGTCTTTGTGCTTCTCTTCCATGAACTTAGCAATGGCGTATGGGCTCGAACCACCCTTCTCTTTCAAAGCCAACAGAGCTTCCTTAATCATCTGCAAAACCCACAAACCATAAATGCAAACTCAGAACCCATTAAACATAATACATAACTAACATAACAATACAAACCCTAAAATTTCAGAATCCTGTTAAACCAGAACCCCAAATATGAAAAGAAACAGAACTTCCAACTACAGGTTTTCCAGAGAGAGAAAGAGATTGAAATTTGATTCTTGATTACCTGAAAGTAAGGAGGGTGAGAGGGATGAGAAGCCTTGGGTTGTTTGGGCTTCTTCTCCTTGGGAACCTTTGCCTTCTTCTCCTTCACTGGTTTCTCAGGTTGCTCCGTTGCAGCAACTGGTGCTTCCGGTTGCTCCACTGCCATGGTTGTAGCAGCAGCAGCATCACCTTCAACTTTCTCAGACATCTTGAATCACAAGAAACAAACTTAAAAAAGAAGAGATTTTATCTCCAAACTTTAATGGATAAAAACGAACAATCTCGAATTTTTTGCTCCGACGAAATTCAAAATGCGATTTAACCGATATTTATAGTAAGATCTCGGTTTGGTGTGGAAATGAGAGGTGAAATCTGATTGGTTCTCTTAAACTCACACGGATCGCTATCTTTTGAGAAAATCAATCTAGACCGTCCACGTTGAGGGGAATCTAAACGTGGATTTTAAGTGGATGTTGGCGTTCTTATCCTTCTCAATGAAACAGAACTTTTCGAAATTATGTTTTGTTAGTGTTTGAGTGTTTGTGCTTCCTTATTCAATTTGAAGTAATTTTTTATTCTGTTTCATTTGTTTCAATTGGGTTTGATTATAGGAGATTGTAGAGAAGAAAACATGGATTAAAATAAGACCTTCATGGATCAAAATGGACTTCATTTATATAAAATTTATAGATCTCAACTGAAACCAATGAAAACTTGTTTTTTTTTTTCCTTATTTTTGAGGTGTGCCAGTTGAGTTCTAAATTGTTCAAATATGAACTTGTTTAACAGACACTCTAATGCTTGATTGTAAGAAAGAAAACAAATAAATTTAAATGATGAAGATAAACAAAGGGTTGTGTCAGTTTTCCTTGGCTATTTGAAATCTAAAAATGTGAGACATTTTTTTAATCAGCAGAAGTTTTTTTTTTTTTTTGTAAGAAAGAAAACAAATAAATTTAAATGATGAAGATAAACAAAGGGTTGTGTCAGTTTTCCTTAGCTATTTGAAATCTAAAAATGTGAGACATTTTTTTTTAATAAGCGTAAGTTGTGATTTTCTTATAAAGTGATTATTTAATTTAATTTTCCTACAAATTTATAGTGTCCGAGCAAAGATTATGGACACCTCAAAGAATCAAAATTTATAAAATTTGAAGTTTTAACAAGCATTATGAATACCTCAAAGTATCAAAACCCTCCCCCTGTTCCAAATTTAAGATTGCAGTTTGGACTTTTGAGGTATGTCGAGAAATTTTACTAGGCAATAAGCCCATTGTCGTATGGCAAAATCTCTGTCGACCGATACTGGGTCTACCGATAGACTCTCTGACACCACACTTTTGATCCTTAGATGCCCAACGACTATAAACAAGGGGGAAATAGAAATAAAAGGATGGGGAAGAAGAAAATGGTGGGCAATATTAATACGCGACAGAATTGTTGTAGGGCAATAGAGACTATGTCAGTGTCACCCATTATAATGACTTTGTCACGGACCTCATTTTCTGAGGTCGCACTATGGAACTTGACATTCCCTATCCCTAAACTTTGAGGTCGGAAACCCCAAAATCTCCTTGCCCTTGCCCCTTTGGGAGAGCTAATGACTGAAGTTTATATAAAATTCATATAAGAATTTATTTATTTATTTATTTTTAAAAACAGTCTACACAGGATCACATGTTCATTATCATAGGCATGTACAAGGAACGGATTGATAAAAAATAAATAAAAATAATAACAGATAAAGGGAGTCTGATGTCAATGTGGATAGGCGTTCTGCTATTGCACTGCTACTTCTTTGTTGCAACAACAGAGTGACTACAAAAAATTTACCCTTTTCCGCTATATATGTGGCAGCTCAAGGTTTTTCACATTGTTTGTCACATTCAATGTCTTAGGGCCATATCGTTTCAGGGAATGGAATCTCATTCCTATACTCACATTCCTTTGAATATGATTGTTAGGAATTCCATTACTAAGTTTTAGTATTCGGCTCAACCAGAAATAAAATCCACATGATTCTAATGTTTGGTTAACACAGAATAGTAAACTAATAANTCATTTATTTAATTTCAAGTTTAATTATTTAAACACTAAGCTTAATTATTTTAATAATTAATTGGTTTCACGGTCAAATCGTTGGAGTAGACTCTAATTGACTCGGAATGACAATGACTGGTCAACTAAATTATTTTGGGTCGTTACAAACTTGACATTCCCTATCCCTAAACTTTGAGGTCGGAAACCCCAAAATCTCCTTGCCCTTCCCCCTTTGGGAGAGCTAATGACTGAAGTTTATATAAAATTCATATATGAATTTATTTATTTATTTATTTTTAAAAACAGTCTACACGGGATCTCATGTTCATTATCATAGGCATGTACAAGGAACGGATTGATAAAAAATAAAAAATATAATAACAGATAAAGTGAGTGATGTCAGTGTGGATAGGCGTTCTGCTATTGCACTGCTACTTCTCTGCTGCAACAGCAGTGACTACGAAAAATTTATCCTTTTCCGCTATATATGTGGCAGCTCAAGGTTTTTCACATTGTTTGTCACATTCAATGTCTGAGGGCCATATCTTTTCAGGGAATGGAATCTCATTCCTATAAACTCACATTCCTTTGAATATGATTGTTAGGAATTCCACTACTAAGTTTTAGTATTCGGCTCAACCAGAAGTAAAATCTACATGATTCTAATGTTTGGTTAACACAGAATGGTAAACTAATAAAAGGTAAAGAAAAAAAAAACCATAATTTACAATCTACCATTAAAACAATACTAAATTCAATAACAAAAAATAAAAATAAATAATATTAAACTAATTAATTTAATTTAATTAATATAATATAATTCATTCAGTGCTTGAAAATAAGGAATTGAATCACATTTACAGCTTTTTATATAGGCTTACAATCCATACTCAATGAAGTCCTTACTTCTTTGGTCGGATTAATGAACTCCGTACTAACGTGATCGTAGGAGTGTTAAGTCTGCACTTTTGCAGTGCGCGTAAACCTAACCTGAATTTCATTTGCTTAACATCCAAAGTGGTGAATCATCTAATTTAGGTCAAAGACTGTTGAAAGGAAAGCATTTCTTAACGCAGACTGTTGAAAGGAAAGCATTTCTTAACGCAGACTGTTTACAAAGTGAACTTTTTTTTCCTTCAAATCAAAGAAAAATTCGGAGAAAAAGAAAAATGAAAACAGTTCATAGAGATTAAGATCCCGTATCTACGGGCGTTGGGTTAGAGCCTCTCCAATGCAAACATGGTCTGCTTAAAAGGGGTGTGCTAGTGCCACGTAGGAAGCACATCCAATTTATTTTTAAAATCGTCTCCAATGCAAATGTGTTCATCTAATGTGAAGATGATGTGGCAGGTAGTTGGGAAGGCATCATCTAGTCCATCCTCTTGTTCTAGAGGTTCACCAAGAGGATGTCTTCCCATTCTAGTCAGCAAATTCGGTTAAATATATTATTCTCTCTCCTCTTTTTTAGTAAATCTCATTAAAGATTTCATTTTTCTTTCTTTTTTTACAATTAAAAAAATAAAATATTTAATTAATTAAATGCCACATAGGTAGCAGAATGTCTTGAGAGCCATGCCACATAGGAAGCAGAGCACATTTGCATTGGAGATGCTCTTAGGGCAAGTGCCATGGGAAATCTTTAAGGTAGGGGTTTGGGGTAGGGGTTTGAGGGAGTGAGGGAGGAAGTGCCACGGGTGATGGCGCCAGACGGTACAGACTGTGCCATACGACACAGTTTACCCCACCACCCAGTCAAAACCTCCTCCCTCTTCTTTTCTTATCTCCTTCTCTCTTCCCCACTTCTCTTCTCCCCCCATTTTTCATTTTCACACACAGATGTTTTTTTTTTCATCTTTTATCACGGCAAAATCTCTACCATTTTGCAACAGATCGGATGATCAAATCCATACATTTTGTAGATCTCATTCTCACGGTTCTATTGAACTAATTTTTGTTCAAATTGGTTGGAAAACGAAAATTCTGTACGTATTTTTTATCTTAAGCTTATTTTATTTATGTAGTATTTTTTGATGTAATTTTTAAAATTTTTTGATTAGTTTTACCATTTTTGTTTATTTTTTTTAAAATTTGTCATGTTTTAAACAAATTTGTCTGAAAATCACTTTTTAAAAATTGCCTGAAAATCACTTTAAAATAAATTGGGGTCAGATTTTTGATTAACCATTTTTTTAAAAAATTTGCCATGTTTTTTTATGATATGATATTAGTCCATTAGATTTAGGGTTTACATTTGGTAAACTAAATCTTATAATAGTGTTATATTTTGATTAGTTCACTATATTAACTTGATTTGATGTATGTTAATATGAATGTGTTATTTTAAGTAAATTAAAATAAATTTATGTATCTTATAATATTGTTCATTATATTTTGATTAATTCATTATATTAATTTGATTTGATGTATGTTAACATGAATATGTTATTTTCAGCAAATTAAAATAAATTTATGTTAATTTTAAGCATGATTAGGGAACTAAATATTCATGTTGATTAATCATGATTTGTGTCAAAGTGCATATATACTTTGTCTAATTGTTTCCGTTTGACTACGATATATAATTTAAATGTCGAGATTTTTTAGAAGTGGGAAGCGGTCAAAAAAACGTGACATACATTGTGAAGATGCTTTTTTTCCTTGTTTAAAGTGTCCATAACACTTGCCCTTACAACTTGCAACCCCACCACTTTCGAATTCATTTATACGCCACGTCACGCACTTTACGGGCTCGATGTATGACTCTAACGTGTGTGTTTGCATTAAATATGCCTATTAGTGCTTTCTAGTCGTCAGATTCGAGCTTTTTTAGATGAGAAATTTGCCTAGAATCGACCGATCTATAAATAGTGGCCCACGAGATGTACAAAGGCCACGCCACGTGGAGGGTAAAGGAACTAGAAGTCGAGGTTCAAAGTAACTTCCTTCCTGGAGTACAGAAGTAGCAGAACCCTCGCACACAGCAATCAAACAACAGTGGAGGGAATTGCTGTTACTATAAAACCATTCTTTCAACGATTTTGAGATCTAACTCTCAATTTTTCTCCATTTTTCTCTCCTTCTCGCTTCAATTCTAGAGCGAGAAAGAGAGAGAGAGTTGGATCAAATTTTTATTGGTTGTTGTGCGGATTAAGGAGCTGCTCCTCCATGCTGTAGAGAGAAAGAAGAACTGGAGCCATTACAGGAAACCACGCAGCCTTGAAGGCTCAATCAGGAACCGGACAGATCCGGTACAGAACACCTTCATTTGCAGAATTAGAGAGTCAGAGCCAATTAAACTTCAAACAAGATCAAGATCAAGATCAAGTAGATCTAGATAATCAATCGGAGAAGATGCTGAAGCGAACCAGACAAGAATCATTCTCAGACAAAATCTACAGGTTTAGAGGCGTAATCCTCATTGTATCTGTACCTCTTCTTCTCATCTCCTTCGTTCTATTTCTCATGCCTTATTCCACCGAAACCGATGATATCATCGTTAGCCGTCGCACTTTACCTAATAACCACCGTAGAACCGGATCCAAGAGTTACGCCGTCGTATTCGATGCTGGAAGTTCTGGCAGTAGAGTCCATGTCTACAGTTTCGATGCTAGTTTGAATCTCGTCCCCATCGGGAAAGAACTCGAGCTCTTCGTACAGGTACAGAGTGAATGATTTGGAAGAAATTGTTCTTGGATTTTGCATTTAGGTTTCAAGTCTGATCTCATTGGTTCTATATTTTGCTATTTGACCAAAATCTCCTTTAACCTGCGATGATAACACTGTCGCTCTACTTCTAAGTTTGCTCAACTTGATCGATCAATTCATTAGTTTTGTAGAAAAATCCCGTTTGAATTGTAACAATGTCACTCTACTTCTTCTCAGTTGTTTAATTTGATTCATCCATTAATCTTGTAGAAAAAACCAGGTTTGAGCGCCTATGCAAACGATCCCCGCCAGGCTGCAGAATCACTTCAGTCGCTCCTGGAGCAAGCGGAAAACGTTATTCCTCAAGAGCTGCGTAGCAAAACACCAGTCAGAGTTGGGGTAATTTCAATTACTTAATCTAGCTTTATCATTTTGGTTTTCATCTCGATCAACTATATTTCTTAAAAAACATCGATTCGTCGTTGATACTTGATACTGATATTTCAATTTTTTCAAAGGCGACAGCAGGTTTGAGGCAATTGGAAGGTGACACTTCTGATAGGATTTTACAAGAGGTTGGTGACATTCTGTCTACTGTAACTTTTTTTGTTTTGCTTATTTGAAAGCTCACAAAAGCATTAATCAGACGAAAATAACCTAAAATCTTTTGTTCCGCAGGTGAGGGATTTTCTTAAAGAGAAAAGTGCGTTGAAATCAAAACCTGATTCCGTCACGGTCTTGGATGGAACTCAAGAAGGTGCGTTTCAGTGGGTATGTTATGTAACACTTAAAACTCCTGTTTTCACTTTCCTCAGTTTGCCTTTAAAAATCAGTATTTGAGATCATTTTTATACGTGTGGAGTGCGGATCATTATTAATTTTTTTTTTAATATCTAATATCATTCTCTGGAAATCACGTCTTTACTAGGCATCTAATGAACACGAGGGTATGTATTAGGAATCACATGTCTTGGCATATGATTCTTTCAAAACTGAAAAACTTGAAAGAAAATCACAGAGAACTCTGACTTCGATCAAGAATAGACAGAGAGAACCAACTGTCAACTGTATTCTCAATAGTGTTATGGTGTATGCAGGGTTAGTATTTATAGACAACAATCTGTTACAGATTAAGGGCTTGAGAAGTGACTTGTGAGAGTAGGCTACAATAACCAATGGTTCAGATTATACAATTCTGTTAGTTTGTTTAGACATCTAACTAGCTTAATTAACTGACTTACCAATGAGTTAAGCTCGAGTAACAGGTTATCTAGCTGTAGCTTTGTCTTGTGAATTGTAGAGTAATCAACAATATAGTCCTTTGCATTATCGCATCACATGTTTTCTTCGTCTGGTTACTCGCCCCAAGTTGCATTTCTTCACTTGGTCTAAAATTAGCGTGTCGGTGTGTGTGTGTTCTAGTTGTGTACTGCGAAGATTCAGTATGTTCTGGAGTGTGGTCTTTAAGCTCCAAGGTTGATAGTTAGATAGTTTTTAAAGATGCAGCGGCTTCAAACATGTGCTAATTGTTTCCTAAAGATTAACGTTGGGACAAGGATATAGGTTGGTCTGTGAAGATCATTACTATGGATATATGAAACTATCATTTGTCTTATAAGACCTTACTAATCCGCTTTGTCTGTTTTTGTCCTCAATCGAAATTCATCCTACATTGTTTGCGTTTGCTTCATGCGTGGTGTCTTCAGTCTTTCAGATGTGTTCTGCATCCACTATTCTTGGAGTAAAACTTTATGCGTATTGGGGCCTCTTGGTTGTTCTTTTTGTCCATTAATCTATTGGACTATGAATCGGCGAATAGCTTATCTGCATTTTATTATATTTTTCCACTCAGTACCTTCTTGCAAATTAGAGGGAATCAGTAAGCTCTTTTGCGCTGTCTTCTGAATTTTAAGTGTACCATGAACTGCCCTTGCAACAATCTAGGTTGTAAATTTTGCAATCTTCTCACGAAAACAGGTCACAATAAACTATCTACTAGGAAAACTGGGAAAGAAATACTCAAGGACAGTTGGAGTAGTTGATCTTGGAGGTGGATCTGTTCAAATGGCATATGCTATCTCAGAAAAGGATGCTGCAAAAGCTCCGAAATTATCAGATGGGGAGGATACATATGTGAAGGAACTGTTACTTAAGGGAACCAAATATTACCTTTACGTTCACAGGTTTTCTATCTTCCTCCTTATTGATTGATGTTATGATTCTAGAACTGTGTATTTCCGGTTTATTGTGGATTGGGATAACTGTAAAATTTGAGTAGCAAGCGGTTCTTTCGTTTTGGGAACTTTTGGTTTGATACTGCAAATTTTTGCAGTTACTTGCATTATGGCTTATTAGCAGCTCGAGCTGAGATTCTGAAGACAGTTGAGAGCTCTGGCAATCCCTGCATCTTGACTGGCTATCATGGTATGATGGACATCACCTTTTTCAGGCACTTCTCTTTCCTTTAGTGGATTTAAATGCTTTTCATTCTTAAGCTTTCCTTCTGATTTATTCTACTGACTTCTAGTAAGAAGAATTTTTTCTGAAATTTGACAATATTTCTTTCTTCCCCAAGGGTCTTACAAATATGGCGGAGCTGTATACAATGCATCACCTTCTCCTTCTGGCTCCAACATGGACAAATGCAGGAGAGCAGCCTTCAAGGCTCTCAAAGTTAGTCAGTCAACATGTACACACATGAAGTGCACATTTGGTGGGATATGGAATGGTGGTGGTGGGGAAGGACAGAAAAACCTATTTGTCGCCTCATTTTTCTTTGACCGTGCTGCTGAGGTAACAACCGCCCATGACCAGGATAACTTGAGACTACCTCTTGTGGTCAAACTGCAGATTAACATTAGAGTTTGCCTAGTTATCCATGCTAACAAGATTATCTTTCCACTACTTACAGGCTGGTTTTGCGAATCCCAACCTGCCAACTGCTAAGGTTCGTCCTGTGGACTTCGAGGAAGCAGCTAAGCGCGCTTGTGGAACGAACCTGAAAGATGCCAAGACCACTTACCCGCGTGTTGAGGAAGATAACCTGCCTTATATATGCATGGACCTCGTGTATCAGTTCACGTTGCTCGTAGATGGGTTCGGTATGTTAAGTTCATACTCATATAACGATTACAATTACTTCTGAAAATACATTAACGTCCCTTGAATCCTAATGTTTCCACATTTGCTTGATACTTGACTTTATGTTAACAGGTCTAGATCCATGGCAAGAGATCACATTAGTGAAGCAAGTGAAATATGGGAATTCCCTGGTTGAAGCTGCATGGCCTCTAGGAAGTGCCATTGAAGTTGCATCATCATCGTCATAACTAGAAGCAATGTCATCTGCGTAAGCCCTTATTGTCAGAAATTTTGTGCTATGGGAGTGCTTTATTAGCATTGGCAGTTGGACATCATTACGCATGCCTCCATAATGCGCTCCACAGTCGTGACAGGCAAACACTCCTTTGTTCGTGTTTGTATCAGGTGGTGTTACCAATGGAGATTAGAGTTTCTCTGCGGCTAATATCAAGAGATTGTAGGAGTATGATTCATCATCCATTTGTAGTTTATGTTACAGGAAATGTCAATTTATAAGTTCAAAGTGTAGATTCAGGGTGTTTGCTTCTGCAGCACAAAAGATCATCACAAAATCAATAAAATGCTAAAATTAAACTTATTTTTGAAATTTCGATCCTCTGTTACAGCTGCAGCATCACTCACGATCAGAAGATTTTTGAAATTTAGATCCACAGTTTTCTTAAGGGCTCTTGTGATTGCACAAATCTCAGGGGAAAGGAGTCCAGTATATTTAGCCCTGTCGATGGGTCATTCTTTAACCAGTAGAACTTGAGCCAATGGAAGATGGTTTTCCCCTCAACATTAACAGTCCTAATGTTTAAGTTGGAGGAAACCACACTTTTTCTCATTTAAGTTAGGCAGTTGATGAAAAAAACATTTTCTGTAAGTTGACGTAAAGAGAACACGTTTTCCTTCAAATAAACAAAAATACGAAAATGCTTTTTGGATTGACGGTTTGCCTGAGAGGCTTTTCCATCATTACGAATAGAGTTAGGTTCTACGTGTGTAGAGTTGCAACTTGCAAATCAATATTTGTACGGCACGTGATGCACGCGCCGATCTAATTTGTATCCAACAGCTAGTATACTATTGGTGTTTTTTAACCGTTAGATTCAAAGTGTCTCTCGGGCGAAATACGCCGAACTCCTCCATGTGAGCGAAACGGAAGTAAGGTTGAAATAAAACCCCCTAAAAGTAGCAAAACCCACACGCAGCGCAGGAATGTTTGAAAAAAAATATAAATAAAAAAATGACTCCTCATCACCTGGCCAGTGGTGGTACTTTGTAACTCCACGTGACGCACGTTTATAATAAAGAAATCAGAATCAATAAAACAGTAGAGGGAATTGCTGTATGTGTTCAAGAGAAATATAGAAAAGATAAAGAGATAAGATAGAGAGAGAAAGACGAGCTGCAGCTTCTCAATTTGTCTCTCTCTCTCTCTATATATGGGAAACTTACTTACAGAATTCTTTAATTATCTGCATGAGAATTAGCTAGCTAGCTAGCTAGCTAGAGAAATCAGTGAGAGCCACTTAAACTTCGATCAATAATTAAGCTGATCATTAAGTAGATTTTCTAGCTAGGTATTCAATCAAATCCGAGAAGATGATGATGATGAAGGGAACGAGACAAGAATCCTTTTCATCCAGCGGCAAGACTTACAGGTTTAGAGGCATAATCCCCATTGTATCTGTACCTCTTCTTCTCATTATTTCCTTGGTTCTCTTTCTCATGCCTTATTCAACCCAAGCTGATCATCAAGATATCATTGTTAACCGTCGTACTTCACCTAGCCACCGTAGTACTGGAACTGCTAAGACTAAGAGTTACGTAGTCATATTCGATGCTGGAAGCTCTGGCAGTAGAGTTCATGTCTACTGTTTGGATGATAGTTTGAATCTCGTCCCCATTAACGGGAGAGACCTCGAGCTTTTCGCACACGTACGTACAGACTGAATAGAATCTTTAATTTTTTTAAAAATTGTTTCTTATTGGTTTATATATATATATATAGAAGGGATCCAATTACCCTAGATCTCGTGACCCTAGAGTACTCACCTGAGTTTGTGGGGCCTATATAAAGATGATTTAAGAGCTGATTTTTTAGTGAGAGTCCTCAAAATGTAGACCATTCTCACCGAAAATCAGTTCATTTTAAAACTTGTAACTTTATCATTTGGTGATTGAAAATTAATATATAGTACAAAAGATATCTAAAATTTATTTTATTTTGAAGAGTCGATTTGAGGAGGTTGGAGATCTTACAACGGGTTGATTTTTTAATATGATGTTTTTTATGGTGGTAGAACATGCTCACAAAAAATCAGACTTTATCTTCTTTATGGTGCGGGTCACACTAGGGTCATGGGGATAGGGTTATTCGAGACCCTCTACAATGATAACAACATAGTAGTACTTCTTCTTCTTCTCATTTCGGTCAATTTGCAAAAATAATACTAGGATTGGATTATAACAATTAGACCTTGCAACGTGCCGCAATGTGTCGATTTAAGGTGAACCATAGGTAGATTGCCGGCCAATCAAGATTATCAAATCCTAACCCTGACTAGTTTATGAAACGGGTTATTTTTCAAACCTTAACCCTGACTAGTTTGACACTTTTCTATATATAATACGGAAACGAGTTAGGGTTGACCCTAACCTTAACAATATTGAAAGGGTAACCATTTAGAATTGCTTGATCAATCCTAACCCTGACTTGGTAATTAGCTAGTGAGTTGAATTTGGGTAGAGTTTGGCAGGTCTGGTTAGGATGGGGTTGTTGGGCCGGGTCATGCTTTGCTACGTCTAAAATGACAATGTCAGTAATTCTATTTCGTCTCAGTTTCATTAACTTGATTCATCCATTAAGCTTTGCAGAAAGAACCAGGTTTGAGCGCCTATGCAAGTGATCCCCACCAGGCTGCAGAATCACTTCAGTCGCTCCTGGAGCAAGCAGAAAATGTCATTCCCCAAGAGCTACGCAGCAAAACACCAGTCAGAGTGGGGGTAATTTCAATTACTTAATCTTTATTTATGATTCTGGTTTTCAATTTTTAAAAACAGTTAATTAATCATCGATTGATTCATCATTGATACTGATATTTCAATTTTTACAAAGGCTACAGCAGGTTTGAGGCAATTGGAAGGTGACACATCTGAAAGGATTTTACAAGAGGTTGGTGATCGATCACATTCTGTCTACTGTAACATTTTTTTTTTTTTCTGTTTTCTGTTTTTGCTTTGCTGATCGAAGCCTTTTGTTCTGCAGGTGAGAGATTTTCTGAAAGAGAAAAGTTCGTTGGAATCAAAACCTGAATGGGTCACAATCTTGGATGGAACTCAAGAAGGTTCATTTCTGTGGGTATGTTATATTAATATTGCAAACACTTCAAACCTGAATGGGTCGACCACAATCAAAAAATTAATTTGCTTTTGATCGAAAAATCATTATTAATTTGATCGAGTTCATCATGATATCTGTTTTGCACAGGTCACAGTAAACTATCTATTGGGGAATGTGGGAAATAAATACTCAAAAACAGTTGGAGTAGTTGATCTTGGAGGTGGATCTGTTCAAATGGCATATGCCATCTCAGAGAAGGACGCTGCTAAAGCTCCCAAATTATCTGGGAATGATACATATGTGAAGGAACTGTTACTTAAGGGAACCAAATATTCCCTTTACGCTCACAGGTTTAATTTCTGTCTGCTTCCTCCTTAATGATTGATCTTATTGTTTCTATATACAACTGTGTATTTCCTGGTCTATTGTGGATTGGGGTAATTGCAAAAGTGTCCCGATTTCACGAGCTCGAGCTTAAAAAAAAATGTTTAATATTGAAAATTTGTGCATCTATTGCTGTTGCAGTTACTTGAATTATGGCTTATTAGCAGCTCGAGCAGAAATTCTCAAGGCAGCAAATAGCTGTCGCAATCCCTGCATCAAAAATCAACTCTCGGTTCATCTCGATGAAGATCCCACAATGTTAAGGGAGTCATTAAGGAGATCATTAAGGGAGTCTGCGCGTGTAGCATTTTATTCTACTGGAAGTTTTTCTAAAATTTGATAACATTTCTTTCTCCTTAAATTAAGGGTCTTACAAATATGGCGGAGCGGTGTACAATGCATCAACTTCTAGTTTTGGCTCCAACATGAGTAGGTGCAGGAGAGTAGTCTTCAAGGCTCTCAAAGTTAATGAAAGATGTAAACACAAGAAGTGCACATTTGGTGGGATATGGAATGGTGGTGGTGGAGCAGGACAGAAAAACCTATATGTCGCCTCATTTTTCTATGACCGCGCTGCTCAGGTAACAATTGTCCATGGCCTGGATAACTTGACATTACATCTTGTGGTCAAACTACTGCAAATTAACATTAATAGAGTTTAATTTTCTAGTTATCCATGCTAGCTAAATATTTCCATATATATATACAGGTTGGTTTTGCGGATCGCAACCTGCCAACTGTGAAGGTTCGTCCGGTGGATTTCGCAAAAGCAGCTAAGCGTGCTTGTAAAACTAAACTGAAAGATGCCAAGTCCACTTACCCACACGTCGACGAAGATGATCTGCCCTATATATGCATGGACCTTGTGTACGAGAACACGCTGCTCGTTGATGGGTTTGGTACGTTAAGTTCATACTTCATACTCACTCTTTACGATTTATATTTACTTCTGAAATTAATACACATTCTAGCTAGCTAGAAACTAGCATCCCTTGAATCCTAGGGTTTCCACATTTGCTTGACATTCACTTGATGTTTTGTTAACAAGTCTGTATGTTGGGGTTATGCCCTAAAAACAACAAGTTTGACATCTATAGTTACATGATTTATCATTAATTTAATTTATCATATTTAACATGCATGGTAAGATTAATAATTTCGATGAATTATTCATATACAAGTGTTGTATATGAGGAGAGATATGATTCATCAGTTAATGCTTTGTTCATGGTCTAAATAAACAACACGTTATTTGGAAGACTATAATATACTGAAGTCGATCACGTAAGTGATGTGATGTATCTCCATCACAGAAGTAGAGACTTCTAGACTTGT
>MVGT01001373.1:150152-232893 GCA_002174775.1 Macleaya cordata
ATCCTCCAACCTTCTTAAGATTCCTAACAGCGATTAAGAATTAAAAGGGATTCAAGGAAATAGTTTTAAACTAATTTTAATTCCGCTGCCTGTTTAAATTTTAAAAACCTAGAATCCCTATCACTGTATCCATGGCAAGAGATCACATTAGTGAAGAAAGTGAAATATGGGAATTCCCTGGTTGATGCTGCATGGCCTCTAGGAAGTGCCATTGATGTTGTATCATCATTGAAAATGTAGTTATCTGCGTAAGCCCTCATTGTGATGTGAATCACACATGGGTCCCACACGCGTGGTGCTATCCTATTTTTATTTTTTTTAGCTAATAATTTAATTTAAGTAACTTCTTTTACTTAATTATTGTCTACCAAGTATCTAGTTTTTCATTTTAGTTGGAATGGTAGGATTTATTTTGTTCCTTTATTAGTTTCTTTCCATTTTATGGTGCTTCGCTGCCCAAATCATTTTAGATTATAAATAAGGGCATAGTTCTATTTTGTAACCAGTTGAATTAGCGAAGAAATAAAAGCTTCGGGTTTTGGTGTTCAAGGGTTTCCACTGGCTTTGGTTTTTAGTTGGGTTTGGGGTTCAAAGGTTTCCACTGGCACTGGCCTAATACATTCTACTGTCAGAGCAAGGACTATTGTGACCCTCAAATTTTGGGGGCAAGAACTACAGTTGAACCCCTAGAATTTGGGGCGGCGAGACATGGAGTGTTGGGCGACAAACCCAATTGAGGGCGACACTCCATGTGTCACCTATATTTTTTTAATTTAAATAATTTATTTTGTTGTATGAAATTTATATATGTTTCGATACACTAAGCTAGTGAGGCCCAGTTGGATATGATCAAATGGCTGATATTTGATGAGGTTGTTCTCCTCACCATGTAAATCATCCTTACAAAAAATCATCTCATTCTAAAACTTCTAACCCAATCAAAAGTTGACTTATTTCTTTACCGTTCTTCTCACCGTTAATTTTCAATCAACTCTCGATCAACTTTTGAAGGGTTAGAAATTTTTTAATATGATGATTTTTTGTGAAGATGATCCCCATGATGAGGAGAACAACCTCACCAAATATATTGGATCATATTCAAGTGGGCCTTATAGGCTTAATGTTTTAAAACATACGAAAACCTTAATACAACAAAAAATAATTTTGAAACAAATTTTTTTATAATTAATTCCAAAACATATGTGGCGACAGAGAGAGTGTCACCCCCTCCACTCCCTCCGTTGCCCAAACTATTTTTTTTTTTTAAAAAAAAATTTAATGGGCAACAGTGGGAGTGTCGCCCTCTACTCCCTCTCTCGCCCTTCAGTTGCTATGTCAGTCCCTCTTTCCCTCAATTTCAGCCTCAAATATGAGGCTGGGTAGAAGAGTTTGGGGAACAAACCTCACCTTAGTACTTGCCTTTATCTCTCAAACTCTTCCAATTTGAGAGAAAGAGAGAGGCATAGCCCTTGCTCTCATATGACAGGCACTTCATGGATTTTCTTTTAACACAATTTTTAAGTCAAAAAGTTTTTTGGACCGACCATATGCCTCATGATATGCTAGATGTGGTATGGCGGACCTACCACCATTTTTCCTCCAAAAGTGAATTGGGCTACTTTTCTAATGTCTTAAGATAGACTACCATGCCACCTATGAATCGATCCGTCATATGTTTGTGCATATGGTGGGTCCAAAAAGATGCACTCTACCTCAACTCTTACACAGTCTTGTAGGACCTACACAGGGAAGATTCAAAGGTTGATTTTCGGTGAGGATGATCGCCTAACCATGTATGTCATCCTTACCAAAAAATTAATTAGTTCATTCTAAAACCTAAGAACCTGCTCATCTACTTGGCGATGCTGAGAGTTAGAAGTTTTAGAATGACCATTCACCTACTTTGATTTTCAATTCACATTTGATAGAGTTGGAAGTTTTAGAGTGACCATTCGTTCTCTTGGATTTCAATCAACTTTTGATAGGATTATAAATTTTAGAATATGTTGATATTTAGTGGGGATATCATCTTCACCCAAAATTAGTCCTTATGCCTAGGGGTGTCAATTGGTACCCAAAAATCCGGAACCGAACCGGTACTGGAACCGTTTTTTGCGGTTCCGGGACCTCACTTTGTGGATCCGATAAATTTCGGATCCATTTCGGATCTACCCGTTTTGGATCCGAAATTTTTCGGATCCACCCAACGGGTACCCGGTTCCGTATAAATTATATAATTTTATAGTTTAATTTACTATTATATAATAATTTTTTAATTTTTTTAACTTTTTTTTAATGAAAAAAAGAAACCAATGAATATTATTTAACAAATTTTATAATAAAATAAATTTGATAATTGAATAGAATACGAAAATACAAAATACAAATAGGTTTTGTGTGAAAAAATAAAAAAATAATAACTTAAAACGGGTATCGGATACCCACGGGTACGCGCGAATCCTAGCGGTACCGGATCCGGAACCACCAATTGAGGTTCCAGAACCGGAACCGAAAGGATCCGGAACCTCTTCATATTAACGGGACCGGATCTGGAACCTTTAGGTTCCGATCCGGAACCGACCCGTTGACACCCCTATTTATGCCTCCACAAGGCTGATCAAAAGATAAAACAAAGGAACTCTAGCAAGTGGTGGTAGACTGGTAGGAGGAGTAACTCCACGTGACGCGCGTTTTGGGGCCTACTGTCTGACTTGTTTTTGGCTTGTCACCAGCAGCCAGCAGTAAGTATTTCCTATTACTGCTCTCTAACCGTCAGATTCAAGCGTTTCTACGATAAGAAAACGAAATCGTCTGATCAATAAAGAGTTGGCCATCAGCGACGCCACGTGGAGCTAAAAGGAACGAAAGTCGGGTTGAAATAAAACTCCGCCAAGTAGAGTAAACAAATAAGCTCAAGGCCCTGCTTGGTACAACTGCAATTGTTTCCCGTCGGCAGATGTTTATGGTTGCAAATGTTTGCCACAGTAGATGTTTACAATCATAACATTTGTTGATGCTTGGTATATAAACGTAAAGCTTAGTACGCTTTTGTAAATGCCAAAAAAACAAAACCCATATTTTTTTTTGAGCATGCTTCAGATCAAACTCACTAGAATCTCTACAAAAATCTCTATTTCATAATTTTTTTCCCCTAAATTAAATCCTCCCATCGCCTCCATGGCCCCATTAAAATAGAAATTTGTTAAAGAAAAATAGGAAGAATTAATTGATAACAACCTGAAATACGAATTAATGAGACAGATCACAGATCTTTGTAGAATTTCCTATGGAGTTAGTTTTTTTTTTTTTTTTTTTCCAGATCTAGGGGGAACTATTTCTCAATATCAAATTTGTGAATAAGGGCTGGAGAGATCTACGGTGTTAGGGGCTCAGGAAGGTTTTGAATGGGAACAACATCTAGGGTTTTAGTTTTTAATGAAAAAGAGATTTAGGGTTTTCGTTGGCCATTAATGGCAGCTAGTTGACTAATTCAGTAGTTCCCATAGTTGAGAGATGACTTTACTAACAGGGAGTAGAGAAAGAGACGAGAGAGGGTAAAGAGGGCTTTACTGTTTTCTGTAAGAAAAAAACACCATGGAAGATAGAAGGGAAGAGACTTGTTATGGAAACCAAGTGAAAAAGAAGTGAGGAGATGAGAACCACGGTGTCCGAAGGAAAGAGAAGGCAGGCCAGGGAACGTTCCCCGCACTTTTAGAGATGGGAATGTTCCCTGTGATTTTGACTCTAATTTGTGGGCCCGCAGTGAAGGTTTGCTTATTTCCTACACTTAACCAAGTGCCCTCTTTTTATATAGGAGGGAGGTTAGTGCACCACTCTTATAACGCCCCCTTCTGCGGGGTCCACATGCGATACATTCAGGGGCTGATTTTTTTTATGAGATGTTCTTCTCAATATGTATATCATCATATTAAAAAATCAGTCTGTTTTAAAACTTTTAACCCACTCAAATTACTTCTTAAAATTGATAACTATTTGACCCCTCAAATAGTTACCAAATAGTTATTAATTTTCAAAGGTTAATTTGAAGGGGTTAGAAGTTTTATGACAAACTGATTTTTTAATATGATGATATACATATTGAGAGAAATATCTCATAAAAATATCAGCCTTTAGATGCATCGTATATAGGCCCCACAAGAGGGGGCGTTATAAAGGGCGTTCTAAGAGGGGTACAATAACCTCCCTCTTTATATAATTGCAGTGAATGTGTTACCGAACAAGTGTTCCCCGTCATTCCAAGCGGGGCCTAAATAGCAGAATACTCAGCGAATCAATAAAACAGTCGAGGGAATCGCCGTCTCCTGTCTGTGTTCACAAGTATATATTATAAACAAGTCCTCACGTGGTCAATGTGGTCACAGTGAGTGGTAAACACCCTATCTTCGTTCTAGAGCGAGAGAAAGAAGAGCTTGGAGCCTGTCTTTCTCTCTCTACAACAGAGAACAGTTGCAGATGAAGATGATGAAGCGAACGAGTCAAGAATCCTTCTCATCCGGCAAGATCTTCAGGTTTAATGGCGTAATCCTCACCGTATCTGTTCATCTTCTTCTCATCTCCTTCCTTCTCTTTCTCACGCCTCATTCCACGCAAGCAGCTGATCATGAAGATATCATCGTTGTTAACCGTCGCACTTCAGCAAATAACCACCCGCTTAGTAGTACTGAAGCTGCTGCTAAGAGTAAGAGATACGTCGTCATATTCGATGCTGGAAGCTCTGGTAGTAGAGTTCATGTCTTCTGTTTCGATGATAGTTTGAATCTAGTCCCCATCGGGAAAGACCTCGAGATCTTCGCACAGGTACAAAGTGTACTGAATATAATCTTTATATTTGGAAGAAAATGAAATTGTTTCTTGGATATAATTATTAATTTGATCTATTTGGTTCTACATTTTGATATTTGACCTAAATCTCTTTGTAGTTTAGGAGATCCTCTGCGATGATAACAATGTCGCTCTACTTCTTCTCAGTTTGTGCCAAAAAACAAACAAAAAAACACGTTTGGTGTGAATCTATATTTCGATCTATCTATCTTGCAGAAAAAACCAGGTTTGAGCGCCTATGCAAGCAATCCCCGCCAGGCTGCAGAATCACTTCAGTCGCTTCTGGAGCTAGCGGTGAATGTTATTCCGCAACAGCTGCGTAGCAAAACACCAGTCAGAGTTGGGGTAATTTCAATTACTTAATCTATTTTTTTTTATCATTTTGTATTTCGTCTGAGCTAAGACAGTTGATCATCGTTGAAACTGATATTTCAATTTTTACAAAGGCTACAGCAGGTTTGAGGCAATTGGGAGGTGACGCGTCTGATAGGATTTTACAAGCGGTTGGTGACATTCGTGTTTGTTTTTGCTTAGTATGAACACTTATAAGGACAATTATAACCTCTAAGGCCTTTTGATCCGCAGGTGAGAGATTTTCTTAAAGAGAAAAGTGGGTTGGAGTCAAAACCTGAATGGGTCACAGTCTTGGATGGAACTCAAGAAGGTGCATTTCAGTGGGTATGTTATGCACTTATGCAACACTTCAATCATGTTTCCACTTTCATAAGTTTGCTTTTGAAAATCATTATTTGAGTTTATTTATATGTATACTAGCCGCGCGACCTATGCTAGTTTTTATGTAGGGGAAACAACAATTTAGTCTTATTTGGGGGTATTGTGATGGTTCGGTCCCAGCTAAAAGTATTATGATAGTTTAGTCCAAAAAGGTCAAAAACCACACATGTGCATTTTGCTGGACAAAAATACCCAGCAATAAATACACAAGCAATAAGCACAAACTAACTTTTTTATTTTGTTTTTAAAACAAAAAATGGCATAACTTTTAAAATACAAATCAGGTTTTCATAAAAATTATATTTTTAGAAATCTTACTTTGAGATCATTAAAATGAAATCAACCAACAATATTTTTTCTTAAAAAAATAATAATTATATTACGAAATTTGCAAAATCAAATTTGCATTGCAAAATTATATTTTAACGTATACTACACTTTTACCACAACTACACTACTCCAGTTGAACACGTCTAATACAACTCCACACTCCTAAAACTAGCTAACAAAATAGAAGTGGGCCCACTGCTCAACAACCTACGTACAAACAACTTGAGGAACAAGTTCTTCTTAACAAACACTAAACCAATTACTCCTAAAAAATAAGACACCATTTATTAAAGAAAAAATCACACAAGTGACTGACATTCAACAAAAAAACTAGCAACTAAGAAACAAAATAAGAAAAAAAAAGAAAAAAGAAAAAATCATATCAAACTTACAAAGAGCTAAATTTGGTCAATGAAAGCAATTGTTGACATGTAGTAAAAAAAATGTGACCACATAAGATTGCAAAACATACAGTAAAAAAGGTGGTAGGTTTCGTATTTTCCTAGTTTAAATTGCAAGTTACAAAATTGAATTTACATGTCTTTCAAAAAAAAGTATTATTGACTGGTCTAGTTTTGAAGATCTCGTTGAAATCTTTCCAAAAATATAGATTTTATCAAAATCTGATTTTTGGTTTAAAAGATAGCATTTTAAAGATTTAAAACAAAAATAACAAACTTTCTCTCTAATTAAGGTTGAGAAAAAACTAAAAGGTTGTTATTTGTTAAAAAAAAGGAATAAACAGATAATAAGCAATTAATAAAAGATGAATTAGAGAAATTAAAGATAGTTAGGATTAAACAATAATATACCATTTCAATTTGGACTAATCAGTCGAAATCTCTATGCGAGGACTATTATTTATATGTACAGAGCAACTAATGAATGCAAGGGTGCGTATCGAAATTGGAAAATGCTAGACTTACTGCATTTTCTTACTACAAACCTTACTTTCTAGTCATCCCACGGTTCTCAAATATTCTCATACCCCTCGTGATTTGCGTCTTTCCCAAATTGACGCAAATATCCTCCTAAATATACTTTGCAGTAAGTGTAGCATCACCGATCAAAATTAGTGAATTACACATAATTGGCATATATGATTTTGTCAAAACTTAAAAACTTAAAGAAATGACACAGAACTCATACTCAGATCAATAAGAGACTGAAAGAACCAACTGTCAACCGTATTCTTATTAATGTTGACTGCATATAGGGTTAGTATTTATAGAAAACTTGGACAAAATTAAGTTACAGATCATGGGCTGAGAATAGACAACAATAACCAGCGTTTCAGATTATACAATTCTTGTTTTGATTAGACTTCTTATCGGGTACTGCTAAGATTCAGCATGCACTAGAGTGTGGTCTTGAACCTCCATGGTTAGCCACAATGTTGAAAATGGCTTCAGACATAAGTTAATGGTTTCCTAAAGATTAACGTTTAGACAAGGACATAGGTGATTGGAGAAGATCATCGTAGGGGACTATTACTTGTCTTTTTTACATCTCAATATTTTCGTTTTTCTGTTTTTGTCCTCAATCCAAATTCATCCTACAGCGTTTATGTTTGTCTCTTCCATCTTTCAGATGTGTTCTGGATCCACTATTCTTCGTTTTGGTGTCCCCACCCCTTGGTTCGCCCCTTTTTATCCATTAATGTCTTGAATTAGGTATTGGCAAATAACCTATTTATAGTTTATTATATTTTTCCTCAGTTTCTTCTCAAATTAGATGGAGAGTAAGCACTTTTGCATTGTTTTCTGAATCATATTTATATCATGAACAGTCTTGCTACAAATTTAGGTTGTAATCATATCTCTTTTCACAGGTCACAATAAACTATCTATTGGGGAATTTGGGAAAGAAATACTCAAAAACAGTTGGAGTAGTTGATCTTGGAGGTGGATCTGTTCAAATGGCATATGCTATCTCAGAAAAGAATGCTGCAAAAGCTCCCAAATTATCAGATGGGAAGGATACATATGTGAAGGAACTGTTTCTTAAGGGAACCAAATATTACCTTTACGTTCACAGGTTTTTATCTTCCTCCTTAATGATTGATGTTATGGTTTCTACAACTGTGTATTTATGGGTCTATTGTGGAGTGGGGTAATTGCAAAATTTGAGTAGCAAGTGGTTCTTTCCTTTTGAGAACGATTGGTTTAATACTGCAAATTTGTGCATCTATTAATGTTGCAGTTACTTGAATTATGGCTTATTAGCAGCTCGAGCAGAGATTCTCAAGGCAGCAAAGAGCTCTGGCAATCCCTGCATCTTGACTGGCTATCATGGTATAAGCTGGAAATCGCCTTTTTTAGGCACTTCTGTTTTCTTTTGTGCATATAAATTCATTTTATTCTTAAGCTGTCTCCGTCACATCTTTGCAGCATAAGTGATGGCCAGAGGGAGGTATTGTACTACATGCACGAGATGAAATAAGATTCATAGTTCCATCATATAGTATGTATGATGAAAATAGAGAAATCAACTCTGTCATGTATTATAGTATCTAGTCCAACCAACTTATCCTTTGAACCAAGAACTCTCAAGAAATGATAATCATTGCCTGAGATATTTGAAGGGGAATCCCCATGTACCTAGGCAGACACCTTAGCACTCAGTGAAAGCAACAGCTTGTATCTTTCTTTTCATTTAATCTACTGACTTCCAGCAAGAGGAGGTTTTTAGAATTTTGACAATATTTCTTTCTTCCCAAAGGGTCTTACAAATATGGTGGAGCGGTGTACAATGTATCGACTTCTCCTTCTGGCTCCAACATGAACAGGTGCAGGAGAGTGGCCTTCAAGGCTCTCAAGGTTAATGAAACATGTTCACACTTGAAGTGCACTTTTGGTGGGATATGGAATGGTGGTGGTGGGGACGGACAGAAAAACCTATTTGTCGCCTCATTTTTCTTCGACCGTGCTGCTGAGGTTACAATCTTCCATGACCAGGATTACTTGACATTACTTCTTGTAGTCAAACTGTGGATTAACATCAGAGTTTTCTGAGTTATACATGCTAACGAGATTATCTTTCAACATATATGCAGGCTGGTTTTGTGAATCCCAGCCTGCCAACTGCTAAGGTTCGTCCTATGGACTTCGAGGAAGCGGCTATTCGTGCTTGTAAAACAAAACTGAAAGATGCCAAGTCCACATACCCGCGTGTTGAGGAAGATAACCTTCCTTATATATGCATGGACCTCGTGTATCAGTTCACGTTGCTCGTAGATGGGTTCGGTATGTTAAGTTCATACTCATAACGATTACAATTACTTCTGAAAATACATTAACGTCCCTTGAATCCTAATGTCTCCACATTTGCTTGACACTTGACTTTGTGTAACAGGTCTAGATCCATGGCAAGAGATCACATTAGTGAAGCAAGTGAAATATGGGAATTCCCTGGTTGAAGCTGCATGGCCTCTAGGAAGTGCCATTGAAGTTGCATCATCATCATCATAAAATGGTCATGCGCTCCACGGTCATGACAAGCAACACTCCTTTGTTCATCTTTGGATCAGGTGGAGTTGAACATGGACATCGAAGTTTCATTTATATTTTAATTTCAAGAGACTGTAGGAGTTTGATTCATCATCTGTTTGTAGTTTATGTTACAAGAAATGTCAATTTATGACTTCAGAGAGAAGATTCAGGGTGTTCCGTGTTCGTTTCTGCAGCAGAAATGATGAAATATGAGGACATTAAACTCAGTTCATGTTCATTCATATTTGGTTGCCTTACCGATCAAAAAAAAAGAAAAAAAGAAGTTGATTCATTTTTATTTTGAATCATTCTGTGTGTGAGGAAGGATTTTCTGTGAATGGTAGTTTCTGATGATTTGGAAGGTCATTGCAGAATCGATAAAATGCTAAAACTTATTTTTGCAAACCATCAAACAGCTTTTTCCCCCTCGAAAAGGTCTTTCAAGGTTGAAACCCTGGAACACAAAACATATAATAGACACAGATCATAGCCATTTCTTCAAGGTTGCTCTGAACTTTAAAGTGGCTACACTGGGCTTGCAATTAAATTGGTTTTGGTTGAGTTACTTTTTGACCTTCCATATACAAAACATACCAAAGTTTAATCTTTTTGCTGCCATGTATAATGGTGGCTCTTGTATAGGTAAAATTTTGTCCATTCTCTTATTGGTTTTTCATGTAGCTCTGTTGATTATGTGTCTAGAAGCCCTGATGGATAAAAGCGTTTCGAGCAGCTATACTTACCTACGTTTTTCGGTTTTTTTTTCTCTGTCCTGTCGCATTCCTGCCCTACCCCAAGTATCCATCATCATCGTGCATCATCTGCATCTTATTCCAAATAATGGATTCTTCAACATGAATCCTTTGTCTATTTTTTTTTTTTTTAAACTATGATTCTTTTTTTTTTTTTTAGCTTTCAACTTTTATGAATAATGTTCTGGTGGATGCCTTTTAGTTAGGTTATGCTATCTCATCATGAACTCTGATCATTACCTAAATGATCTTGAGTTCATCAATTTGATTTTTTTTTTTTTTATCATAGATTAAAAGTTTGAATTCTCATCAGTTTCATTTTCCTTGTAAAAGAGTGTCTTTTTTAGATGCTGTGATTAGGTTAACTAGTATAATACCATCTCAGTGTCAGAGACAATAGACATCGGATATGGAATCATGGCATCATGGAAAGTTGCTGCAGGCTGCAATTATATTCTGAAATCCAATACCTGTACGTAATCGCTTAGCCATTGGTGTCAATTTTCCAACTTGTTGATTATATATAAGGAACCTCTTTTACCCTGTCTAATAATCTGTTCTTCTATGAATGAGATCGTTTTTAGGGTACAATCCGGAAAACAGTACAAAATTTGAAAACGAAATAAAATTCTCAGTTTCTACCGTTAGATTCCACAACAGTCTGCACATTTAATATAAACCGCGTTTTTTTCGAATATGCTTTATCTGAATTAGCTCAATTATTCATCATTTCTGAAGAGGAATAGACAATACAAATTTCATAAAATAACCCATTAGTTTTATAACTGCGACATTGGCACTTTGTGATTGTGCACATAACTCACAAGCCACTTTGTGATGGTTCAGAAAATGTCTCACCACCTTGATCAAATCGACTACCAGCTAGAAAGAATGGATTTTTCTATAATGGTTTTGGGGGGGTGTTCTAAGGTAGGGATTCTGTGGAGATCAGGGATTCATGTTTTCCTGGTCTGTTTGGCTGCCAAGAATCCCTGGAAACTTGTTTCCCAGGAAAATATGTTTTCCAACAAATCTATGTTTTGGAGTCCTACTCCACTCCCAACCCCTTAGAATTTGCTGAAATTCTAAACTATGTATTCACCCAACTCAAAGCAAATTACACCCTACAAAATTAAAACAATAAAATAAAAATTTTTCTTGAATTTTAAATGGCAGCCAAACAAATCGAAGGATTCAAGCTTCGAAGGATTCATGAATCCATGGATTCTTTTATGGTTGCCAAACAAACTAAAGAATTCATGTTTCTAGGGTTTCATGTTTCCATGAATTCTACATCCAAACACATTATAAGAGAAAAGTGTATGTGTCAGGGACTCGTGTCCTGTATGTGACATACTTTCGTGTCTAGTTCTATTAAAAAAAATTAAAAATTAATTCATATCCTTGCTTCCTCGACAACAAGTTTACCACCCAAACTGTGGAGACGTTGACCAAAAGTCAACATTCTGGACAAACATTTTTTTTATCGGTCAAACTCAAACTCAACTTAGATGCTTGACGTGCATCGCATGAACGATATCTCAAAACACCCGTTCTTCATTTTCATTATTTCCTGGAATTACGGGGGGGCAAAATAGTAAATACCCATGAATCCAGTTCCGTTAACATTATATGGTACATTCCGAGATACCAAACTTAAACCATCTGTCAGTTTCACCACCGCGTGATTCTTCTTGATCATAATCAGATTTTTTTTTATCCCGTTTTTAAACCCCCGATATTGTGGGGCTTTTAAGCTGAGTTACTTATTAAAAAACGAGGGAAAAAAAGAAGAAAAAAGAACACAAGTAAATGGCATTTAAGGAAAAACAAAAGAAGAAAATTTTATAGAAGAAACAAGAAGACATATAAATTGTTTCCCTTCTTAAAATTTGATTAATTTCAGAGATTTCTCAGAGGAGCGATTTCATCTACGAACCAAAAATCTCTTCAATTACTTGCTGATCTTTTTTCTTCTCGAAGCTTCTGAAGTAAGCTTCGATTTCTTTGTAACTCAGCTCTTCTATTTTTTTCCTCTTTAATGGTGTTTTTTTATGTCGTTTTTGTCAGTTTCCGATTTTTTTCTTTCTTTGTGTCTCTCAAGTTGAATTTTTTGTTTTTTTCCATGAATTTTTCGTGAAAAACCCTTCATTTCTGCTCACATTAGTTTTTTGTTGTTCACTGTGTTTGATTTTTGCTTAGTTCTGCCTAGTTTTGATGTTCGTAGAGAATAAAAACCCTAGCTTTAGGGATTTGGAGTAAGTTTTACCAAGAATTTTGATTGGTGATTTTTTCCTACAGGTTCTTTTGGATTTGATTCTAGGAATAGTGGTGCAGAGGGAAATGTTTGATTTTTGTGGCAATTGATTTTTTTTTTTTCTCGCATTCAGCTTGATATTTGTTGTTTTAGAATTGTATTCTGTTTCTATGACTTGTATATCTTCTGTTGTATTCGGTCTAATAAAACATTATGAATTCCTACCTTTGATTGGTGTACTGTAGTTCTTACCATACATCATGTATAATTTGGGAAAAACCATTGCTTTAGGTTTTTTATTTAATGAATTGTGAGTCTTTTGAAGTATCCGTTGTTTAAGATCTGGAATCATGCTTCCAATTAATCGACGAAGCTGCAGTCCCTGTGAATCCATTTTCTACATGTTTGTATCAAAAGAAAGGGATTTGCTCGCATTCTGGACCCTTCACCTTCTATTTGGACTACATTTTCATGTTTTAGTAAGTACAAGTAGTGTGTAATTGACTTAAAGATCAAATGAAATGTCAGTCTTTGAAGTCCAAATTGAACACCACTAGATAATCTTAACTGGTAAAAGAGCGTTTTTGTAGTATTGCTTTATTTCGTTCTTCTTTGTGTTAGATTCTTATTAGGATGTTGAAGAACTTCCTTGGTTATCATGATGCGAAAAGTAATTATTGTCCAGTGATATTATTATATATTCCAATATCATAAGTACCTGTGCTTTATAAATGTGTTTTGATTTGTTTCGGTCTACTGTATTCTCATTCCTTTGGACGACTGCCTTCATATCTAGTAACCAACCTCCTGGACTAATGTAAGTTGCATCCCATCTGAGTGAACATTTCAGATTTCTTCATGAAGATTCAGTTTTAGAATGGAGATTAGAACGATTCTGATAGGGTGGCTTGTCTTAGTCTGGCCATTTGGTGGGGATTATTGCATTGGAAGTGGGATCTCCGTATATTATGGTTTCATGTTTGATTTGCGCTAACTAATACGAGACCTGGATGTGTTTGGTTCCTGGGAATGTTTTGAGTGATTAGCAACAGAACACTGCATGATGTATGATGATGGTGGTAATCGTGCTTTTTCTAGGCACGAGATAGTGTTTGCCTATATACATTAATTCCTGGAGACCGGAGTTTTGGATATCATGGATCTTCATGGATAGATATATTTTACTAGACTTTCTCTCTACAGTAAATCTGGAACCAATGCGGTTTCTTCTTCTTCTTCTTTTTCTTTTCTTCCTGTTCTACATATGTTTTGGGTTTACTTCTGTCCAACTTGGAACCTTTGTTTCATTATTCATTATTCACCCCAACAAATCTTCCGCTTCATATGAAGCATATGAGCATGTTCCTACCACTGATAATGTTTAGGAGAAATTCATTCTCAGTCTACAAAATTATATAGGCTGCATAAAATTCTTGTATAATATCCTAGTGAGGTTAATACAATATGATATTAGTTAGCTTAAAATTGCCAATTTTCAGATCAGTAATGATAAATCATGGTCCTGGCACAAGTTTACAATACCTCCTAGTTCAAGTGATGTGTTAGTTGATGAAACTAAAGAGGACGAAATGCAAAACTAGAACCATATACCTAAAAAATGAAAGATTTATTATAAGTAGGATAAAGACAGAGCATGGTCGGCGAACCTTTTCTTAGTTCAAAACGCACCAGTAAACTAGATGATGAGATACAGTGCATTTGTTGTGAAGCAAAGGTCATAAGACTCGTAATGTATGCAGTTGCCGATGAAGACTTGATTTTGATGTATGCATGTACATGGCTATGTTTTCTTGAAAGTGATTGTGTTGGAATACTCAACACCTTGTAGTTAAAATGTTGTATGCATGTATATGGCTATGTTTGTTCAGCAATGCATCTAAATCTAACCTAATTAATAATCAGTCTCCAAAAAACTTAGATTTGTGTTACAGTAGTTACACAAAGTTTATATTTAAAACTCTCATCTGTCACCAAGCATTCTTTTTTTTTGTACTGGTAAAGATTCTATTATTTTGTGATTTTTGAAGCTTTGCCATGTTAACTGTTGGATTTTCTGTTGTCCTTGTAGTGAGTTTCATTTGCCAGAGAAGGTTGTGCTTGTGGATGGCTTCCTAGGTTTCAATTGCATCTGATGGAGGTATTTATTGGTCCTTGTACTTATACTTGGGATTTTTGCTATAATAACTTGCCTCTGGAACCATTTCTTCTGTGGCATTGACTAGTATTCGCCTATTTCTTCTTCTTATTTCTTTTTTTCGGAATAAAAAGAAGGATTCCTACCTGACTAGCTGGGTTGATGCTGAACCAACAGGATGTCGAGGACACATTGGATGCTAGAAAGTAGTTTTTATCACCAGCATTGCTGAGTTTAGACGTTAACATGGATGACAATGGGCAACGTGAAAATGGGAGACACAAACAGGATCATTATAAATTGCTTCAATCTCAGGTATCAAAGCAACTGTGAAAATCTTCTGTGATAGACTCCTAGTTGCTTCCTTTTCTTCTTTTTTTTATGTTGAACCACTTAAACACTTAAGAAAAGACAAGATAAATTAGTCCTTAGCTCTTAACCAAATACTAGATTGGCTTTTCAGTTTCAATCTTCTCTATGGCTACCTATTGACACTTCTCTCCTCATATTGCCTCTTACTAATTAATTATTGCAGTGGATGATTCCCCCACACCTGATGAAGGACCCCCATGCCTTGACAATGAAGTTCATGAGCATCTTAGCTGATAGGGACACTGCAATCCAAGAACGGAATGTGGCTCTTTCCGAGAAGAAGGCAGCACTGGCTGAGCGAGATATGGCAATCCTACAACGAGACCAAGCCATTTCCGAGAGGAATAGTGCAATGATGGAACGAGACAACGCTTTGGCAGCCCTCGAGTATCGAGACAACTCTACTGTGAACGCCAGTAGTGCACCCACATGCCCACCTGGATGTCCAGTTCCACGTGGAACAAAACACATGCATCACCAGCAGCACATGCATCATTCACCCCACATGGCTGAAGCTCATTACAATTCAAGGGAGATGCACACTAATGAGGCCATCCCAATATCAGTTGTTTCTTCCGAGTCTCCCAAACCTCGACGGGGTAGGCGAACGAAGGACCACAAGGCCATTTCATCCAACAAGAGAGCATTAAAGCCGTCAAGGAAGGTGGGTAAGAGAGGAGGCGACGACTTGAACAAGCATGTCACAATTGCCAAGCCGTACGAGTGGAAGAATGAGCAGTGTATGGGTGGTGGGAGTGGTGAAGAAAATGAGACAAAGCCAGAATGGAGAGGACACGACCTGGGTCTGAACCATGTCAATTTTGATGACTCAAATATGCCGGAGCCTGTTTGCTCGTGCACAGGTGTTCTTCAACAGTGCTACAAATGGGGGAAAGGGGGATGGCAATCTGCCTGCTGCACTAACACTTTGTCAATGTATCCTCTGCCTGTGGTACCTAACAAACGACACTCTCGACTTGGTGGGAGAAAGATGAGTGGCAGCGCTTTCAACAAACTACTAAGCCGGTTGCTTGCAGAAGGTCATGACCTGTCAACACCGCTTGATCTCAAGGATCACTGGTCCAGACACGGGACGAATCGCTACATCACCATCAAGTAGCAAGTCAACAATACAATACTGGACATATTTATATATATATGTAGGAAGACGCCAGTTGTGATGAGGAAGGGGGTGCTCTCTAATCTTATTTGTGTAGGTATAGTGGGGAAAAAAAGGAGTTAAAAGTTTCTGAATAGCTGTAGTATCAGGGTGCTGCAGTCTGTTTTTGTTTTTTCACTTCTTCCCTATAATCAATCTCTTTTTGAGGGAAAGAGGTGAGAAGGGGTCAATGGGGTCCTTCGTGTTTGTGTTGTAGCCCTAAAATTGTCAGAATGTAAATGGTTTAAGGCCAAAGAAAGGGTACCCCCCATATGATGTTGATGATACATGTTGTGTGATACAGAGCTGAATAGCAGCTAAAGATGGATGTCAGTGGCAAGTAATGGGAATGTTCACGTTTAGTCTCAATTTGTCTTGCAAAAATATTAGGCTTAGGTAGGAGCTAGAGTAGGCCCCAAACACCTATTCTTCTTCATTCTTTATATGGAGAGCGAGAGCCTGGCCGATGGGGTCTCATATGTAGAGCCTTGAAGTAGACCTGAGTCCGGCCCAGCCTAAGTAAGTCTGAAGTTCAAGCTGGCATTCCATAAGGCCTAAATGTGCAGCTAAAAATTTTGAGTGCTATTTTGTACACTCAGACGATTCCAACTGTTTGTTGTTTAGTCAAAACTCAAAAGATACTCTAAAATCCTCTTCTGTTATTGTGGGGCCCGGAGAATCATGCAAAGATTTTTTTTTTTTTTTTTTTTTAAAGGTAAATGAACATGGAGGAAAACAATGTAACAGTTCGAAACCCAACGATGGTTTCTCCTTTCATGGCTTTTTTCAAGATATCCAATAACCCAAGAATCTTCCATCTGTTCCTCATAAGTAGCAGTGCCACCTTCTCCTTAGGAATTGCAATGATCGTGGAGTGGTTGGTCCATGGTCGACACCATCCTGGATACCGATGGATCATCTATTACGCTCTTGTGCTGATCTTACTCCCAGTCTTCATGTGGATTCTTTGTCTCATCTCTGCCGTCGTTCTCTACAAACCTCAAAAACTACATTCCCAATCTCCTCCTTTACATAATCAAGAACCCAGGGAGATGCAGCAAAAACAACAGGATGATGAAGTTGAACTAGAAGAGCAGCCTACTCGCACCGAACCACAGCCGGCTGGTCCATCACTTGATGATAAACCACATGAATGTTCTCTTCCAATAGCAGAGTCAAAATGTGGGGAAGAAGAAGAAATAGTAGAAATGTCACCCAAGGTGAAGCAGCGCAGTATTAGTTCAGAGACCACTACATTAACTGTCCAAACAGAAAAGATGGATCCTCGAGAAGATGATCAAGAAGAGAAGAAACAAATGCATGATAGCAAGGAGTCGACAAATTTGGGAATGGTTCATGATAGCATTGGATCTCAATCAAATAACTTAAAGATGGGCGAGGATAAAGATGAAAAACCAGAAGAGGATCAAACACTTACTAACGAGGAGTCGACGAGTTTGGGAATGGTACATGATAGCATTGGATCTCAATTAAATGACTCAAAGATGTGCCAGGATAAAGATGAAACACCAGATGAGGATCAAACAATTACTAACAAGGAGTCGACGAAGTTGGAAGAAATGGAACATGATAGTACTGGATCTCAATCAAATGACTCAAAGATGTGCAAGGGTAAAGATGAAGTACCAGATGAGGATCAAACACTTGCTAACGAGGAGTCGAAGAATTTGGGAATGGAACATGATAGCACTGGATCTCAATCAAATGACTCAAAGATGTGCAAGGGTAAAGATGAAATACAGGATGAGGATCAAACACTTGCTAACGAGGAGTCGAAGAATTTGGGAATGGAACATGATAGCACTGGATCTCAATCAAATGACTCAAAGATGTGCAAGGGTAAAGATGAAATACAGGATGAGGATCAAACACTTGCTAACGAGGAGTCGAAGAATTTGGGAATGGAACATGATAGCACTGGATCTCAATCAAATGACTCAAAGATGTGCAAGGGTAAAGATGAAATACAGGATGAGGATCCAACACTTACAAACGAGGAGTCGACGAATTTGGGAATGGAACATGATAGCACTGGATCTCAATCAAATGACTCAAAGATGTGCAAGGGTAAAGATGAAGTACCAGATGAGGAACAAACACTTGCTAACGAGGAGTTGAAGAATTTGGGAATGGAACATGATAGCACTGGATCCCAATCAAATGACTCAAAGATGTGCAAGGGTAAAGATGAAATACAGGATGAGGATCCAACACTTACAAACGAGGAGTCGACGAATTTGGGAATGGTTCATGATAGCATTGGATCTCAATTAATTGATTCAAAGATGTTTGAGGGTAAAGATGAAATGCCTGAAGAGGATCAAACACTTACTAACGAGGAGTCGACGAATTTGGGAATGGTTCATGATAACATTGGATCTCAATTAAATGATTCAAAGATGTTTGAGGGTAAAGACGAAATGCTGGATGAGGATCAAACACTAACTAATAACAAGGAGTCGACGAATTTGGGAATGGTTCATGATGACATTGGATCTCAATTACATGATTCAAAGATGTGTGAGGGTAGAGAAAAAATGCCGGATGAGGATCTAACACTTACTAACAAGGAGTCGACGAATTCGGGAATGGAACGTGATAGCACTGAATCTCAATCAAATGACTCAAAGATGTGCAAGGGTAAAGATAAAATACAGGATGAGGATCCAACACTTGATAGTGAGGAATACGACCTCAAGAAGAATGATGATGAAGGATATTCAGAAGTTAGTAGTGATAGCTCATCAAGTGGTGGCTCGGGAGGAAGGTAAAACTGGTCAGGACTCAAATGCCATTCTAAGCCTTTCGACATCATCAGCTTACACTGCCAGTGACAAGAATAGCAAAATGAATCGTAGTTTAAGTATTTAAGGATCCAAGTTGATTTCCATTTTTATTTTATTTTTTCTTCATTTTAATTAGAGGATCAAAGTTGATCGATAGCTAGCTATTTAGGAATGAAATAGTGTCCTCCTGAATGCCATCCATTAATTCATTCTTCAGGTGTCAAACTCTTGACCTACTTTAGCTTATTTCTAGGTTGATATGATTTGGCTTCAGTTGTTAGTACAAGCTTGCATTTGAGAGTGTTGAACATTTGGTTTAATTGAATGAAAGAATCATGCTACCCCAGGGTAAGGAAAAATATTTTGGTTCAGTTGTTAGTACAAGCTTGCATTTGAGAATGTTGAACAATTAGGATGATTGAAGGAAAGAATCGTGCTAGTTTTTAAGCTGTAATTTTGTATCCCCAAATAATCCAAGTGGTTGCTACATCAATCTTGTACCCTGGAAGGGTACTTTCCACTTCACTTTTCACTAAAGGCAACTTCAGCGAACGTGGCTCGGTATGGTTACAATTGAAACTCAAAAGTTCACAATTGAATTCTAGGATGAAATGCTTTTTTTGCTTGTCTATATTACAATGCCTACCCAACCTGCAGCTTCCTCTGATAACAGTGTAAACTTCCAATCACCAATTGAATTCTAGACCTAACCATCAGAACGGCGAAGTGCAAACTAGTTTCCTAACAAGGAATTCCAGTACTGCTTGCATTTGCACCAATACACAACAATTTGCAGATTTGTATGCACTAGATAACTTAACTACTTGATAGCATCAATCAGCTGCAAAATTCACTCAAATTGAAGTACTTGGAGAAGACATGAACATTGTATAACTGCAATCAACCTAATGGGATCCAAACACACGCAAAAGCTCAGGGCGAAAATTATCGAGCTGTAACTATGTATGGTAAATAAAAGGGTGGTTCTCTCCAATTCACTTTCTCACCCCAAGCTGGCAAGCACAACTCTGAAAATCCTTTCAGGGGTAGGCATGGTTTGATTTTCCACAGCCAACACCTTTTGTTGCTTTCCAAGTTTTTCCTGGCCCCTATATGGTTTTGTACATGGATATTTTTTTCCAGTTATTATAGGATTTCTTTTAAAGAGAAGGTTCAATTAATCTGTGCTGCACTGAGTGAGGTGCTTCAAAAACAGAAATGGAAACATGATGAGGTGATCGCACATTTGCACTTCATCACTTACAAGTAAAGTGGGCCTAATCACATAATCAAATAAAAAGAAAAGCCTTAAAAAAAGATGTTTTAGCACATCGAGATATAAGATGACAGAAGAACTTCATTGATGTCATTACAGTATTTACAATTGATAACACTCAAAACTGCAAAATTAATTTATTGGATGAATCGTCATTCTTTCTTGTTTACATTTACAATGCCAACACAAAATACAGCTTCATCTCCAATACTGTACATATTAGGACTGAGTTATAGCTGGCATCATCGCTGTTCCAGAGCAAACCATCAAATGACATCAATACAGAAGAACTTCATTGATGTCGTTACCGTATTTACAATTGAGAACACTCTAACTGCAAAATTGATTTATTGGATGAATTGTCATTCTTTCTTGTTTACATTTACAATGCCAACACAAAATACAGCTTCATCTCTAATCTCTTATACAATTCAAGACGGGGGCAGATTTATCCTGTTTATAAATTGTGTCCTGCTTCATAAGCTGGCTCCCCCTCCTCTCTCCCTACCCTCTCTCTCTCGATTTCTCCCTACCTCCCCACCGCCACCGGCAGATCTGCTGAAGTTCTCTCCCTCCTCCGCAAAGGTTTTGAGCCGTGCCGGAGGCACAGCGATATACCTAGTACTGTACATATTAGGACGGAAGACCCGACAATGCTAGCTATAAATAGCCGGATCTATAGCCGTCATGGCCGGATCTTCTATCCTAATAGAACGCTTCCATCATACCCATCGATGTTCCAGACTAAACCATCAATACTGCAAACAAGCTTCCTGAAAAAGGAATTCAAGTAATGCTTGCATTTGCACCAATGCACAAAAAAGTTGCAGACTTGTGTGCATCAGACAAATTTAAATAGCATCAATCAGCTGCAAAATTCAAACAAATGAAAGTACTTTGTGTGCACACCCGTAACATTGTATGCTAGGATAACAAACAAAAAGCCCAGGCGAATACTGAAAAATTAAGTCACAGAACCTCAGACCGTCCTAGTTCATGAATATTCAACATTGCGTACAAGCACATAAAAACTTGCATTCAGACTTTCTTTCTCATGGTCATCATTGGAAAGTAAAACAGGCCAAATTAAGGATGTCAAAAGCTTCTTTGAATAAAATAACAAAACCCTAAACTTATATAGAAGGAACAATTTAATAACAAAGATCAAACAAACAAACAAAAAAAGCAGAGGAACTTAAACTATAGAGAGTTCAACTGAAGATCTTACTTAGGAGTTCAAATGACATGATTTAAAAAATGCTTAAAGAAAATTCTACAGCGTATAAGTGTCAGATTTAACATTATCAGCACCAATGCATCAGACAGGGATAACTGTTAATTTTGAATTTCTCATCATCCACAAACACTGTAGAAGAAAATAAAGCAGTAAATCAAAAAATTACTAACTCATCTATCTAAAACTACAGCAATAATAAGCAGACAATATAATTGAAATTTGTAGAATAAGGAGCAAAATTTTACACATCTTAATCCAATACAAAAAAAAAAAAGAAAAACCTATGTGTAATCTTTATACATAATTATCAATATGTTATACAAAGATATAACCCATCATGAAGTACATGGGAAATAGGTAGATCAGTTGATAAGCATTCAACAGACTCTAATATTATTCAAGAACTAATAAAGGGTTGCTTTTTATATTGTACTTCCAGGGAAAAAAATAAAACTGTGAAGCCTCAGACCGTCCTAGTCAAGTTCTTATGAATTTCAACAAAATGCAGATACAAAGATTTGCATTTCAGTCGAATAAAAGAATCATCACTGGCCACTGAATCATTTACAAAATAATAATAACCCCACCATTAAAAAAAATGCAAACTTGAAACCCATAAACAAAAAATTTTAGATCGGACCCATAAACACAAATTTAAACAAAATGTGTCAGAGTTTAGAAAAATCAGCACAAAAATCTCAGACAGGGATAACTGATTGATTTCACTTTCTCATCACCCACATATATCTCTCTATATAAATATAGAAAAAATGAATAGAGGCATCAGCTCTTCCTATTCAACTAAACATCACCAAACCCAATTCATTGATTGAGTACTCAAGTAGAAATAGCTCATCATTTGCCACTTTTCTAACAGAAATTTGAATGATGAATCTAGGGTTTAACAATGAACCCTAACAATGAAAACTAAAATTTAATGTACAGAAAAAAGAATAAACAGAATGTTGAATCTATGTTCTAGAAATAAAAGAAACCGACTGCGAAATCAAGGGTTTAAACACGAGAGTATAAAGAAAATCGTAGAAGTATTCTCAGATGGAGTTGGGGCCTTTCTTAGATATTCATAAGAAGGACCCAACTCTTTTTTATCTTACGAAGAGAACGGCCTCCGTTCTTCTTCTTACGCTTTTAGGGCTTTTCTAAATCTAATAAACTAATCGTTCTTGAGATTTCAGGAAAATAATGGCTAGGGTTTTTAACTTCAAAAGTTAGCCTCTGTTTTATAGGGTTTCAGAAAGACGAACTCTAGGGTTTCTAAGTTTGGTAATGAACCCTATACCCCCGGGAGTTGGGTTAAGACGTCACATTGGTTAACCAACTCCCGGATTAGCATTTCACAATTGTAACGAAATAGTTAGGCCTGTCAACTGGGCTGGGCTGATCTCGAGCCCGCCCATTCGGCTCGATAATTTTTGGGCCAATTCTTAATTGAAAATGAATCGGGCTAAATCTGAAAAGAAAAAAACACACACACACACAAGAAAAAACAAAAAAATAACAACAATTAAGCTCGAATTTAAGGAAAATCTTAAAGACACCCCGAAATATTATTCGTATGGCCTATAACATAACAAATGCAAATTTAAGGTAAGGATGCCTACAACCAGGGCCTGCCAATAAAATTTTGGAGGGTGCCTATAAAATGACCTGAATTTAAATTTGGGTTAAAGTTGGGCATTATAAAGCCATCCCAATTTGAGTCTGGCACGATATGGTTATGAATTAAAAATATAGAGTACATATTAAGTACTATGGCCAACTTCTTTTCTAAACTCAATACATAATATATTCTAAACTCAATACATTATTTATCCTTTTTTTAAAACCATAACATTATTATTATTATTATTATTATTTTTATTATTATTATTATTATTATTATTATTATTATTTTATTTTTTTCCTGCTGCGGCTGTTGCTAGAGATAGTATGGGAAGTTTTTTGGGTTGCATTACTGTTATAGGTATCACAGATTCAGCAGAGACTGCTGAGTTGCATGCCTTAATCCTTGGTTTGAAATTCTCAAGTCGTTTTGATAACAACCCTTGTTGGTTGGAAGGGGATTCTTTGAAGGTTATCTCTTGGGTCAATGACTCATCTTCTAAGCCTCCTTGGAGGCTGGAAAATCAAGTTTATGAAGCTCGCTCCATCATTACTAATTCAAACACTCAATGTGTATCTTTTGTGTCTCGTTCTTGTAACTCAGTTGCTGATCTATGTTATATTTTGCTTTTCAATATTCTGTAGAGGACGTATGGAGTCCTGGTTTACCTCCAGCATGTATTGAGGCCCTTGCTTGTGAGCAGGTTTCCTTAGTTATGAATGAATAATATCTTTGTTTGTCCTTTCAAAAAAAAATATTATTTATTTTTCTTTAAACCCAACATCTCATCAATTTTTTCTTGGAAACACAATGTATTATTTATTATACTTTCTTTAAACAAAACAACTCTTTTGCTTTTAAAAACTAACGAACCCAACTAATGTGGATTTCATTTATATTTGATGGTTGGAGTTGAATTGTACGAAACTCCCTATTATTTTTAAGTTATTAGACTTGCACTTTGCAGTATATATGTTTTGTGAACAAGCTCACATTTGGGCCGAAATCCAAAATTTTACATGGGTTGAGTCTGGTCAATGATATATACTTTTACTTAGAACTGAATTTGGACTTTCGAAGTGTTGAATATATTTTGGGTCGAACTTGAACACTACTAAACCCAGCTCACTCAGCCCGATTGATATGGCCCTTCCTTTTTTTTGGGGGGGTTAATAGGTGAGCTTATTTTTTATGAGAGAGTAACTCGGTGCTCGTGAAGATTGAACTCGAGTCTAAAATGTCAACCACAATACTGGCTTTTTTTTTGGGATGTTTTGTAGTTATGTTCTTCTGAGGTCTTTCATTGTTGTTATAATTGCATAGTGGTCAGATTTTGTTTTAATATTTTTTTATTTTTTTTGCAGAAGAATTAAATAATGGTATTGTTTAAGGGTGGATCTATTAAACGAAATTGTACATTGGCAAACATCTAAAGTGAGTGGGAGACACAATAGATTTTGGTGAGGTAGGTACTTCTTTTTTCACCTTCGATTGAATTACTTGTTCACCCCGTGAATTGCGGGTTGAGGTGGAATACCCAAACCCAAATGTGAATCAAATTGTTCACTTCCCGACTCTAGCGCATACATCATCCCTTGTAGTGTGTTTGGATGTAGGAAAACATGAGTCTTTGGAAACATGAATCATTTGTTTTATTTGGCAACCATAAAAGAATCTATAGATTCATGAATCCTCTAGTTTGTTTGCCCGTCATTTGAAATCCAAGAAAAATCTTTATTTTGTTGTTTTAATTTGTGAGGTGTAATCTGCATTGAGTCTGGTGAATACAAGTGAATCATTAGTTTATAATTCCAGTAAATTTTAAGGGGGAGGTGGGACTCCAAAATAGGAATTTGTTAGAAAATATATTTTTTTAAAAAATAAATTTCCATGGATTCTTTTCAGCCAAACAGACCAGGGAAACATGAATCACTGGTCCCACTGAATCCCTACTTTAGAATCCTCATTCCAAATAAACCATTAAACTACAGCTTAAGGTAGGATAGCACTACTCAAAAAGGGAATGGTACCGAGTTCCCTAAATTTGCCCCATATGTGAATGCATTTTAGAGTAGCTATTTAAGATTTTTGTATTGTTTTGGGTTTTATCCCCAAATGATAATTTTTTAGACTTAAAAAAAAAAAGGTTAACCCATTTATATTTAAAAATACTGTTTTACCCTTTCAAACTTGAACACCCTAACTTAAATCCCAAAACTTGAACCCTCCCTCAACTTGAACATTTGATGTGAACCTATATTTCTAGTGATTTAAGTGTTCCCATTTAATGATTCAAATTTTAGGTTCAAGTTAGAAAATGATAAAACGATTTTTTTAGATAGAAAATGGGTTAAAATTAATTTTTTTATAAAAAAACTAAAAACATTCTAAAGGGCGGGCATTTGGGATTAAAACCCTATTATTTTTCTTTATGAAAAAGCCCATTTTAACAACATGAAATTGGCCCATTCAACAAGCACTCTTTTGTTTGGAATATGTTTGTTGAATGGCTGATTGAGTAACATGTTAGCATGGCTTAGAAAAGAAAAGAAAAGAAAAACCAAATCTGAGTCCATGGAATCTGGAATTTAAAATGAGGTTTGACCTCTCACTGAAAGAAATTGAATAGAACCACCTCCGCCATAAACGCGCCCCACTGCAGGTCGTGGTGATCATTATTAACTTTGATTTCTTATTCTTAAATAAAATAAAAATGTTTGGAATCCGGAAAAAATGTGACACCCCCAATCACGGCCTCATCGTCCCCGGAATCCATTTACTAATCCTTTCTTTCGGGGTAATACTACAGGCACTTCAGATTTGCACACAAAATCATAGTCAAAATTTAATTTGGGTCTAATTTTAGTATAATTTAATCTAATGTGGGTCTAATTTTAGTCTAATTTGAATAAAATAATCGAAGATATTAGTAAAAGTGCAAATTCAAAGAGCTTGTAGCATTTTCCTTTCTTCCGAGTCAACAAAACCTTAGACCCAATTGAATTTACCGACCCATCTTTCACCTTATTCCATTACACTTGATCGGATGGTCCCACCTACCATATTCACTTTATTTTTCCATGCTCCCGGACCCATGCATTAATGCCTGCCTCAATCTTCGTACATCAAATTGCAGATCTCTTACTCGTATCAGAGGCAAGTAAACAAAATAAAACTATATTGTGTTTGAATCGAAGACCTTCTTAATTACT
The DNA here is from genome assembly GCA_002174775.1 of Macleaya cordata. Classification (NCBI taxonomy): domain Eukaryota; kingdom Viridiplantae; phylum Streptophyta; class Magnoliopsida; order Ranunculales; family Papaveraceae; genus Macleaya; species Macleaya cordata. The sequence goes on from MVGT01001373.1 coordinate 176,402, forward strand.
GTAAATCTTTATTATATATGTGGCTGCGAGGGAATGAACACTGTGGCTCATTAAAATTAAGTTTCATCGTGTGCCATTTTTGCTCAATACCAATCATGTCTCACAACATTTTTTTTAACACCGATCCTGTTCTACAATTTTATTTTTATAATAATTTTATTCAATTTACACTTACCACTAGGTGTTACATGGATTTAATCTAATGGTTAATTTTTATTTATTTTTTTGTACGTTAATTTTCTTATCGTATAAATCATATCAACCTACGAGTCATCTCTAAGTAGACGTACCTAATACTCACTTTATTTATACAATTTATTTACACTTGTTTGCTGAATTTTTGTGGTGATGATCTCATCATGCACGTAGAATAAATTCAATGTAACAAAGACATACAACACAAGTATAAAGGGCTCATTCTAGACCTGAAACGGGTGACCCTACCCGCCCGGCAATCTAAACAGATAGGGTTAGGGTTGACATTTTTTGACCCGCGGGTCAGTAGGATCAACCCACCCAACCCGCGAGTGACCCGCCAACCCGTGAACAATATAACTTTTTTAAAAAAAAATAACACTTTAGTTTAAGTTTTTTTATAAGTTTAAATTTTTAAATTTTAGTCAGTAATTTAATATTTGAACTAATAAATTTTAAAAAATTTAATTTAATTAATGAATTTTAAGTTTAAAATAATAATTGATGAGTAATAAATGGTCTTTAAATTTTTTAGATTTTAGTTAGAATTAACCCGGCAACCCGTTAGGGTCAACCCGCTTAGGGTTAGGGTTTGAAAAACTTAACCGTTTATTAAACGAGTCAGGGTTAAGGTTGAGTAATAATCTTGACACGTTAACCCGTCAACTCGACTAGGGTCGATCGTAACCCTAACCCGTTGCCAGGTCTAGCTCATTCTCCTAAGTCCTATTATATAGGCAAGTGCCATGGACACCTCAAATAAACAAAAAAAACTATTTTTTGAGGTTTGGTAAATATCATGGGCACTACAAACAACTAAACCCCTCTTTCCGGTCCTAAATTTAGGGCTTAGGCAAAGGCTTTGAGAGAGGAGGCAGATAGTACGACACAATATCTACTGTCCCAAAAACTGTCCAAGTTATTGTAAATGCTAAGGATTACCATCTTCCTTTAAATCTTAACCGTTGGATGATCATCTAGTTTTAAAATGTACATACACAAATCTCAATGAATGTGTTTTGAAGGCGTTGATGCTAAATGATGCGAAGGGACTTTGATCTCTCTAACATGTTTCCTTCCTCCAGAGTGTCTGACCTATAAAGTACATTTTGTGTCGTATGACACTAACCAACCTTAATTTTCTATGGCACTTGCCATTCCTTAAACCTTTAAACTCATACCATAAACAACCTAAATAAGAGTTTTTTATGGCACTTGCCCTAACTCTATTGTCCTGATTTCATTCCCATAGAGAGCAAGTGGTTGTACCTACATTAGGGCTGCACACGGTTCGGTTTGGTTGGATTTTTTGTCAAACCCATAGCCAAACCATTAATTAATTTAGGAGGACCAAAACCATACCAAACCACGATGGTTTTTTTTAAGAACCAAAACCACACCATCGGTTTTTTGGATTTTTTGGGTTTTTCGATTTTTTTCAAATTTCGGATTTTTTTAGGGGTTTCGGTTTTTTTAACGGACAAATCATTCAAAACTAACGTTTAACTAGATTAAAAAAATTAACATATAACATTTATCAATTGATCATTTAAACTTAAACTAAAACATGACATAATTAGAGCACTTGCATTATAAAAATTTAAAATTCGATCAAACTTAAAAAATAAAAAACAGGGAATTAGGCCGAAGGCCCAATTCTCTGTTATCTTTTGTTTTTAACCCAGCAACCTTTTTAGGTTGGACTCAAACCCTTCACACATGTAAGTTTTATGTTTTTAACCCTTTTAGTTTGTTTTAAGGACAAAAATTAGTTTNGAGAGAGAGAAAGAGCGTGTGCTGTTTTTTTTGTTTGAATGGACTTTTTGGTCATTTTACATGTCACACGTTTGGTTTTTAACCCAAGGGGCCTTATACAAAAACAAAACGTTGGATGTCCTGCATCCTAACGTTTTTCACATGGAGGGGCCTTAGCCCAAAACCCTGAATAAAAAACTTAGTTTTTGAAAACATAGGTATATGTGCGAGTTTTTTTCATAAGTTAGCATGCATATTTATATATAATAATGCATGTGTATACTATATAGGTATATGTGTGGGTTTTTTTCTAATTTTTTTGGTTTGGTCTTTCGATTTGGTGTTTTTGGTACGGTGTCGGTTTTTTTGGTTTTTTGAAAACATGAAGCCTAAACCAGACTATAAATATCGGTTTTTGCGGTTTTTTGGTTTTTTGAATTTTGGGTTTCTTGGTTTTACGATTTGTAGGTATTTATTTCGGTTCGAACTGGATTTAAAACCCCACCATGTGCAGCCCTAATATGCATGCATGCTTTGCGTAATTGCGTTTCATATGTGCAACTACATACTGGCGTGAATATTGATGCACGTCGAAAGAAGAAGAATATAAAGGAGGAGACGTTAGGTACGACGAGCATCAAAGAGTCTTATCTTTACTTACTTTATTGCTAGAAAAGAGAGAGCGGCAACAGGAGATCTTAAAAAGAACAGATAAAGGTAGCCAAAAACACGGCCGGACATACAACCAAACCAATTAAATTACCAACCTAATAAAAAAACCCTACGCACTAACGAGCTGTTCCATCCCCTACTAACACGTGGCTAATTGACATGGAGTACTGGCCCACCTTAATACATGATTGACTATATATAGAAAGAAAAACAACCAGACAATGTGATTGGATAATCTCAACCATCCATCGATCCTAACTGTAACAATACGACATGCATGATTTTTTTAAAAGTGGGACCAATCAAATAGTCTAGGGCGGGACACCTGTCTTCAAATAATTTTCTTATAGAGTGGTCCCGTTTTATTGGATAAGCTCTCTCTCTCCTGCTGGTCAAACAGTCTATTGTCATCCCACGTGGCACCTTTATCCCGTGATCTTCTCCACCTACGACGGGACATGTCAAAACGATGACGTCATCGGGTCAAGAGAATGGAAAAAACGCGGGAAATAGAGACGTTATCTGTTGTTGAGGCGGGAAAGTATGTTATGTTTGACTCACGGCGTTAACGGTGGAGGAAAAGAAGACGTTGAAAGTTGACGTTGACGCGATAAGCTGGCCGACAAAAACGGGCACCGCGAGACGGGAAAACAAATAATTCAATCACAGTTGCCCCTAAACTTTTTCATAATTTCAGATATGTCCTAATATTTACGCTTATGAATTCCCACGAGAACAAGATCGGCACGTCTGTAGGGACAACCTCCCTTACACGGGCACACGTCGTCATCTATCTCCTTAAATTAAATGGCGGAGCACTCCTTTTTGTTCCCCACTGAATATGAATTGAAAATAGAGGGAGGTTATTGCACCCCCTCTTAGAACACTCACTTATAACGCCCCCTCCTGTGGGGTCCACATGCGATGCATTCAGAGGCTGATTTTTTGAGAAGAACATCCTCTAAAAAAATCAGCCTCTGAATGCATCGCATGTGGGGTCCACATGCGATGCATTCAGAGGCTGATTTTTTTAGAGGATGTTCTTCTCACTATGTATATCATCATATTAAAAAATCACTTCGTTCTAAAACTTCTAACCCCTTCAAATTAACGCTTTAAAAATTAGTAACTATTTGAAAAAAATTAAAGGTCAAATAGTTACCAATTTTTAAGAAGTAATTTGAAGGGGTTAAAAGTTTTAGAATAAGCTGATTTTTGAATATGATGATATACATAGTGAAGAGAACATCCTCTAAAAAAATTAGCCCCTAGATGCATCATATGTAGGTCCCACAAGAGGGGGCGTTATAAGGGAGCATTCTAAGAGGGGGTGCAATAACCTCCGTCTTGAAAATAACATAACATATATTTTTTTTTTTGGGTGATGGGCCCAAAGCCCTAGAGTTATAGGGATTGCCACAAATCGGCATTAGCAAAGAAAAGCTGCAATAATAACGCATAGTATGAAGAAAAATTTCCAACTTACAAGTATCACTAAACAATCAATGCAACGTTGTTAGATCATGCCAATATTTATTTTTTTCATCACAATCCTACAACATTTTTCAGATTAACTCAGTACAAGTTGAATTTAAACTCCAATAACATTATAAATTGTCCATTACCACAACCATAATATGAGAAATCCTATGTTCCTTATCACAAATAATGCACAAATTCAAAATCTTGGCGAAGGAGTTTTCATCGTGGCAATGGACAATCCATCGCTCAACTACTAACTTAATGGTCTGTTTAGACAAGGGATTTGGAGGAGGGATTTTGTGGGGACCAGAGATTTGGTGGAAAAATCATGTTATATTTTTCTTCAAAATCCCTGGTCCCCACAAAATCCTTCCTTAAAATCCCTTGTCCAAACAGACTATAAATGAATTGAAGGTGGCGATCTTCTTTCCATCACGAATCTTCAGTTCGTCTCTCCACTAAAAATCTCTTAACTAATAGAAAATTTGATGGATTTGTAGGTTAAAAGATCCCATTAGTAAGCCTTCGATCCAGCATAAACCTGTGTATTGAGGTGATTTGGTAATTTCCACCCTCCCTTGGTGTAGAAGGCACTCCTCTAAGCCTTTTTAACGTAGTGAAGGTTCACATGTAATCCTGAGTCCTGACCACAAATCATGGAGTGTTAAATCCTGACTACAGATGATTATTTATGATGTTGGTGCCTTACAACGACAATATTGTCATTTACGTGGACCCATTATCACTGCTAAGAAGGTCAACGATATGTCAATTTATTTATTTTGATTTTTGAAAAGGAAAAAACTTTTTAAATAGTAAATCAATATAAACGTGTTGGAACTTAGAATGCCAATTATTTCTTAACAGAAAAAATTAAGATAAATATTTTTTCTTTTTATATTTTGCATCCCATTATTCAAAAATTAAGACTCTAGAATCTAAAAATATATATTTTTGGTTCACGTGAGTTCTCACACTTGGAAGTAAGTGAAAAAAAATGTATAGTTATAAATAAAAAAATAAAAAAACTAAATCATTCAAAATAAGGGTTTTTGTGAAGGACATGGGAGAGATAACAAATATGATCGGTTTCACAAGAAAGATAATGTCTTTTTATAAAGGATAAAAAAAAAATCAAGTGCTAATCTTATATTAGTGGGTTCAATAGAAATGATAAAGTCATTGAGAGTTGAACACATGACCTGGATTCAAAACCACCTCAATCGATCTAAGGCCAAGACATTTTGAATCATTTCCAATTAAAGCCATATATAATGGAGTCCATACGTGATTTATTTGACGTGATCGTGCAAAGAATTATTTAATTATGACTAAGTAAAATTGATGAAGTCTTTAAACCATGGTTCACACCCATGAATGAGAACATATATCCAAATAATATTCAGATAATTATGTCGCGTAAATATGTGTAAAATGCATGTGTTATCCATTGATTGAAATTATCGAGCCAGCTCTAGCTAGGACATATATAGAAGAGAGGTGTTATTAGGACTGCACCCCTTTAATCTGTCCAGCTGAATAGATTGAGGTGGCAATCTTCATCTACCACTCATTTGTGTACTCTAATTACTTGACAAACGGAGCAATTCTAAAACTAATCTCTGGATTTGATTTTATCCAAAATTTAATGGTAAAAGTTTAAAAGGAAAATACAGTGTGTCATTTGTAAGAGAGAAGAAGGGTCATTAAAGGCATAATGTCATGAAATTTAGTAAAGCCGCTGGCCTAGATAATTTGCGGAAACATAGGGGATGATTGGGAGCAAGGTCGGAATGAAATGAAAATGCACATGAAATGCAAATTGTAATTAAAATGAAATCCTTCTTAAATTCACGCGGAATTCAAGAGATAGACGAGAGAGAAATTAGTGAGAGAAAAACCCGCGGCATTGCCTGTGAGCAAGTTCCGTCTGAGAAATTAAAGAAGCTTCCTTTTTTATGCACAGATTCTGCTAAATTTTTGAAGAACTTCTGCTAAATCTGGTGGTTAAATTCTCACTAAATTGAACAGATCGTTCAGCATTGCTCGAATTCATCTTGAAAATGGCGGATTCATGGTGAGGTACGGACTGTTTCTCTCTCTAAAATAGTTTACTTTGTAATTTGCAGTCCTCTCTTCTCATTTTTATGTTGGAGATTCTGATAGTATATTTTTTTTTCCTTTTCTAGAGAGTTTAAGAGTTTGTAATTAGGTGATAAACCCTAGAAAGAGGGTTTATTGGTTCTTCTTCATTTGGAGGTTTACCATTTGTGTTTGGATTTTTTTTTTTTTTGTGGATTACAGGTTTTAGGTTTATGGTTTTGGGTGTTAAGATGAACTTCAGATGAATTTAAACGAAGGTGTTGAATTTTGATTATGTGGTTGATGGGTTGTTTGTAGGATTAATTTTTATTAGTAGTTATTAGAGTGGAAATGGAAGAAAGAGAAGAATCTCGTAATGATATGATGCAGAGACTTCAATCTTCATTTGGAACTTCATCATCTTCTGTTCCAAAACAACAACACTTATCTACCAATCGCCTTGATCTTCCTCAGTTAAATACTTCGCAAACTCGTGCTCCAATGCGACATTTCTCACCGAATTTTAGCCCAGATAACAATAAGAGACCCGGAATACCTCCATCTCACCCGCAAATCCCACCTGTATCCCCTTACTCTCAGATCCCAGTGTCTCGATCGACCACCGCCCAGCAACCAGGTACACAGAATTTCGGTCAAGGACCTTCCCATTCTAGATCTTTGTCGCAGCCTGCATTTTTCAATTTGGATTCTTTGCCCCCATTGAGTCCTTCGCCTTATCGTGACTCGTCATCCACCTCATTATCTGACCCGGTTTCTGCTGATGTTTCAATGGATGATCGCGATGGTGCTTTACAAACCCCACCACCTCCTTCCTTTACAAGAGGCAATTCTCTTCGTGTTGGTGAGAGCCTTCCCCCTCGCAAAGCACACAGACGCTCTAGCAGTGATATTCCGTTCGGGTTCTCCACCTCATTTAATTCTTCACCTCCTTTCATCCCACCTAAGGGCCAACCAATTTTTGATCGGTCAGCATCTGCAAGAGAAAATTCATTCTCGGGTAAGCCAATTCAACTGGTGAAGCGAGAATCAGAGTGGGATAGAGAAGGTGACAACAATGCAGAAGGGATGGGTGAGAGGAAATCTGAAGGAGAGGTAGTTGATGATTTGTTCTCTGCTTATATGAATTTGGATAACTTGGATACCCTGAACTCCTCTGGGACGGATGACAAGACCGGTCAGGACAACGATAGCAGAGCAAGTGGCACGAAAACAAATGGAGTTGATAGCAGCGATAATGAAGCAGAAAGTAGTATAAATGAAAGTTGTAATAGTATGCAGCGTGTGAACTTAAGTTCCTCTGTCGAGAGGAGGGAAGGGACTAAAAGGAGTGCTGGAGGAGATATTGTTCCAACTAGTCGTCACTGTAGAAGTATTTCTATGGATAGTTTCATGGGCAAGCTTCCTAACTTTGTGGATGAATCCCCGAAGTTGCCACCCTCTCCAGGAATCCGCTCTGGTCAACACTCACATAGCAGTTCTTTGGATGGAACCTCTACTACTTTCAGCTTGGAGTTTGGAAATGGTGAGTTCAGTGGAGCCGAGTTGAAGAAGATTATGGCCAATGAGAAACTTGCTGAAATTGCATTAGCAGACCCTAAACGAGCCAAAAGGTGGTGTTATCTCATCTGCTGTATATATTCCATGATAGTTTTCTGATTGAAGTGTATAGACACCTATCTAAAAAAGTAAGAAAAAAGTGTATAATTTTGTTTGATTGATGTAATGCTGGTCCAATCATTTCAGGATTTTGGCTAATCGTCAGTCAGCTGCTCGTTCCAAGGAACGAAAGATGAGGTACATCTCAGAATTAGAACACAAGGTGCAGACTCTACAGGCGGAAGCTACCACATTATCTGCACAGCTGACTATGTTACAAGTGGGCATCAAGAATCCTCTCTCTCTCTCTCTCTCTCTCTCTCTCTCTCTCTCTCTCTCACTTAGGGGCTTACCTGTGTTTATCTTTATTTCTTTCAGAGAGATTCTGCGGGGCTTACTAGTCATAACAATGAGTTGAAGTTCCGTCTTCAAGCCATGGAACAACAAGCGCACCTGAGGGATGGTAAAACTCTTTCTCTTTTCATATACATGCTTTAGTAACTCGTTGTACCTTAATTTACATGAGTCCAGTCTATTTAAAAAATGGTCATGTAGTTTAGATGTAAAAGGACACAAGAACGTAAAGTGAGAGTCACAACCCCAATATCAAGTATTTTCCATACAACTACAACTAAAATGAGTGTAAGCACACGTGCTAGGCTCATTCTCCATGCCTATCCACCATGAACTTTGGGTGGTGGAACTTATAATGTATTGCTCGTACATTTTTTAGATGTTACCTTTTCAGTTATTACTTGCTCTTAATAGTTCACGTAGCATAAGAGCTGTAGTTACAAGCTTTTCCGGATGAATTGCTCTCTCGGTTACCATAGATGGCTGTTATTGATAGAAAACAGAATATTTTTGGAAAAAGGAAAAGGAAAAAAAAATATAATAAGTAAGAAAGATATTACTTTGACAAATCACCGACGTCATCAGAATTTGGTTTGTCCATTAATGCCATTCCTCCCTACTCCTTGGGTTTGATGAGGTTCATCAAAGAAATATATGTCTAGCCTCACCACCGTATATTAGAACATCTCCTGATTCCAAAACAACTTTCTCTGCCTTATGAACATCTATACGATCCCCATGCACAAATTCCGCCGAACCATCAATGGAGAAGGATAACAGGTAGTGCTTTATAAAGGCTCTCTTTGCTCTCATTCTTATGCTGTTTGAGGTGGGAAAAAAAAAAGAAGCATTCAGAAACAACGTATGTATAGATACAATAAGAAGATCGACTTGGCTACATATATAGCATACCTGATGGAAACCAACTCTGTGTATAAATTGACAATGCATGGTACTTCATGAAAAATAGACACCAAATTTTAGAACGACGTATAGCATTTAGAACTGCAATATTAGTATAACTAAACCTGGATGGGATAGGTTAATGTTAAAGAAAAGGTTTCTTAATAGAAGTGTTTCTATTACATTACCATTAAATGATTCAGTTATAGCAGTTGATACTAACATTATACTGACAAGCTTCTTGCATGTGCGTTGCACGTATTTTTTGTGTTGGGCTTGTTCCTTAATTATAGTTGTGTTTATTAATGTATCATGTTGCTCATTTAATGTTATAATGGGGTTATTTAGTGCTAGAGTTTTATTTAGTACCACCTTCCATTTAATTAATAATTTACAACTATATATATGCAATTTGCTAATAGAAAAACGCACATAAGGGTATTTTAGTAAGTTTTGGCAAAATATGCTTCACTCAAGTATTTGCATTATATAGTAACTAGTTGACCGGCACGCGCACTACGCACGCACGATATTAGTGTGCAACCATGAAAGTATACATGTTGGTGCATCAAATTTTTGATGCACCATAATGTACCATCAACTTTTGATGCACTATGGTACATTAAAAAATTCCTTTAATGATTATCTTCTCTTTTTCTTCTCTAAAAAAATCAGTCATTTCCAAAAAATATAATATCCTAATCAGAGAGTTCCATCTCATTTTCAAATAACCTTCAAACGGAATATCAAAATTACTGAAACAAAAATCATCAAACACTAAAACAAAAAAAAGAATTAGGGCACTCCTTCCTCAACTTCTGCAGTTTTCCAGAGTCATCCACCATATAGAATTGCAGAACGATCTTCTTGGGATTGGTGTAAGTCTTCTTCTTCTTCTTCTTTGCTCCTCCCCTGAGTTGAAGAACCAAATGAAGCATCGATTCCTTATGAATATTGTAATCGGCTAGAGTTCGGCCATGACATTGTCGATCTGCATCTTCGCTGGTAGGAGGTGAACAAACTAAGGTTTAGATTTTTCTTCCAGATGCTCCTTGGGGTTGTGCTCTGAGATAGATCAAATAATGAATCGCAGAAATGAAGGGCAAGTTTTGGTTAGAGTGAATAAGGGTATTTTGGAAATCACTTTAATGGACGTCTATCAATTGGTTTTTGGGAAAGTGGCTTCTATTTATATATAGTATAGATATAGATATAGATATAGATATAGATATAAATATAGATAACATTAGGTTTCCAAAATTGTATCGGATGTCATCAGTTGATGACGCTAAAACTTGTTAAAAATTAGTAATTGCTTAGTAAACTAAATTATTACGAAACTACATTCTTAAGTTTTAATTGATTTAAAATGGCAATTGGGCATAACTGGTGATATGGCACTCTATAAAAAGAAAGTGCCACGTGGATGGAATAGTAGAGGCACACCAGAGGTCTTTGCTTCAGTATAATCTAATAGATGAGGAAATAGCATTAATTTGAACCGTGCAACCAGCAAGAAGTCAAAAAACTAGTGTCGCCAGACCTTGTTATGATGCTCATCGGCATGAAGTCTTTGTCATCTTCACCATATTATCCACCTTTGTGGGTAAACTATGCAAAACTGGTTCTACCGATCTAGTACAGTATCCTCATTGGAGTTCGCATCTTTCAATCTTTCCTCACTGCCTTGAACGTATTCAGTTCTTCCCCTTCCCCTTGAATCTTTTCTTTAACCCACTCCTAATTTTGAGCAATCAATCATCATGTTCAACAGTACTCAAAAGCTCGCTGAAATTTTTTGCTATGTGAATTCATAGTTACCGGAAAACCCAGTTGCCATCTAAGGACCTTCTTTCCCTGCTCTTTTCCTCAAATAATAGTTGACTACTCATACATGTTTAGCAATTTTATTTATTCATGTATCTTATAGAAGTGGAGTTGCTGATAGAATGTGGATGAGTATGTACAGTTGGTAAAAGGCACTAGTATTTCTTAGACTACTGGACTAGTGTCTTGAGAACTGGATTCAGTGTCCTGTTTGTTAAAGACATTCATTGTTGTTTATGTGTAATGTGCCTTTTCTGATAGCACATCAGACATACATCCATACTTTAGAACCATATCTTGGGTTTCTACTTGTTGGGATCGAAAACTGCTTGTGCTTCTTAGTTACGTTTATATATTGAGTGTGCTTGTATATGTGAAGAGCAATATTCTGGATAAAATATGAGCTCACCCTGTTGTGTTAAATGGCAGCTCTAAATGAGGCATTGACTGCGGAAGTCCAGCGATTGAAGATTGCTACTGCAGAATTGAGTGGTGAAGGTCACTCTTCCAACTCCATGAGTGCTCAGCAACTACCCATGAACCCCCAACTGTTCTATCAGATGCAGCAGCAGCAGCAGCAGCACCAACAATCGTCCCCCCAGCCAGCACAGCAGCAACCGCAGAACAAGAGCGAAGTGACAAAGCATGAATAGAACCAGTAGGTCGGTGCGAGGGGGGTCTGTTGAAAAGACAATTCGTTAACTCTATGCTATTATGCATCATATACCCATTCAGTATGATTTATTTTGATATTTTGCTTTCATTATTGCTTGTCTTGGTTGAAGTACACCAAGAAGCAAAGAACTCAAGGTGATTCAAAGTGTTTTTGTGTTGTCCTGGTCTTAGGTTAGGGTGGTATGAAGTTATATATAAGTTGTTTTTTTTTCTCTAGTTATTATATATTGTCCTTGGGTAGGGAACATTCAAATTGAATTTAAAAGCATTAACTTGGTACAGGTGTTATTTTGTGACATAAAGGGAAAGCTCATATTTGAGACTTTCTCCAGTTTGATTTTTGGGGAAATATGAATGCGTTCGATTTATATTCATTAAGTTCATTTCTTCTTTCAGCCAGAGTGAAGTGATTCGTGAGAAAGAGAGAGATTTTCCATAGACTGTTGTTAAAGGGACTTGGCCGTGAGTTATCGATCAAATTGGAGGGATTTGGGTTTTAAGTTATGCTTTTTAAAAACTTTGGAGGGAAAAAAAAAAAAAAAAACTCCACTCAATAGTGAAATTGGGGTGAACTCAACCAGTTTGGATGTTTTGGGTGTTAACTGCGGCAACCTTCTTTTTAAAAGGCTCGTAATATCTACCGCATAGGCAATTGATAAAGGCCACCTAAGTTAAGGGCTACTTAGTGATGTTAATGGCTACCACGACCAAGTAAAACGCCATATCTAACTCTGGCCAACAACCGAACAAATGTCTTTCGATGAAAAAAAGAAGGAAAAACTATGTATTATCGGGACTCATAGAGCATGCACAACCATTTTTTTTTAAAATAATTTTGAACTTTTAGTTTTCTCTACAATGCCTTGCTTTCTTTTGTCCCATTTTTTTTTTTTAAATATTTTGATGACCGAATGCCTTCCCCAAATTCGTTTTGTGAAAAAAATAAAAAAAATCTTTTATTATGATGAAGTTTATTTCATACTATATACATAAGATTTTCAAATGTGAGATTCAATGTTCGAAATGTTTGAGTTGAATGAGGTTGAATGTACTCGGTGTTGTAATGCTGAATAAAGTTGTGAGAAAATTCGTTAGATTGGTGAAGTACGAAGGAAATTGTTAAACAATAAAAAATCTAAAATTTTTATTGTTTGACCAAAAGATGGTAGCCCCTATTAAAATACACATCAAATTCAGTCAACTATTACTGACCCTAAAATTAAGTGGCCCTTATCAGTTGGCTATGCGGTAGATATCAGGAGCTCATTTTCCTTTTGGTTATTAGGTATCTATCTCTCGATAAACCCAACCAGGTTGGAAGTTTTAAGATTTCTGGTTTTTCCTCAGTGGGTCCCACATAATGGGGCTTTGGTGGGGTGCTATCTGCCAAATCTTATCCAGTATCGATTGAGAAAAAAGAAACAGAAAAAGAACAGGGAAAAGGCATCTGCTTAGTTTATCCAATTTTTAGCAGATAATGGATATTTGTTGGTTGGACCGTTATAGTACATTGTTAGTACTAGTCTCACAGTTGGTCCAAATTGTTCAAAGCCAAGCTGGATTTTGTGGCTATAAAAAGCGTCCCCCTCTCATAACTCTTGAGTTTTCTGTTAATCTGATGAGCGCGGAGAGAAGAGTCCAGTTGATCAGGCAAGGTTGCTTGCCTGGTTCCAACAAAAAGAAGGAAGAGTTCATCAATGAAAAAACCATTGCAAAAAAAAAAAAGAAGCTTAATCTGCAGGAGCAAAGGAAACTGAAAAGGATCAATAAGCTCAAGAAAGTGAGGAGCAAAGCTATGAAGAGGCAGAAGGTTAAAAAAAGACAATGAAAGATCCAACTCTCACACAGCTTTGTTGGATGCAAAACTGAACTTCAAACCTTCCAAGCTTTGCATCATTTATCGGGAAAAAGAAAAAAGTTCAATTACATACACCAACTGAAGTTACTAAACTATAACAGTGTTTTGCGATAAAGGAAATCAATGGTTTCTTACTCAATATTCCACAACCAGTTCTGGTAAAAGTATCAAAAACTGACGAAGTCCAAATCAGTTCAGTGAGTTTATTGCACCCTATCCATACCTAAAGTTTCTTTTCAATTATGAGTTAACTCTAAACAAGAAGCCTTATGATCAATAACCAAAAAAGAACATATTAAGTACCGAAATGTACTTACAATATCCACAAGGACTAAGACATCTAAGTACAAGTGTCAAATATGACGCCATAAACCTTAAGCTTGTAAGGGAGAAATGCTTCTTCTGCTTCACCTCTTGAGTGGATAGCACAATATGTTGCTCAAGCATTATCATTGACCTGTAACTGCACTTTGTTAGTGTATGATTGAAAGTAATTCCCCGAGGCTCCAAACCAGAACATGTGCCTAACATAATATTGTGATTGGAGTGAAACAAGGTTATGCATGAACCTTTGGAGATCAAGAATTCATTAGGTTAAATTTATTCATAATCTTATATACTCTTTTGGGATCACTTTAATAAATCCAAGAAGTATTAGATAAGTATCTTTTTCAAAATCGTTTACACCTCCTGGGAAGTGTAAACTCCCAAGCTGCATCTCTTGAACACTATATAAAAAGGGGGTGTTTCATATTCTAGCACATTCAAATCTACCCCTATGTTAACATCAATGATTCATTGCTGCCATCTAATATATCAATTTGTTTCAAGTCTATATGCCATATACACAAATAGTTATATGAAATCTGAACAACCCACAAGCACAATAACCTGTTACCAAAAATATTGAAACAATGCAGAAAAATTAAATAAACCCACATAAACCATAGCCAATTTTGAAAAAAATCCACAACAAATAAAAAACTGTTGGGAAAAATAAACAAAGAAAACCAAGAAAGAAAGAAAGAAAAGAATTGACCAACCTCAATAATTCTGCTTGATAAACCCTATTCCGAAACTAATGGGATAGTTCATGTTCATTATGTATTTATACTAGTATATAAAGCGAGGAGGGATTTCCAACAGTTATTTCATTGGACGTCAATGCCTCCTACTCACTTTACTTCAGTACCTTTCTCTGAAATCAAAATAATTTAAAAATATAAACCTAAAGAGGTATTTTAGTAATATCAAAGTAAAAGCAGTTACAAGGAAAACTAAGAGTTTCTCAATTTCCACAATCACCCTCTTTTACGATACCAAGAAACTCCAATGTATACTTTAAGAATACAAGTTACAAATAGCAGGCATCATATGTGTAACCATATGTTGATGCACATGCAGCCCACTAGTTGATAATAAACATAACATACGAAATGTTCAGAAGTTAACATACCACTTGTAGCGGAAAGCGCTTAGTCAACCAGATCTTCCGTTCTTCCGTTGATAGAGCGAAAAACAAACTAGCTCTGTGAAAGTCAGCTAGCAGGTATTCAGCCACTTCAAAGAGTAACATGGTATCAATATCAGGTACCTTCTTTAATTCACTAAGCAACTCATTAACATCCACCCTCCTGGTGCGTTCCATCATAGCTTGGGCTATACTTTTCATACTATCCGCTATTGATTGTAATGATGATGAGAGGTTTGGTTCATCTTTATGTATTCTCTTTCTCTTCAATGGAGTAATTCCTCCTCGCGACGTCGACGAACTGGAAGCTGGAGAGGGAGTTGATTTGTGTGTATCATCCGACGCATCATCCGCCACAGTATCCTCAATAATAGGATTTCTTCTAGTTCTTGAAACCCTCCCATTCAAACTTTTGTTACCTATTGTATCTATATCAGTGCATCTATCAGTCTTTGCCTGATTCCTAAGGGCTTGATCATTGCAAACGAGCGGAACAATCTCGTCCCAATTCATGAAATACTTTGTACGATAGATAGCAGCTTTCTTATGCGTCTGAAACAAACAAAATCATAAGTTTCTTTACGATTCGTTTCTTTTAGTTTTATATTATGTATGCGAATTCGACTATATTTATCAAGTTAGTTTACCTTTATGTATTCATCCCACACAGCATTTGAAGCAGTCACCATCTTCAAAGTGTTGTCCCATGTAAATCCACTATGACTTAGACAATCTTTCACAGCCATATAATGATTTCTCCATACCTTCAGACGATTTCTAACATTATCAGAAGAGATAACAAGCCCTAGTTTTCGATTCATTTGTTCGACAACTTCCTGGTATGCAGATCCTTTCCAGCCATTGTCTCCTCTATGGCCCAATTTGAGCTGCTCAGTCAATGTATCTATAAGTATTCGATCCATTTGCGTAGTCCATAGTAAATTCCTAGCCCCTTTCTCTTTTCCATTATCATCAGGAGTAGATCGATTCTTTGTGTTTTCCATGCCTAATCAAAAAATTGTATTCAGAAAAGAAAAAAGAAAAGAAAAAAGAAAAGAAAAAAAGGAACCCTAGGTTGAATTTTCATCAATCATGTTTTTGGTTTACATAAATTCTTCTTTGAATAATCAAATGCATCCAAATAGTTCTTAACACAGATAAAAGTAACAAATAGAATAAGCTAGGGTTAGATAAGGTACCTTTTTTTTTTTTTGCTTCAGCCTTCAGCCTCCTTTCATGAACTGTTCTGTTCCTTGACTATTTTTGGGTCCGATTGAAAAGGGGATTTTTTCTGTGAAGACTTTAGTTGTCACTGAACTCTTGTTAGGGTTTCAGAAAGGTGTTTCCTTCATCAATGTCTTGTGAACAGATAAATTTTAGAGAGAGAAAAAAAAAGGAAAACGGTTGGATGGATAAAAAAAAAATGAATTGAATTGTAGGGGATGTGGGGCTTCAATCAAACCCTAGATTTGCAATTGGAGGTGGGAGAGCAACAGCCAACAACAGCTATTGGGAATTTGGCGGGAGAGAGAAATGATTAGTGGACAAAATTATGGAGAAGGCGCGACGACGCAGCAGTCGTCCATCTCATGAAACTGATAGTTAAAAAAATAAAAGAAGAGGAAAATTAATTTGGTGTTGAAAAGTTGCTTGAGAGGGCAGTAAAAATTCGCTATCGCTATTTAAACTACCCTCAAGGAACCAACTGACGATTCCATGTCGTGATGATCCAACTCATCTAACTCGGACGTTGAAGTCAGCACGGCCGAGTGGTCTAAGGCGCCAGACTCAAGTTCTGGTCTTCGAAAGAGGGCGTGGGTTCAAATCCCACTTCTGCCATTTTGTACATTACCTTTTTAAGTCGTCGTTGTTATTCTTTTAAAGGTTTTCTCATTGTGTTAAGCTATACATGCACTGAAAGTAGAGAAAATGGGAAGGGATAGTTTGACACTTGAAATATGATTCATAAAATTACACATAGTATAAATTCTAGAAAATGCTTAACTTATTGTATTTCATACTGCAAATCTTACAGCAAAAGATATTCCACAGTTCTCAAATAATCTCACACTTCTCGTGATTTGCGTCATTTTTCAATTGACGTAAATATCATCCTAAATACCTTTTCAGTATAACTTGCAGTACATTTTGTAGTAAGTGTAGCATCACCAATAAATTATGAAGCTTATAATCTATTCAAAAATTGAATCAGTAAAATTAATCACTCAATCACCGTTAAATTTAAATAAACTTTTGTTCAAGTTAAATTTTTTTGAATGATATAATTTTTTTAAAATGGTCTACATAATTAAGAAAACATCATCATAAAAAGGTTAGCTCTTAAATCATATTCATTTGAACTTAATAGCCATGTGTAATTTTATAAATCACATTTTATATACCAGTTGAACGTGTAAATTTACCAAAGTTTTAAAAAATGCACGTGCTTCTGCTGCTACATTGAAATGGAAGCACTGAATCCGTTATTATATAGCTATCATTGTAACGGAACCGTTTTATTATTTGGTTCACGATTAAAACGACAGAATTTCCCGGTTCGTTTCCAAACAGAAGTCTCGACTATCGAATATGGAGTGCCCGTCCCCGCCCGCAGTGCCCTAAAGTCTAAAATATCTTTACCAGAAAAAGCAATACTTCGACAGTCCATACACACAACACTCTCTCTCTCTCTCTAGAGTTTGTGTTCTTCCGCCATGGATGGAGCGTCGATGGAGGTCGAAGAAAAGGTCTCAGAGGACACAGTTATATCCAATCCAGTCGTAGATGTTCCATTATTAAAACCTGAAGAACTTGTCGCAAAAGCTATAGCTCCGGTGAAGAGAGAGTTCCTTCGCCCTCCACCAATCAGGCCTTGCTCTACCGATGCTGCTACCGACGGAGGGGTTCCAAAAAATACTCCCCTTTCTAATCCTTCCAACCTGGCCAAGGAAAAGAAATCCAAGAGGCAATTAAAGAGAGAACGTCAACAGGCATGTTATTTGTAGTAATTTTTCTCATTCGATTTGGTTGAACTAGAAATCTGTAACCCTAGTTTCTATTCACAGATAGTTTCATTTTATGTAATTTTTATTAGCTCGTTAATGCTGATCAGTTTGTAGTTATATTGCTCTGTATTTGATTAACTATAAGAATCCATATCTATGTTTTTTTTTTAGTTACCCAAACAGTTTTAGAGAAGCTAAAGCTTTTGAACAGAAAAAGAAAAACACCTAAAGGGGCCTTGAGAGTTTTAGAGTATGAGTTCTGTGTATAAAATTTTGTCCACTCCAGATAAAAAGTTGCAGGATTTATGGACTTTGTGTTGGATTTTGGATTTAGTTGTTTATTTTTCTCATCTTATTATTTGCAATTAGCTTTTTTCTGTAAGATTCTACATTTCCACTGTTTATTAATGGTCGAAATATTTTTGTGGGTTTTTAAATCATGACAATGGCTTTACAGGAAAAAAAATCTGCATTGCATCTGTGTCCTGAGGTAGCAAAGACTGGGCGTGTTAGCTCTTGTCGTTATGGATCTAATTGCCGTTTCAGCCACGATGTAGAAGCTTTTAAGGCCGAGGTATTGTAATTCATATCTATTTTTTCTGCATGTGAAAGCTTTGCATGGTTTATGAAAGCCTTGCTGTAATTCATATCTATTTTTATGTATTGTATCATTTAAAGTTTTTAATGGTTTATGTTCTTCAATGCAGAAACCTGCAGATATAGAAGGAAATTGTCCTTTCCTCAGCCTTGAAGGGCCATGCCCATATGGATTAGCCTGTAGATTTTCAGGTACTCATAAAGATGATGTTCCCACAGAGACTTTGAGTATCGAAAATAAAAGATCTGAAACGAATGGGCTAAATAAGGATGTTCAGAAGCTTTTGTGGAAGAATAAAATGAGCTTTCCCAAGGCTGATGCTCAACTCAAAATTCTTGGCATATTGGTATGAAAACATCTTATAATACAACACATTGTGGTCTTTATCAAAAAAAAAAAAATACAACGCATTGTGGTTAATCTTATGCATATCAATATTCTTATTATCTGAATATTTGAAGCAATCTTCCATCATGGTGTTTTATCCGAAGAATGCTTTACGGTTTCCATTCTAAACCATTTTGTAGTATACTAGCTCATTTTATCATCTCTTACAGTTGATCATCATGCGTCATAACACTTAAATCTTTTCTTCGTTCAGATATCATTTAGTTCCCTTTTTATAATCACCCTTTTGTCAGTACACTTTGAGTTCTTCAGTAAACCGCTGGTAGTTATGTAGAATGTATCATCAGTAATCAGTAATGTTAAAAGAAGCTTGCTCTTCTGAACATGGTCCAGATTTGTGATTGTTTTTTCCATTTTGATATGGTCCTTGATTTCCTGAGGTATTTCAACTCTAGCATGCTTTACAAAAATCTGTCTCATATAATTCTAATTTGCTTCTGTTTGAGGTGTGATGAGAATACAAATCTGTTGTCAGTGGTATGCATATAATTCTGTTTTTAATTCTGAGTTGTGGCAGGACAATTTCAAGTTGAAAAAGGTGGCAGTTAAAGAGGAGGAAGGCAAGCCGGAAAAGGTGGAAATTAAAGAGGAGGAAGGTGACCAAGCTATTCTAAATGGGTCTCACGCTGCTTGTGAAAATGATGCTGGTGAAGTGGCTTCTGCTTCTGTCAATAAAACAGAGACCTCTGAGGAAGTACCGTTGGAAGAGGGGGTTGTAGACAATGCTGTTTCAACTGATGACCCTCGACCTATCAAGAAGGCAAAACATCCCGGTGATGAAAACGGTTGCTCTGGGGAAATGGATAATGGTTGGAATTTGCTTTTGCTTGCAGTTCGATGTGTTTTTGTTATGTTAATTGTCATTGTCCGAGTGAGCTTACTTAGCATGGCTATGTCAAAACAGGCTCAGGTCCCTTGGAAAATGGTCTTGAGAAAAGCTGCACGCATATTGAAGAAGAAACCCCACAAAAAGATGATTTCCTCTCAGAAGCTGATGCTTGCTTGAAATTACATCCGCGTGAAAAGAAGCTCATTGATTTCAGAGGAAAGCTTTATCTTGCACCTCTGACCACCGTTGGGAATCTTCCTTTCAGACGGGTATGCAAGGTTTTAGGAGCAGATATAACCTGTGGGGAAATGGCGATGTGTACAAATCTCTTGCAGGTTCGTAGATTGTTTGTGCTGCTCTATTTTGGCCATCTCAACAGTGACACGCTAAGTGGTAAATTGTAACTATTGATGTTTAAAGACCACACAGACAATAAATTCTTTCTATATGGACTAGGGAAAATCTATCAATTGATGTTTATGTAATTCTCGAAATGACCGTTTTTCTGTGGAGCCGTTTTCTGCTGTACTTTATCAATGCCTTAGATTACTTCCTAGTACTCACTCAAATTGTTAGTTCATCCTGACAGATCTTAGCTGATCTGAGCGGCAAATGTGGCATTAACTCATAGTGAATTTATAGACAAAAGAATGACTTGTCCTTGACTCAGAGTTTATTATGGCCTAGATGTCCTACAAGCATGAAGCAGGTGCACTCATCCTGGGGAAGGATACAGTTACTAGATGTCACTAACTTTGCTGCACTTTGTATTTTCTACGAACCGCATAATAAACAAGGACCCATGAGGATCAAAGTTAGGGCAACAATAATTCCTATTTGTTACGGGATCAAGTTCATGATTTTGAGATTTTCTTCTTATACCGTTCCAAAGAAATCTGCTTTATATTACTTGTAAATAACTGTTAGTGAATCATTATGACTCATTCTAACTGCAACTTTAATATGGAAATAGGGGCAAGCTTCAGAATGGGCACTGCTGCGACGACATTCATCAGAGGATCTATTTGGTGTACAGATATGTGGAGCATATCCAGACACTATAGCACGTACAGTGGAACTAATAGACCGTGAGTGTACGGTTGATTTCATTGACATAAACATGGGCTGCCCAATTGATATTGTTGTTAATAAAGGTGCTGGATCTTGTCTTCTTACTAAACCTATGAGGATGAAGAACATTATAAAGGCAGCTTCTGCTACGGTGGATAAACCTGTAACCGTCAAGGTACTTCTTCTTTATAGTATGTTTATGTTGAATTTGAACATTTTCAAATGGGATAATCTGCATGACTGTGCAAAGTAGCATACCTCATTTTTTTCTTTTTGTAGTTAGAGAAAATAGTTGATATGTTTCAAATGTGCTAATCTCTTGGTATATCCTCAGTTTGTGCTTTAACATATCTGCTTTTTTATTTCACCGTGCTCTCTAAATTGCTATTTTTATTCTTTGTATTACTTGTCCCAGGTGCGAACAGCTTATTTTGAAGGGAGAAATCGAATTGATTCATTAATCTCAGATATTGGTGACTGGGGAGCCAGTGCTGTAACTATACATGGTCGGTCACGTCAGCAGCGCTATAGCAAACTCGCTGATTGGGATTACATATACCAATGTGCAAGAAAGGCCCCTGATACGTTGCAAGTCCTGGGAAATGGAGATGTTTTTTCATACTTGGACTGGAACCAGCACACCTCTGATTGCCCTGAGCTTTCTGCATGCATGCTTGCTCGAGGATCACTAATTAAGGTTTGTTCTTTCTAAGTTTGGTTGCCACTTAGTTTTACTAGGTATTTTGCATGTTCAAAATTGTAGTACAGTAGTTAAAATATTTTATGGTCCAGAACTTATATTTCTTTCCCTTAAAGTCAGGCGAGTGGTCTGTGAATAATAAGCTTGTGCTGTGCAGCCTTGGCTATTTACTGAAATCAAGGAACATAGGCACTGGGACATCAGTTCTGGTGAACGGTTGAATATTTTTAAGGATTTTGTCCGTTTTGGCCTCGAACACTGGGGTTCTGATACCAAAGGTATGCCATAACCTTCCATTAAGATGAATGCACCCAATTTCTGTACATTTTATGTATTTTCATGGAGTATGAGGAGTTGACCTTGTGTTGGTTCTTGAGAATCACATAGTATTTTCTGATGTCGTGTGTGAACAATTCACAAGTGCTTCCCCTTCATTGCAATTTTGGACACGATCTTGTGGTTCCCATTACCTTTCAATGGAGACTGAATCCTGAGTTCTGATTGAGAATGCTACACTAAGAAAATAAGAAGGTACTAATGTGTAGGTAATGGGAACCAAGGGTTTTGGGCCCTTCAATGGAAAAATCCTGATTTAGCAGTTCATGCGCGGCCCATTCATATGGAATAGGTTTTGTTCTTATAATCTTAACACAACGATGACTGGAGGTGTCCTGAATATCATGTCATATGCCTGCAGGAGTGGAGACAACTAGGCATTTCCTGCTAGAATGGCTCAGCTATACATATAGATACATCCCTGTAGGACTATTAGATGTAATCCCACAAAAGCTGAACTGGCGTGTGCCCAGCTACTATGGTCGTGATGACCTCGAGACACTAATGGCTTCTGATTCTGCTGCGGACTGGGTATGTTTTCAACTTTTATTTAAGCCGTTGGTCCATATAACACCATGTAGGTATTGTATTTTTTGTTCATCTTTTTATTTATTGTTGAATACCTATGCAGATAAGGATTTCCGAATTGTTGCTTGGCAAAGTTCCAGCTGGGTTCACATTTGCACCAAAACATAAATCCAATGCCTACGATAGAGCAGAAAATGGATAAGTTTGAGCAGTTTCCTGGTTTTGTCATCATGGGCGAAAGTGATAACGAGTTTCCGTTGCGCCATAACTAATTTTCTGCCTTTGTGTTTGAAACAGGTGTTGGTATAACTCACCTGTTTTATGCTGTCACACATGTTTAAGAGTTCTCCTATTTCTGCTTAATCTTATTTCTGCCTATTGAACAAAATCAATCAAGATGCTATTACCAATGTGTAAGAGAGTTTTCCTGGTAACTCTTACTACATGGTTGTTTTATTTCTGTCATCACAACATTTTTATGTTTTCCAAATCTCTATATTAAATATTAAAGTGATAAGGTGTATGATGATGCTTGTCTGAAAATTTGATACCATGCTTCTGGTTAAAATTGAGTTTATATAGTAACATTTTACCATAGTCCCTTGAAAGAATCAACTACTCATTTTTTTCAACTTGCAAATGGCACAAGCAGAAATAACGAGACTAACACATTCAGGTGCAGTAACAATATTAAGACTGTTACTTGTCGCCTGTCGATGTTCAATATTCAGTGGTTGTTGATCTTTCAGCACAAGTGCAAAAATATCTTATCATGGGCTATTTGAATTCGAATACCAGTTGGGGGTCTCCCAGGTACTGCAAAGGTTTTCTTCAGTTCTCTTTGTTGGTATTGGTAATATTCATTCATTTCATGTAAATAGACCAAGTTACATTAATTGTAACCGTACAATTAATAAACCTGTCACTGGGTGACTAGGTTATCAAGTGGTTGTGGGGTTGCCAGCCAGGTGGTAAATGAACTGAAGACAACTGCTTCAGGGCTTTCATAGTTTCCCTGTGATTCTCTTGTACTTGAATAGCTTTTGAATTTGTGGTTCTGATGGTGTATTTAACTATACAACTTTAGGCTTGCTGGATGAGGTACTGGTGTGATGGGACTTATATTTACTATGGATTTGCAGTGACACTGCTGCAATGCTGTAAAACATAAAGAAAAACTGAAAACCCCAGCTTGAATTGATTGAAAATCAAGTTTAAGTGCACGCAGATGATATCCAATGGTCAAGGTAGATGAACAAATCCATCTAGCCCAGTCTCTTATCGGTCCCACAACCTTCTCCCATTTTTCAACATGGATCTCTTAATCCATACACCTATACATCAAGGGATTGGATTAAAAGATTCTCACGAAACTTGCCCTAATGAACCTTTGCTCTAAAAAAAAGTGATTTTAAACCTTTCCATTGAAGTAGAAATGTTTTTGACATGTTTTTTTTGTCCTCGCATCTTCCATGTGTCCATTTTTTGGTAGGCAATTTCTTCCGGGCAGAATTTTACTATGAAAAATCTACAAATGCGTGATATATTTTTTCTTGATCGGCTACAAATGCACGATAGAACAAGCAAATTACCGAGGGGGAAAATTAGGGTTTACGCACGTTTCCCTAATTTTCAGCAGGATCAAACCCGCGGGAAATTGAAGTTTTGAACCCCAAACGTACGACGGAATGGATAAGCAAATAGTGTAAAAGAAAAAAAAGGAAAAACAAAAAAGAAACGGAAAAGAAATCACTCAACATTCTCTCTGCCCGATTTTATTAAACTCAATAAATAATCCCCCCCACCTTCACTTTCTCTCTCTAAAAAAGAAAACAAAACCCAAATCTTACGCTTTCGTCTTTACCTAAAGTTGTTGTTTTAGGGTTCTTATTCTTCTCCAGATCTAGGGCCAACCCTTCCCTCTCCTGTGTTCCACTTCGTAAACCGTTAAACTCCACCATTTCCCGCCCTTTTTTTCACCGGAATCCATTTAACTAGCCGTTAGTCTACCTTTTTATCGGGGTTTTTTTGGTGTCACAAAAAAAACAAAAAATGTCGAGAGCAGAAGTGGAGAACAAACAGGAAGAGGAGAAGATTGAGAAAGGTGGAGAGTTATTGTTCTGTGGTGGAACAAATTGGGACACCCTTGGTCGTAAAGGAACTTCGGCTGATGGGAATTTGGTTTCACCTACTCGGTTGCGACCTCTCATTGGAATAGATATTCGGTTCGTGGCTTCCGGTTGCAGTAAGTTTTTATGTGGTGCTGTTGTTGAATATGCTTTTTTAGTGATTTTTCTCAAAATAGAGCTGTTGTTTTGCTTGTTTGATTACTTTTTTTTTTTAGTGATTAAGTAACTTCTCAGTGGTTCTTATTAACTTGATCTTTTGTTTGTACGTTTTGTGATGGATTAATTTGATGGGCATTTGGTAATGTTTGTGTAGCATCGTGTCATTGTGTTGCATTGGATGTCGAAGGTCGCTGCTATACGTGGGGACGTAATGAAGTATGATCGTTAATAGCTAGCAAATTTTTTCCCCCTCTTTGGCTTACTTTTATTGTTTGCTCATAGATTTGGTTTTGCAGAGGGGGCAATTGGGACATGGAGATATGATTCAGCGTGATAGGCCGACAGTTGTGTCTGGACTATCGAAGTAAGTTTCTGTCTTGTGATTAATATTACTTTCCCGTGTTTCAGTTTTGCATGCAAAATGTAAATGATGTTAGCTAGTATATTTACACCTTTAGTGATCTGCAAATTAAGTTTGCAGTGCCCTCTCGTCATGTATATAAAAGATATACATATAAGAGTACGTTTGTTCGTCTCTTCTCCTGGTTAATCATTTGGTGATCAAATGGTATATTACTTGGGGTCTTTTTTATGATCTAATTTGATGGTTGGATTTTGAAGAACTGGCCTTTGTTGAATGTTCAAAGATTCAAACTACTTCGGCGCAACATAGATATTGCTCTTTATTTGTTTACGAGTAATAAAATATGACGCTTCACTTGGATTTATGCGTAAAGGTTATGTGAACTCTTACCTCATATACTTGTTGGTACACTAACTTTCATCTTCATAAAGTGTAAGTAACACGTTGCCCTTTAGATTTTTAACTTGACCTTCTCGGCATTACAACTAAATAGTGAAGTAACTTTGGTCTCCATTCACTCTTTTGGTAAAACTAACTTAACAGTGTTGGTGGTTGCAGATACAAAATCATCAGAGCTGGGTCTGGGAGAGCCCATACAGTGGTGGTAACTAAAGATGGAAAATCTTTGTCCTTTGGCTGGAATAAGCATGGACAATTGGGCACAGGTTCAACGAAGAATGGTAAAGTTCAATTTTTGATGGTTTGATGGATAGATACAATGCATATTGGTTTGTGATAATGTATTCTTTGATGGAATTTATGATTAGAGGAGTGCAGAGTTAGATGTAACGACAGCAAACATGATAGCATCACTGTGTTTAAATGAAACTTTGCAAAGATTGGAAAAGCAGTTCACAGAGTCAAACATGTGAAAGTGAGGTTAGGGTTGTATATCAACCTCAACTACTTGTTGGGTTTTATGAACTGATTGCGAGTCTGAGTCACTTTTCTTAAATATACCCATAAATTTTGTTTTTATTTTTAAATAAGTGAAAATTTAAATTATTTGTGTAGAAAATTGAGAAGTACCAAATAATCTATATGTCATAGTACATTAAATTGTTGCAGAGCAGAGACTGATTAAACATGGGTTTTTTTCGCACACCAAAATGCAGTGTTACAGTTTTCTCTGGGGAGTATTGGAGGATTGTTCAAGTGCTGAATCATGAGCTGTTTGAAATTATTGGCATGAGACACCTTGAAGCAATTGAGTTAGAAAAACATGCTGTTTGAGCTGGCTTTGTTAAAGATATATGCTAGTATTATATTATTCGAATTCTAGTATATATATTAAATGTTTGTTGTTTAAGCAAGAAAGAAATATGGAAAAATGTAAATTAAAGATGACTTTAGAGATCTAAAGGGCTGCCTTTTCTCTCCCACCTTCCCTCCCTCTTTTATTATACTTTTTCCATTTGTCCTGGGAAAAAATGAATTCTAGAATGGAAATCATTACCCATTTGTTCCCAGGTTGCAACATAAGTGGAACCATCTATGTAGCGTGGGAGGAGTAGGTGTAAACTTACTCATGAAGATCCACTGCCATCATAGAAAATATATATATGTTCTCATTCTTATCTCTCAGCCGAAAGAATGTTTCTTTGACTTGGAACTATAAAAGATGCCTTAACAGCGAACGGGTGGCAAAGCTTTTTCCTCTAATTTCTTTTTGGAACTAATGGTAATAATAGATATGGTGGAGGAATTAACAGAAAAAAAAAATGTTTCTAAGCCTATGAGTAGTGCACATCCCGAGTCTTCTTTGTTCTATTATTGCTTAAACACTCACCTTATTTCTAGTTAATGAAATTTTTTAGTGTTATAATCATTACACTTCTGTAGTGTTTAATATATTACCTAATGGAGAAATCTTTTATTCTGGGTGCAAATTTTCTCAGTTATGAACATTTGCTGTGAGTTAATTTCATGGTTGAGTGCTAGCTTGCTCATTACTGTCCTTATATTCTCATCCTAGTCTAAATGCTTTAGATATACTTGAGATGACCATCAAGGTCTTGCTTCTCACCTTATTGTTTTTGTAGTTCTGGAATCATGCGTTGGTCAAACTTTTTCTACCTACACGTTTCTTTGACATCTTCGTAAAACCATTTAGATGTTTAAATTACATAGTTCTCCTTTGATGTCTGTAGAGTTCGAGCTATCTCCAGTTTCCTGTCAAGTTCCTGAAGCCACAAATGCTGTTTGTGGAGCGGATTTTACTGTGTGGCTGTCGTCTGTGGAAGGATCATCCATACTGTAGGTTTGCTTTGGTTGTATTTTATCTGATTCTGTGACAGTTCTAATAATGAATTAAACACATCTGTCCATCTTATTATGTAGATGGATTCCATGTTTCCAGTTTACTTGGGTTAATTGCTGATATAAGTGACTTTTTTCTGTTGTTCAGCACCGCAGGTCTTCCACAGTATGGTCAGCTTGGGCATGGAACAGATAATGAGGTATGCCAGGAAGATTTCTTCACTTTATTGTGTTATTCTATGCCCTTATGTTTTTTCAGAAATATTGAGAGAATGTTTTCTTCCCTTGCAGTACAATACTAAAGATAGCTCCGTGAGGCTTGCTTACGAAGCCCAGCCTCGTCCAAGAGCAATAGCTTCTTTTGCAGGGAAAACTATTGTCAAAGTTGCATGTGGAACAAACCATACAGGTCTTTCATAACCTCCTCCCTTCTTGCAGGCACCCCACCCCCTTTCTTCATTTCAACTGGTATTAATACTAATTGCCTCTTTAATTTGTTTTGTGCTTCCAGTTGCTGTGGATTCTAACGGTTTTGTCTACACGTATGTATCCCCTTCATTGATATGATTTGGTTGTGGATAAGGCATATAGCTATATATAATTATTTATCTGTTTTACATATTTCTATTTCTTTTTCTGTTGTATGTTCAGGTGGGGTTTTGGTGGCTATGGAAGGTGTGGATCCCTCTGTATGGAAGTTACATAACGTGCTCACCAAATCATGATATATTTGAGCAGAGTAGGGTACAAAAGATAGATTTATGCCTTGTATCTAATTTTTGTTGACATTGTTCCACTTTACTGTTTGAGTTGGTGATTTACAGGCTTGGACATAGAGAGCAGAAAGATGAATGGGCTCCTCGAATTGTTGATGTCTTCCAAAGGCAGAATGTTCTACCTCCTGATGCAGTGGTTTCAGCTGGTTCTGTTAATTCTGCATGCACTGCTGGTATTCGTTTGTTATCTCTAGATTTTTCGGAACACATTCCTTTGTTTTTTCTTTCCTAATGAATCAGTTGCTTTCGGAGTTTCTTCTATGTTAGAAAGTCCATATGGCCTTATCTTCTCTGTTCAGTGTTCAAGCTTTTAGTCTGGACCTGAATAAACCGAACATAGATGTTCACCTTTGGGGAACAAGATTCCTTGACAAAGTTTGTACTTGAGATGATAATGCTAGTTTAGTGAAATCATGAACAAGACGCCACTCTCTACAAACCCTTTTCTCACTGAGACATCATGAGACATGCTTTATTCGAATGTCTTATTCTGAAGGCATTGAACATTTAGAAAGCATTAAAAAGAAGAATAAATAAGAAGACTTAAACCTTGTTTAGAAGTTTGATGGCTAAACTGAAACAAATAAAGTAGAAACAAGAATCTGCATGTTTTCTTGATTTACATTTTTGAGGATGTGTTGCTGATTTGTTCAGAAATTTTCTTAACTTAGTTATAATGTCTACGTACATATGGATGGTACACTTATATTTTTTTATTTTATTATCAGCTTGCTTGATGAGCAATGTGTTTTGTAGGTGGAGGACAATTATATATGTGGGGTAAAATAAAGAGTACAGGCGATGATTGGATGTATCCCAAGCCTCTTTTGGATTTAAGGTTTTGTGTTATGCCTTACATACTTTGTTCTTTACAAATTGAGTGTTTATTTGTTCTATGGTTGAACCGTTGAATTGGTTTTAGTATTCTTGTAGCTTATGGTTATGTGTAAGTCTTCTTTTTTAGTTGTCATATTTTTTTTACACGTCTGACTGGTAGGAGTTGTTTGAATCTTTTAGCTTATTTATTTAGCATCCAATTATATAATTAATAAGCTTGAAATTAAGTTTTATTTTTCCTTTCCATTATACTTCGCTAAAGATTAACAAACTTGTGATTAAATGTTTCCGAATTTCCTTTTTTTTTTTTTTTGTTTCTCAAAGTAACATTTGAGTTCTATTAATGGACGATGCTGATTCCTATGTTCTTCTGTGCCAATTGTATGTATATTTGGTGATCTTGTATCTTCTTAGGTATATTTAAACTGTACTAACATATATGTTTTAGCATTATTTGAATCTTTTGCTTTTCTGCTATCAGCGGCTGGAATATACGTTGCATGGATTCAGGCTCTATGCACCATTTTGTTGGTGCTGATGAATCGTGTATAAGTTGGGGCCATTCTCAATATGGAGAGCTCGGATATGGCCCTAATGGGCCAAAGTACGTGTTGCATTTCCTTTCTATCCATATTACTCAATTTTTTTTTTTTTTTCTGAATTTCTGGTTTTCTAGAATCTCTGTTTGATTTGTATGCCTTTTGCACCACAGGTCTTCTGCAAATCCCAAAAAAGTTGAAATCCTTGACGGTATGCATGTAATAAGGTATGGATTTGATGGTTCTTTGTGCTTCTGGTCTTGTGTTCTCGGTAAATACTAATGCTGGATTTGGCTGTGGAATTGGTTCTGTAGTGTTGCTTGTGGTTCGGCTCATTCAATGGTGGTTGTGGATAGAGCAAATATTGGTGACCGGCTTGATCAGGTAAGCTTCATCCTCATCTTGAAAATCCAATACATTTCCCTTGTTAAGACAGTTTAGTTGCAACTCTTGTAAAATATCTTGTTTGTTAATATTTGGACTTGGTTAATCTAATACTAGTAGCAATTAAAAGAAATAAAAAATTTGGTGCTTGAATTTATAAGGATCCTGTTTTACTGCAGGGTCCAATTTACACTGGAATTTTTTTTTGATTGGTTCAAATATATTATTGTATGAATATGTATTTATACTTGCAAGTATTTCTGATGCTGGAAACTTTATGGTACTAGTAGGAAGAAAAGAAATCAAAACTTTGGTGCTTGAAGTTATGAGGAGCCTATTTTACTGCAGGGTCCATTTTACACAAGAATTTTCTTTTGGTTGGTTCAAATATATGATCGTATGAATATGTATTTATACATGCAAGTATTTCTGATGCTGGGAACTTTTTGAAATGGCTTTCTTCAACAAAAGATCTCCTATGAACAACTACACTGATGAAGACATAGATTACAATGCGAGAAAATATAGAAAGTCGAAGGAGAAGCAATCAGCAAATTGAAGATGTGAGTTAATGGAAGGAGTCTCCTCTCAAAAAAAAAAAAAAAAAGAAGACTTGATGGAAGGAGTCAGCCGCTTTAAAAAGGATAGTTCAAATGGTGAAACACCAAATTCCTTCACTTCTGAAAGATTAGACCCTGGTTGTATCTAGATGTCCTATTCAAATCTCTACATACTTGTTCCAGCATTCTCTAACCTCTCTGATCAAGCACTCGGTTAAAAAGCTTGCTTCCTGCTCCACTCCCAAAGTATTGAGTATACTTTTCCACTATGATATGTGCTCAAAATTTTGGCATTCCATCTAACTATGTTTAGCTGTTGTATGATTTCTTGGTATTTACAAATTCTGTTCGGTAGCCATACTTTTTATATTAACATCTTAATCAGTTGGTTGGGTTTTCGGCTCAAAAGCATTATTTTCTGTCCATGTATGACTGTATGAACATTTATTTATACATGCAAGTATTTCTAATGCTGGAAACTTTTTGAAATGGTTTTCTTCAACAAAAGATCTCCTATGAACAACTACACTGAAGAAGTATCTAATTTTTTGTCTTGGCAGCTTGATGTTTATGATGGCAAAGCTTCCGTTGAAGGTAAGTCAACATTCAGAACTGTAATCTCAACATTTTCTGTAGTCCTTGGTCAGAGACATTCCATCAGCTAGGTGTTGGTTGACTATGTTGCAAAATGACTTCTTTGGGTGATTAAACCCCACTATTTTTTTCTTTTCTTTTTTTTTTTTTGTGAAAGAGGTAACGAATAATTAAACCCCACATGAACTTAGGCCCATCTTGTCAACATTAGTTTCAAGCTAGAGAAACAATTGTTCACCGTAACAGGGCTGAAACCAGTGTTAATGTTCAGAGTCATACACATCGTGTCAATGGCCTATAATTGGCAGAATGTACGTGTTAATATGGGGGTACAGCTGGCAAAATGACCCGCCAACCCTACCCTAACTCGACCCCAGCTAAATGGATAGGGTTAGGGTTTGAAAAATGGACCTGTTTCATAAACTAGTCAGGGTTAGAATTTGATAATATTGACCTGTTAACCCGCCATACCGCCTAGGGTCGACCCTAATTCTACCCGTTGCCAAGTCTAGTATTGGTTGCACTACATACTGGCCATACTTCGAGTGTCTATGGGATATCATTTGCCTACTAAACTATGGAGTTCATATGCCTTTGGTTTGTTAGTATTGGCTACAGGAGTCTTGTTCCACCATTCACCTTATCCAGAGCCGTATTTTGGTCCTGTGGTAAGGAACCACTAAACCCGGGTCAGTTACGATTTGCATTGGTCTCTGGTTCAAGCTTATTACTTTTGGGTTGGTCCAGGCTGACCCGTTAAAACCTGAGGCTGTTTTGTGTCAGCCACAGTTGGATCCAACCTGTGCTGAACTATCCCATTGTTATCATTTGGTTGGTCAATCCCGTCCATACTCGACTGAATTGGTTCTTACCTGCTCTGGGTTCCAGTTTAGTGGAGTTGGTTCGGCCCATTGAACAGTCATTTCTGGTTGGTTCTTTAAGTTGGCAAACCTTCTTTAAACTCAATTAGGTATTCCATTATTAATTGGGTCAGATGCATCTAATGATGGATCCCACCATTTCTGTAGTTTCTCATGGAGTTCAATTCTCTTGCTGCAGGAAGTGAAGAACCCAAGGCCAAAAGTCCAGCTGCGAAGAAAACTACAAAAAACAATTCCGCTAAAGCCTCAAATTCCAAGAAAAGGAATAAGTCCAATGATTCATCGGAGTCTGAAGAGGAAGAGAATGAGAGTGACGATGACAGTGAAGATGGTTCAGAGGATGAGAATGGTCATATAGAAGAAAAGAGGCAACGTGGTAGAGGGCGAGGTAGGGGTGCTAAAAAGCCCGCAGTAGAGAAAAGCACAGGGCGTGGGAGAGGGCGTCCTCCTGCTGCTGAGGGGAAGAAAACCTCACAGCGTGGTCGAGGGACCGGTGGGAAGAGAGGCAGGCCCAGAAAGTCTTGAGGTTCTTTTCCCAACCCAAAGTTTTGCATCCATTTTGGATTAACAAAAAAAGAAAAATTGTACTAATTATTCGGCTTCATTTCTTAGCGGGTTTTTATTTATCAACCCCTCCAATTTGTTGTGCTTTGCTACTGTCATTCTGTCAAGAGTTCTCCTGAACACGATATTTGGGTCTTAACCTGATTTATTGATGAGAGGACTTTTGTTTTGGAGGTTTGGAGAGGGGTAAGGGGAAGGGCTATCAGTGAAAGTTGTATCTGTATTTGTATTTTTTTTCATCTCCAAACCTGTCTTTCACTGTCAATGGAATTTCAATTGTCTTGTTATCAATTTATTAGTTTCTTTCGACTCAATTGTCAGTCGTAGGAGGAATTTACATTCATCAGGTCAGTGCAGTAGTGAACTCCTTTCCGAACTTGGGGATTCACCTGACGCCAGTCAGATATGGAGATTGGTTCTAGGTATATGAGCTCTTGGGTGCCCTTGCCTCATGAATTCGTTTTTGTTCAATTTCTACCCTAGGGTTCATATCCAATTGGAAACAAATTTAGAATCTCATAGTCTCTTTGGACAAGGGATTTGGGGGAGGGATTTTGTGGGGAGCAGGGATTTAGTGGAAAAATCATGTTATATTTTTCCTCAAAATCTCTGGTCCCTACAAAATTTCTCCTTAAAATCCTTTGTCCAAACAGACTCAATTTCATGGGTCCGAAACTGACGCTCCGGCTCCTACTCCACACTGTTCTGGTTACCTAGCTTTGAGCCTTTGAACACCACCAGACCCTGTTGGAAAATGTTTCCACTTAACTATTGAACAAAGACTTCTCAAGATCCTAAAGTTTCTTCTTTTGGATAAGAAAGAACAATAAACTTCTAGTCTGTGTGGACAAGGGGTTTTAAGGAGGGATTTTGTGGAGACCAGAGATTTTAAAGAAAAATATAACATGATTTTTCTACTAAAATTCTGGTCCCTACAAAATCCCTCCCCCAAATCTCCAAACAGACTATTCACTGATTCGTTTAGCTTTTTTACCTAATAAAACAAAGAGAAAGAGTTTGAGCAATCTTAAATAGCACGTTGAGGTCTCCACGAAAGAAAATAGTGTGGGACCCGACGTTCATACTTGGCTTATAAAGTCGAACATTGTACGTTGTAAGTTGGAGTGGCTTGTAAGACAACTCCATCCCTAGCTTCAACTCACCAAATAAACCTTGTTTAAGATAATTAGGCGTAATTAGGACACAAACAAACAAACAATTACTGATCATTAGGAAGAAGTAACAAAATCTACAAATTCTCATTAGGGTATAATAAAATTTTGTTTGGATCTCACGTTTCATACATTTTATATCGGTCAAATTTGTCAACAATTTGCTCTAAAAACTCGAATCAAATCAAATAAGGAGTTGACACAAAATCCAACAATACTTTCCCTTGGTAATAAAATTAGATACTTGAACTTACAACCTCTAGAAATTTCTAACTTTCAGTACCGTTCGAATAATCATTTACTCTAAATATTCGAATTGGTAGATAGGGAAAATAATTAATATATAGCAAATATCCATGGGTACAAAAAGCAGATAGATAGACAATACAGAGGGTTTGGTTTGTTTTGAGTAGGATTTCAGAGCACGAGAGGCACGCCAGAGGACCAACATGATGCATGTCAAGTGGAGTGACTGTATGTCATCAGCTCCCTTCTAAAAAAGGGAGGTTTATAATTGATGGATAGTCCTTTATAGAAAAAAGGTTAGTTTGTTGTGTCCTTGGAGTCTTTGTTGCTACTTTTTAGGTTTCTATTTTGGCTATGTTATGGATTACATAGACAACTTTAGATTATTATGTTGATGGTGTCTACACTCTACAACACTAAACCTAGATCCGAACTCGGTAACTGATCCAAAATATAAGACTCTTTGGAATTAGAGGTGATTTAACTCTGTATTATTTAGGGATGACAAAAATCTCCACGGATTAGGGTCTCCGCGGGGATCCGCCCCTAATGGGGTGGAGATGGGGAGAAAATTCCATCCTCGCCCGGGGACGGGGATCACATTCCCCGCCCCGTCCCCGCCCCCATCCCCGCCTCGTTTAGTAAATATATATAATTAATTAATAATTAATTAATATATTTATTTAAATAATAATATATACTTATTTTTATCATATAAATATATATGTATGTCAATTATTTTTAAATTATTTATTATATTTTATTAATTTTAACCTTTAAAAATATTATTTTAAATATAAATTTTGTTGAAATTTTTTGTTGGGATGTGATTTGAAGTGGAAATGGGGACCCGCGGAGAACCCGGCCCCTATAGGGGATTCACAATCCCATCCCCGCTTCGCCCCTTATAGTGATGGGGATGGGGATAGGGGAGGCAAATCCGACCCCGCCCCACCCCGTTGCCATCCCTACTATTATTTTATAGCAAAACCGAATTCAAAAATTTGACTCACAACCTCCGCTTTAAATCAATCACTTAAACTCTACTTTCATTTAAGGTCGCGTCTATTAGAGAAATCCAAGTCATTCAGATACATCAATGTTGCGGTACAGATCCAAACCACCGAATAAATTTTACACGTAATTTGAATTTAATCTCAATTTTACTTACGGTTTAACACCTTGTTAGCAATTCAGCGTGTGGCTAAAATTCGGGACGACAAAAGTACGAGTGTTATTCGGTTCATAAGAATTGTAATACGATCCAACATTCGGTCAATCATTCGTCGTATGGGAAATATTCGATTTAGAGATAATTCGTGTTTATTACTTTTCACATGAAGAAATTCGGCAGTAAAAATTCGATAATATACCAAGTCTTCTAGATGCTTCACAGAGTTCCGACTGTGTCGATTAAGAGAGAAATTAAGAGAATTGGGGTCCTTATAGGGAAAGAGAGAAAATAAAATAAAAAAGTTCTTAAGCAATTAACTTGGGTTTCTTTTTTATTTATATTTTTTTGTATTAAAAGTTTGATAGTCATTAAATAGAGTATGAGTATTTTTCACCATTTTCATTCAGTAATTCGGTTAAAACGTGTTTTAAGCGTTTCAGTCAAAAAATTCGTATATTATTGATTAGGTTTCGTTTGGACGGAAGTATTAATCATTATTCGGAAATATGGAAAAGCACGAGTATTAAACGCGAATAGTTCCGATGATTGCTGACAAGGGTTTAACACAACCCAATATTAATCTTATTAGTATGATAATATGGGTCCTGTTAACGTGTGCCCTAAGGGCACACGATAAGGTTGTTTTTGAAAGAGCTTTTTTGCTAGTTAGAGGTCTTCAAATCAGCTAAATTTTTGTAGACATAATATTATCATTATTTATAAGATGTCTACAAAAAATCAGCTTAATCAGAAATATCTAACCCTCTAAATAAATTACTTTAAATGTCAGCCATTCATTTCATCTATTAAAGTTAAAATTAAGTATTTGGGGTGCTAGAGGGTGTTAGAGGTCTCAGATTGAGCTGATTTTTTTAGATATGATCCAAATATTATAAATAACATACATATCCAAAAATCAGTCCATTTAGACAACCTTAAAAAACTAAACAAAACACAAAACTTAAAAGCTTATGCAAAATCCTCATAATATTTCAAAAATGATGTGGGTCCCATCTCGGTTCACAGACAGACATCATATGGCAGGAGTAGCACTCATTAGATCGTCATGACCTCCCTCATCCGCCACAGCTCTCTCTCTCTAATTAATTTACTCTAAAAACTAACCTTATCATTTTATTTGTCCTACTAAAAAAACTAAGCTAGTGGACAAATTGCATTGACGTTTTCTAACTAAGATATGGTTTGCAATCTATAAATATCCGAACCTAATTCAAATCTGGGTCTTGTTAACGTGTGCCTATAAGAATTTTTTTAAAGAATTTTTTTTTGTAAAGTAGAAGCCTTCAAATCATCTGATTTTTTGTAGGTATAATATTAACATCATTTATAAGATGCTCATAAAAAAATTAGCTCAATCAGATATTTATAACCATCCAAACAAATTATTTTAAATATTAGCCGTTCATTCAAACTATTATAATCTTGATTAAGTTTTTGTGGTGTTAGAGGGTGCTAGAGGTCTCGGATTGAGCTGATTTTTATAGATATGATCCAAATAGTATAAATAACATACATATAAAAAAATCAGCCCATTTGGACAACCTTAAGAAACTAAACAAAACACAAATCCATAAAGCTTATCATGTGCCATCCTTCAAATCTCTTTGAAACCGGATACGAAATAACATGATCAGACCTGGATTTGATCCTTTTTGGCCTACCATAAATGGACGGTGACAGAATCAAATCCAATTAATCAGGTTCTCAGCGGTTCCAGTCTGGTGCTAAAATGGGAGGAGTTGAAAACCCTGGTTCAAATTTTGATTGGCTCTTAAGTATTTCGTTCCTGATTTTTGGGACTCTACCAATTA
This sequence comes from Macleaya cordata, assembly GCA_002174775.1. NCBI lineage: Eukaryota > Viridiplantae > Streptophyta > Magnoliopsida > Ranunculales > Papaveraceae > Macleaya > Macleaya cordata. The sequence goes on from MVGT01001373.1 coordinate 213,238, forward strand.
AATTCTGGTGGTTCCATCAAATATCATAATATTTAGAATCAGATCCAGTTATCTGTAACATTAATGGTTTAATCTCTTAATAGTTTGGATAATATGTGGAACCAGAATTGAGAAAATGGATTCCGTTTCATTCTGGTTCGGTTAAAAAGGTACACATCATCAACACAGTGTAAACCCACAAAGCAGTTTGATATACGGACATATAACATCACAATACGTGGCGTACTATTTACAAAATAGTTGTCAAAACAGTGATTTTGGGATACCAAGTCAAAGTGGGGTTAGGTCCCGATGGCAATGGGGCCCAACACTACATTTCCATGTTGCACCGAAGCTAGACAGCTCCCCGTTGCCTCCTATAATACCCACCGTTTCTCATTTCCTTCATAATTCAAAATGCTCGGGCGTTCACTTTTTTCATTAGCGCCTAAGTTTTTAACCGTTGGATTTTCACAACTTCTTGAACGGTTTAGAGATCCTACGGTGAAAAATTCAGGCGTTCAAGTAAAAGTAGGCGCCCGGTCATCCTGAATTACGACTCCTTAATTTATTTCATCATCGTTTTCCTTCTTCTATGTCTTTGGCCGTTTCTCTTTCTGCTGCATCCCATGATAGGCCCATGTTTGGGTCCCACGTTTTTTATTTTATCTGTTTGTTTTGCTTCTTTTTTTTTTCTCTTCAATTTCTCGATATTTATGATTCTCAATTTCTCGACAATTTCATTATACACTTTTCCCGTGTTTGCGTTAATACGGTGTTTGTTTTATTGTATATACAATATACATTATAAAGTACCTTTACTGAAACGTGGCGGGCATGCATTTGCTGGTAAATGTAAAAAAAGCATCACATATTAGCTAAAATTGAACCATCGATTATAGTAACACATTTATTTATTAGACTTCCTCGATCTCGATCCGTCAAAGTACAACATGTGATCACATTAATTATTTTGATTAAAGATATCTCCCTGTTTTTCGAGTTTATAATTATTTTTACTTTTATACTGATGTATAGGGTAACACCTTGCTTTTTTGCTATTAACACTACAATATTATTTTATTACATCTCGTTTACATCTACGGGAGAAGTTTTATTTTGATCCGCCCTAAACTCAATATATAATTATTTTGGGTCATTCTCATTGTAAATTAGTTTTGAGTTATATGTCTATAAATTTAATATGATATCAGAGCGCAAGCCCATAAATGATTGGCCCAACGACCACACGTGTTTTTCGTCAATCTAAAAGAATTTCACGTGTTAGGCTCAAAAGAGCGCCAGACGTGAGGAAGTATGTTGAGAACAATGTTTTAAAAACCGGACCGGTAATCGAACCGAAGAAGCTAGTGGGTTGGGTTAATCTGGTTCAACCAGTGGGTTGACCAGTGGGTTAAGTCTAAACTATTAATACAATAACAACAATAAAAACATATTGTTTTATACAACACAGTTGGTAAAGTGTCTTTTTGAAGTCACTTATGGGTCTCGTGTTTGAAACTCAACAGTTTAAGTTTTCGGAAATGCTAAAACTCTTAAATAACAACTACTTGTATAGCAATTATACTGTCATAATAACAATAATCTAATGGTAGTTGAAATGGTAAGAGGTTTGTCACTTTAGGGTCCTAGGTTCAAAACCCACCAAGCTCATTTTTGCAAAATATAAAAAATTATAACACTTCAACTTAAAAAAAATCGGTTTAAAAATTGACTGGGTCACCTGGTTCACTAGTTCAACCGGCCGGGTCGACCGGTTCACATTAAAAAAAACGGTTTTTAAGAAAATTACTGGGCCAATGTTGACCCGAACCGGAATTTTGACTGGGTCACCGGTTGAACCGACTGGTCCGGTCCGATTTTTAAAACACTGGTTAAGAATATAGTTCCACATTGGATATGAGAGCCTAGCAAACCCAATATATAATGATCCTAGACTATTCCACTCATTGCCAATTGGTTTTGAGTTAGATGTCCACAAACTTAATATGACGTGATAGGTCCAACGGTTACACGTGCTCCATATCACCCAAAAAGAGATTGCCAATTAATGTACACAAACAGATATACCCTCGCAAATATTTACTCATAAAAAAAAGAGTTTCATGTGTTATGTGCAAAAAAACGAGTCACTCTACTCATTACCAATTAATCTACACAAATATATATGCGTTCGCAAAACATTTACTCATGAAAATAAATTAACATGACTGGCGAAAGTAGTGTTGAATGTACGCAAAAGTAGTGTTGAGACAAGTGCAAGGATTTAAAAGCTTGATAGCAGGTCAAAATCAATGCATTATGTAATATCGATCTAAATGTCCAACGGTGCTTTTGATGGAGACCTTGAAACTATCGCTAGCTTTATTTGGAGGATTTTTTAGCTTTACTTTACTCAACCACCTTGTCTATTGTCATTTTATTTATTTATTTGCTCATTTGGCTCCGATTGATACCTAGTTTCTCTGATTTTACTCTTCATCTTTCTAAAATAAGATCCTCTTTGTCCTTGATGCACAAATTATGCTAATTAAATATGGTGTAAAATGTTTTTCGATTTTTATTACCATACAAAATTAAGGGCAACCCAACCAACTACTTTTTAGAGGAGAGTACATGACCTAATAATCTACTATAGAGGCAATAATTTTTTTTTGACAGTTGATTAATTAATGGAATAATGGCCTAGGACTGTTTAACGATATAGTTAACGCAACGGTCGTTTTGACGGTTTTAAATAAATAAAAAAAAGTGAAAAATAACAAATAGTTGTCATTAAAATCATTTAATTATTTAGTTTATTGCATAAATTTTTTTTTTTGAAAATAAACAAACAAAAATAATTATAAGTTTGTTATTTTGCTAACAATAATATTTTTAGGACGGATAATGCTATCCTTACATAGAGATGTTAAGTGGGTCGTGCCGTGCTGGCACGGCACGCTACGGCACGGCACATTGGCACGGCACGCTCCAAGCCGTGTTGTGCCGTGCCGGCACGTCGTGCCTACCGTGCCTTACCGTGCCATTAGTCGTGCCATTAGCCGTGTCTAATCGTGCCATTAACGTGTCAGTTACCGTGTCAGCCACCGTGCCACCATCAACCGTGCCTAACCGTGCCATTAGCGTGCTCAATCGTGCCATTAGCGTGCCTGATCGTGCCATAACTGTGCCATTAGCGTGCCAACTCGTGCCATAGCCGTGCCTAACCGTGCCTAATCGTGCCAATATCCATTTTTTATGCAAAATGAAATTTGCATGTGTCAAATGTTATTTTGCTAATGCCAAATGACATTTGCATGTGTCAAATGTTATTTTGCATATGCAAAATGAAATTTTCATGTGTCAAATGTTATTTTGCTAATGCCAAATATTAAATCAAATGTAAAACTCTCAACAAGCTAACTTTTATTAATATTGAATAAATACATCTTTATTATTTTGCTAAACAAAGGTGAGAATTGCATCACTATAGTTTGAGTACATCCCAACTAGGTTGGCACCCACTCAACTATCAATCATTTGCATGACTCAAACCTTTAATCTTAACTTAAAATTACAATATGTAAGTAAATAATAAAAAAATTACAATGCTAATTTATTTGTATTTAATGTTTAATTTGCTTCTAAATTTTCAAAATCTTCAGCCAAACTATCTTCAACATCTTGTATCCTACGGTCCGAATCGTCCCAATCCTTCACGCAAATCAAAGCATCCAAAATATCTTCATTCAATCGGCTCCTTCTCTCGTTCAGAACCCTGCCACCTGCACTAAAAGCAGACTCCGATGCTACTGTAGACACTGGAGGTGTTAGTAAATCACGTGCCATGATGGAAAGCACTGGAAAATTCTTAGTGCCATTTGATTTCCACCATGACAAAATATCAACTCCACTATCTATTTGAAATACAGTGTTTAAATATGCATCAAGTTCACATGCATTTGCAGAACCTGCAATTTGTTTACCTTTTCTTCTAGCAAGTAATAATTCTGCTGCATCTTGACATTGGGGTTGGGTGTGCACTACAGATGTTTGTTGTGCACTAACACTATAATTTGCTGAATAATGTTTATATAACTCATTTAACATATCAAAAATAATAGAATCTGTAATTGGAATATTAATAAATAAATTTGAAGTAATACCGTCAATTAATAACATGGTACCATCTATTTTTTTATTAGGGTCCATACATGAGGCTAAATAAAAAACAGGAGGAATTTCTTCCCAATATTTCCTATATTTATCTTCCATTTTATTTAAAACTGAATCATAAATTGGATCTGTTCTACAATTCATAAAAGCTACTGAAATATTATACAAATGATTAAGTGCAATACAAGTAGTAGGATAATAAACACCGGATAAAGCTTTTGTAGACTTGTAAAAAGTCTCTAAAAAAGTTGCTAAACTAGTAGCACGTGTAAAATCATTATGAGTTACAATAGTATTGCCATATTGATTATTAAAATCTACAATTATATTTTCATAACCTTTGCATTGTTTTAACATAAGATAGGTTGAGTTCCAACGTGTAGGCATGTCGGTTTTAAATGTTCTAGGTGTCAAACCATTAAGAGTACATAATTTTTTAAAATTTTGTAATCTAGAAGGTGAACAAACAATAAAAAGTATGGCATCCTTAATTTTCTCAACAAAATTAAGGTATGGGTCATCATTAATTTCTTTAATTCCTTCTTGCACAATCAAATTAATAATATGACAACAACATTTAATATGAAATAATTGTCCTTGGTAAGGAGGACGAAAATTACGTTGAAATAATTCAATTGCACTCATATTAGCACTAGCATTATCAAAACTAATACTAAAACATTTAGAGACAATGTTATATTCATTGAGTATACTTAAAATGCATTGATAAATATGTTGACCACTATGGGGATATTCTAACAAACGAAAGGCAATAATTTTTTTAATTAAAGTCCAAGAGCTAGCATCAATATAATGAGCAGTAAGACAAAGATAACCATATTTATTACAACCGGTCCACATATCAGAAGTAAAAGAAATTGCACCAACATGAGAAGAAAATTCAGAAATCAACTTTAACTTCCTAACATTAAAAATTTCTAAAAGATCAGATCTACATGTGCCTCTACTAACTTTTTTAAAAGAAGGTTGAACATAATTTTTCAAAAAATGTTCAAGTTTAGGGTCTTCGGCAAAAGTAAATGGTTGTTCTGCTCCAGCTACATACAATGCTAACCCATCTCTCATTTTATGTTGGTTGTATGTAAAAGTTCTAATCCTACTAGATGCTATACTAATTTGAGTTTGTTTTGGATCATTGGGGTTTTGGTGTTTGGGAAGACAAGTCTCAAGGTGCCTCCTTAAGGCACCGGTACCGCCTTTAGAATGCGGTTCATAATTTGCAGGACAAAAATTGCATACAGCTCTTTTTTTCATTTGTCCGAGATGTTCTATCTCTTTAATTGTAAAATGATTCCAAATATTTGATGTTCTAACCCTTGTTCTTTTTTTTTACTAGTAGCAGTAGAGGGAGTAGTAGGATCTACTTGTTCTTGAGGGGGAGTAAAATTATCATCTTCATCAAGTAGCCATTTTTTGGCTGTTATTAGGGGCATTTTGGTCAAAAAAACAAAAAAAACAAAAACTAGTCGTTTTTACTGATAATCGTGCCTAATCGTGTCGTGCCGTGCCGCCCGTTGGCACGCCTAAGCGCTATAAACGTGCCGACCGTTGGCACGTCTAACGGCTATAATCGTGCCTACTCGTGCCATTTGTCGTGCCTAATCGTGCCATTTGTCGTGCCTAAACGTGCCGTGCTCGTGCCATTAGTGTGCCGTGCTCGTGCCATTAGTGTGTCGTGCCGTGCTCGTGCCATTGGCGTGCCGTGCTCGTGCTAGTGGGCCGTGTGGCTTGGCACGGCACGACACGGTTACCTTAGTCGTGCCGGCACAACACGTTTAAGCCTCGTGCCGTGCCGTGCCGTGCCGTGCCGACACGGCACAATTAACACCTCTATCCTTACAGCAGAATCCTACAGAATGGAAATCTGACAGCAGTGTGCATTCACACACCCTCGTGATTTGTGTAACAAATCCTTGTAATTTGCGTCGAACTCAAAATTATTCTTTTCTATAGATTATCCTGTAGGTATTTAGGTAGTCGTAACACTATCATTTTTAGACTGATAGTTTTACAAAAGTGGTACCTTATGTGGCAGGGTGGGACCTACCGCCCTGTATAAAAAATACTTCACAAAACCTAGCTATCCAATGGAAAATAGTCCATGAATTAACCAGTTTAAACAAACTTCAACTAGAACTAATGAAATAACATTAATAGAAATCTTTGAACCAAAACCATATGATTCAGTGATGCTACACTTACTACAAAGTGTACTGCCAACCTTACTGCAAAAGGCTATTTAAGAGGGTATTTGTGTCAATTTGGGAATGTCGCAAATCACGAGGGGTGTGAAGATTATTTGAGAATCGTGGGAAAAATGCAGTAAGTTTAATCATACACAATTTTAGCAGTAAGTTTAATCATGCAGTAAGTTTAGCATTTTCTGCGTTAATTAATCATACACGATTTTAAGCCTAGGTCAAATGTTGTTGACCAATTTCTACAAAAAAAAAAAAAAAAAAAAGTTGTTGACCAATAGGAAAATATGAATTCGAACGTTGATTTAAAAAAAAAACATTGTTTTACAAAACTTAAAAATTGAGAAAAACAAAAAATGAGTTTGGTCGATCTTGTTGGTCTAGGTAGTTTGACTAATGTCCCGTGAGTAAATGTGTAATTGTGGAAATAATTGGGGGTATATTACAACAACCATCAAAACGTAAGGGAGAAAACGTAAGATAAGATAGATCTCAAAGTGGAAATATCGCGAGACTAATTCAAATTCTCACGAGTCTGGAAACCAAACCCGGATTAGATAATTAAATTAAATTAATTTCGTTATTAATTTTAAATTTATTAGTATCGAAATGTTACTGATACATCTGACAGCTTTATTCATTTTTTTTTTTTGCTTTTCTTTCTCAACGAATGGAGTGGAGTCTTCTGCATTCGAAGAAAACGGACCCGGATAAATGGCGGAATCCAATGTAACATTTAGCTAGGTTTTAGGATTTATGTTCATGTCCGAGCGTTTTCAAGCTTAATAGGGCAGAAAACTGAAAAAACTGAAGAATTGGTGAGTAGAAAGAAGCACCGAGTGAGCAAGTCTCACAACAGTGAAGAAACAAAAGAGATGGTAAAATCAACGAGCTCTTGCTTCAAAATCATTACATGCGGCAGCGATTCTGTTGATAAGGATGATCTTGAACCTATTGAGGTATCGTTTTTATTACAGTTTCTAGGGTTTCTGTTGCAATCTGGAGATTCTGAACTTGTTTGATCAACTTTGAAATCGGTTTTATTTTTGCTCTCGATTGGTTATGGTGAATGCAGGAAGTTCTTGAGTTCTATTGATTTTTTGTTTGTTTCTGGTATGATTTTTTAAAGGTTGTTTTTTTTGGAACTGAGCTCTGATTATCGTGAGGAACTTGATCTATTAGAGAACTCAGAAATGTAGATATGTTTTTAGTTGAATTCTTTTAGTTGCTTTGAGTTTAACATGATCGGACCAGATCCGTAGTTATTGTCTGGTTTTTGAACGACAAACTAGCGAGTTGCGAACTGACTGAAATCACTCAATTCAGTACATAAGAGTATCTGAACCACATCTGTCTAGACTCTAGATCTCATTTACGCTTGTTAGAGTACGGATCTTATCTGCGACAGAATTTATGTAACTTGTACCATGATGAGAATGCATCAACGAAACTATTTGAATTTTTTTTTTCCTATTTTATCTACTACTTTAAGATTTGGTTTCTATGTAATTAGGAAGATTTTTCTTTAGTTTCTTCTTTGTCTTGTATGCTTAAGAACAAAGATTAGGTTAACAAGTGTGTTTTGTTCTTAATTATATGCCTATTGCTTTCTTTTGATCTCAAAATTCAATTTAAAATGGTGCCATACTAGAGCATTACTCCTTCGAATTTAGACTTATTTGCACGATGTCCATTGAAAATTTGGATAATAAAGCAGATATAGAAACATAAGTTAATAAAAAAAGATATTTAGGATTTTGTTGTTTTAGAGTTAATCTCCAACAGAAATGGTAAAACAAAATTTGTTGTTAAGTTCTTAAGGAAGATCTTAATTAATAATGAAGGGCACATCATCATAATTGTCAATTGATTAAGAAGGGAAGAGGGCATTTTCATCATGGCTGTTAATTGTCTTCTTCTTCTTTTTTTAATTTTGGTTTAATCTTTCTCCAGAGCAAACGTTCAACAGACAAGCGAGGGTGGAGTTTTCGTAAGAGATCTGCCAGGCATCGCGTGCTAAGCAACACTGTGATTGCAGAATCTCCATCTACTGGAAATAGGGAAAGTCCAGAATCAACTAGTATCAACTACCATGCACAAACTACTGTTCCTGAGAAAATATCTGTATCACACTGGACAAATGAGTACCCCTTGTCGAGTGTTGCAAATTCAAATGCTCCTGATCCCTTGAGTTGCACGAAGAATGTCTGCAAGATTGATCCCTTAATCTCCACAGAGAGCGCTCATAAGACTGATCCCATAATCTCCACAGAGAGCGCTCATAAGACTGATCCCTTAATTTCCAAGGAGAACGTCGATAAGGTTGATCATAACCTTGAGGAATCTAGTGCCATTGTCATTCAAACTGCTGTCAGGGGATACTTGGTACTCTCTTATGCCAGTATTTATGATATCTCAAACTTGCTTCTTGTGAATTTTATTTTTAACTTTTCTTACATCATCTTTTTTTGGCAGGCCCAGAGGACACTCTTGAAGCTAAAGAATGTAATAAAGTTGCAAGCTGCTGTCCGTGGGCATTTGGTCAGGAGCCAGGCCGTGGGAACTCTACGTTGTGTTCAAGCCATTACCAAAATGCAGGCCCTTGTCCGTGCTCGCCGTGCTCGTCTCTCATTACAAGGGCTTGCTATTGAAGAGAAGCTTGATGGTCATGAGAGACATAGCAGCGTAAAACCCTTGGTAATGCTTCTATCATGGTTACGAAGTTCTTTACTGCACTGATAAGTTCTCCAAAAAAGCGACAATAAAACTGAAGTAGTTTTTATCACTGGATAGTTTAGTGGTACTGCAAATGTTCAAAAGTTTTGCTGAGATAGTTCAAAATGATGCCTGTCATGTAGCTGTTTCTGGGATGGCCAGTTGTGTTTCACTATTCTCTCTTCTTTTTTGGCTTGCTGCTCAACTCCTATTACTTCTGATCTAGTATATTTCTGTTTGTTTTCATCCACATGAAATAAATATATTTATATTTTATTTTTTACTGCATTTCTTTCTGTACTTCTTAGACAACAAATGCTGCTGGTTTCCATCTGACTCTTCTTTCCTTTTTCAGGGAGAAGAAAATTCCAGAACAAAAGCCAACAGAAATTACTCTTCCACTGAGAAGTTGCTTAGCAATGCGTTTGCTCGTCAAGTATGTTTGTCTGATTTCTTTCTTTTGTCATTCGATGTCATAGTGGGTATTTCATCTATGGTTTTGGGTTTCGTATAATTAACGCTGATGTTGCTGTGTTGTGATATTAGCTCATGCAATCAACCCCGAAGAAAAAACAAATTCACATCAAATGTGATCCTTCAAGACCCGACTCTGCATGGAAATGGTTGGACAGGTGGATGTCTGTTTCATCATCTGACTTGGTGGAGTCAAATCAACCACAATTTACTCCTGAGCATAAGGAACAAGAAGAGGCAATTGAGGATACTGCTTCTGAATTGGGAACTGAGATCTCGGCTGAAGTGAGCTCTGCCTCGAAAGATATGAAGTCCACCAGTATGAATGCAGCAACATCAATTGATAATGAAGAGAATTTGATCACTTATGATGCAGATAAGTTTGTTTTTCAGGCTTGTCGTCCAACCTCTTCAAGTGCAAATGATAAGCAGCAGCCTTGGCTTGATAATCCAGTTTCTAGCAATGCACATGATTTCTCTTCAACGATAGATACTAATCAATCAGAGATGCTTTCCACTGCTCCCTCTCAAACACAGCCTTCCATCTCTAATAAACCTGTGGCAGATAGTGAACAACCGAAACGTTCTATGAAAAGGGTTGCCTCTGAACAACCAGAGACCGAGAACAAGAAGCCTGTATTTGGGTCCCGAAAGGCAACTAACCCTGCCTTTGTTGCTGTCCAATCAAAATTTGAAGGGCTGAGTTCAACTGCCACGTCACGTAGGTCGATCAGTTCTACTTCTCGAGATGTTGGAGTGGAATCAAAATTGGACAGCCTTTATTCTCAAGCAGATTCTCTGACAAAGACTAAGGATCCTAGTCTGACAGAAAATTCAATTTCACACGAAACAAGAGTCCAGGCTGGGGGTTCCGAATGTGGCAGTTTACTTTCTATTACTTCAACTCTTGATTCACCAGATAGATCTGAAGTTGAAGATGTTGACTTCAAGCAGGAACAGGAATATGTGGAAAAAGTGACGTCTGAGCTGAACTTTACAACTGACAACGCATCTAGTATTGGGAATCTAGATGTTGAACCCAAGGCTGATATATCTGCGTCTCAGCTCAGTTCATCCTCCCCTACCTATTTTCAGCCAACGAGGGATGAGGATGTTAACAGAGAATCTGTTGACCTAGTTTTAGCTATAGACCCACAGAAAGAAGACAGGCAGCCAGAGAGAAGTGCATCAGATGTGCAGACTGAACTAGATGCTGTAACAGATCAACAAGGATACAGGTCATCACCAGAAGGATCTCCAAGAAGCCATGTAACCGTCCCTGAGTCACATGGAACACCATCAAGTCAGGTATCTGTGAACGCTAAAAGGAGTAAATTGGATAAAAGTGGGGCCACCCAAAGCAGAAAGTATCATTCTGCAGGCAAGAGGTCCCCATCAAATCAAAACCACGATTCAGGTGCAAGAAGTAGTACGGAGCAATTGTTCAAGGACTCGAAAAATGGGAAGAGGCGCAACTCATTTGGTTCGTCCAAATCCAATCACCTTGACCAGGAGCCAAGGGATAGTAGTAGTAGTAGTTCTCTACCCAGTTACATGCAAGCCACAGAGTCTGCAAGGGCTAAAGCCCATGCACACATCTCTCCAAGGTCGAGTCCTGATGTGCAAGACAAGGATATCTACATCAAAAAGCGGCATTCCCTACCTGGCACAAATGGAAAGCAGGGTTCCCCTCGCATGCAGCGGTCAATGTCCCAAGCGCAACAGGGTGCAAAAGGAAACGGGACGCAGTCTCCTCATGGTAACTTCTTAATCTTGTCCTCACATGTTATTTTTTAAATCTAAATCTGTTAAATTTAATGCTTAACAGCTTAAGATAATCCGTTTTCCCACTACAAAGTACAACCATGTTTTATGCAAACTGAATTCTTCCAACCAAGTATAATTTCTTTACGATTTGAAACTTTCTTAAATGGAGAATATATCTAATTTAGCAATATCTTCAAATGAGAAATCCTCATTGGCCATAGACCTTCATTTTCTTTCCAAACAATAACAGTATGAATAGCAATCAGAAAACCATATGGCCTACTGGCTCCTAGCAATGATGAGATAAGATGATGCTATATTTTGGTTTTGGACTAGAACAGCAATAATTAGAAACCATATTTTCCTTTTGATTTATGTTTTTGGCTGGCTGCTCAGTGTTTTGGCCAATTTTCTAGAACATGTACTTATCAAAGAAGCCTCACCTTACCTCCCAAGTTGCAAGGGCAGTCAACCAATGGAAATATCATTGCCCTAGTTTTCTTACACTGGTTGAATCATTGTCTGTTTCAGAAAAGAAGTGGGTAAGGTGATGTGATATTTGAAGTGTGGCTTCAGACTCAAAAGTGGTGATGATTCTCTACTGGGTTCGTTTACATCTGGAGGAGAGTAAGGTTCAGCTAGTTATTGGAAATCAGAATATTCCTGTGATATGCATATTTGATTATACCCGTTTATGGCGCTTGTAATGAATGTGAAGGGGAATATGGAGGAGAAATGAAATAGAATGAGGATTTCATGTATATTAATAGTATGTGAAATGGGGTCCTGCCCAGAGGTCGGTATGTATGTCTGGTTTATGTTTTATTTATGTGTGGTGTTATTTGGTTGGATTTACTAAAAAAAAAAAAAAGAAATATTATTTTGGTTGGTTTGTGAAGATATGTTTCTGAGTTTTGTCAGAAGTTTCAGTCATTTGTTTGTAGATGGAGAGGTTCAGAAAGCTATTGAGTTGTGTTTGTAATAAAATGAGAACTTCTTCTTCGGCTTTGCAGTCTTGTGGTTGTCCTGAGGACTTGATAGTTTTCCTCATAAAGAAGCTATTCATTTTTCTTCCTCTTCAGACTTCAGGTATTGCTCATGTGGTTTGCCCTGATTTTAGATTTTAAAAATTGGTAAAATTTCCCTAATGTTAGGAAACCCTAGAAATAATCAGATTTTACCTGTTTGCTGACACTTGACATCGAAGAAATTACTATTACAAACATTATTTGAACGATCGAGTTGAAACCATCCAATGTTCGGATCTAAGTAACCAGAGCGCGGGTCGGAGCGGGAACGAAAGTGGGAGCGGGAGCGTCGGAGCGGCCGATTAAAAAATGTTCTTAGTTCTAAAATACATTCGAAGCGGGAGCGTAGTTCGGAGCGGGAGCGCGAGGTTCCGGAGCGGGAGCGTCACCTCTATACCAAGGTTTTGGTTACTAAGGTTCGGATCCTCAGGAGGATACTATAATATCCCCACTGAAAAGTTCTTACCATCGATCAATCAACTGTAGCATTTTCTGGTCCCCAATCACTTGGTAGCTGGCTAATCTTGACACACAAATAATGGGGCTCTAGATCGGGTTTAGTGGTGGAACTAGGTTAATGACCAAAACTATGTAGTTATGAGTTAGAATGTAGCTTTCAAACATAATTTCTAAGGACTCTTTAAAAATTTGTGGTATTCATTTCACTTATATTTAAGGATTTTAATGGGCCCAAGAATTTCATGGACTTTTGAAGACTTGTTATATATAATTTTTTTCTTTCACTAATCTGACCTCAAGTCGAGAATTTTGTAAATTTTTGTAGACTTTTGAAAGCTTGTTATATATAATTTTCTCTTGCCGCAAGGACCCAATGGATGTGCTCAAGCCGAACCCCTTCCTTGAGGAAGGACAAGCTGTCCAGGCACATCGAATTTCTCTCTTTCATTACCTACTCCCCGTATTCATCCTGAAGGCCAAAAGGAAAGTCGCAGGATCCTAGAGGAGGGCAGGCAACTGAAAGAAATACCAACCAATGTCAGTACAGGACCGAAGACTTCACTATGGCACCGTGCCAGTTTTCAACTAGTTGCAGCTCCTCTTTCTGGGCTCTTTTGCAGATATAAGCAGTCAAGTAGATATAATCAATCGATTCAACCCCTTGCAAATATCTGTTTTTCAATGGAAAAGAAACAGAAATGATTTTCAAATTGGTAACCTCGGAACTCCTTGACCATCATCTATGTTTAAAATCCTGGGGTTCGACTGTGGATCAGCCCTTTCAAAACCTGTTGACATGGTTTTGAGTTGCAAACATGTGTACTTTCCCTATCCAAGTTTTATACTTGTGTAAAATGTTTCCCTTTCAAATAGAGCTTCTGTTGTTTAATACACATTATGTATCACTTTCTTTAAAAATCTCGGTGTGTGCAAGCTATCCTCTTGTCATCTGTGTAATCGTCTTTAAGGCCCTGCTTGGTATCCTGCTAATATGTTGTATATGTTTTACATATATTTAGTTAGCTGGCATACTTATGCCCTGATTCCAAATGCCATATACTCCTAATGCAGAAGTAAATCAAAATATCAAATTGCTGCTACTTTTGCTCTAACTGGTGGTTTTAAGTGCTCTAGCTTTTCCTCAGTTCAATTATACAAGCCCTCAAATCTAAATGAGGACTCATCCAAATGAAGGAGAGGGCTTACACTGAGAAGGTGCTCGCTCCCCTCAAAATTGCAAGCCCTAAAAGTAAATGATCTAGTCAATGAGTTAGTTGATCTGGCAGCCCCTCACTACATTAACACCCATTCATGTAGAAAACTCAGAAAAAATGAATGGGGTGTCTTGAAACTGATAAGATTTTTATCTACATTTCCCACCAAGCCAAATCAAACTCTTAAGATTAACTGAAATAGAGAATGACAGATTTCAAGTTTTTGAATAGTGTTGTTAAAGATCTTCAAGATCCAGCTTCATTAAAAAAGAAAAAAAAACATTCTTCAAGATGGAGAGATGAACTATTGCAACAATTACTAGATTAGCTTCCTTTTGCTGAAAGAAAAATCACTAGAAACTGTGCATATGATCAAGTTCTATTACTACCTCCCTATAAAGATCCTATCAGAATTCTCAAATAGACCAGATCAGAAAGTAACAGAGTTGTGAATTGTGCAGTTGAGTTGAGATCAGATCTGAACTGATAAATGCTTAACAAAATAAATAAACATGTTGTTTGAGCTTTACATAGATTGAACTCTGAAATGGGCAGAAAAAATGAAGATTATGATTGTGAAGAATAAAATTCTTTGACAAAGATACTCTAATCAGGAACTCTTTTATCGAATTACTAGAATTAATGAATCAGATCTATAAAGATCAAACAATTCATACCAACTAACAGAAGAAACAACACCAGCAAAACACAAAACCAGAAACAAAAAAATACTCATCTTCTCAATTATCCTATTAAACAGTAAAAAGAACCAAATGAAAGAGAGAACTTTGATGACACTTCAGAACTTATACCTGATAGACATTACTAACTTAGGGCTGTTGCTGAGCATCCATATACCCAGCATCAACAAGCACCTTCTCTCTCTTTGCCAGTTCAACATCCTCATCAACCATCATCTTCACTAACTGCTCAAATCCCACTTTTGGCTTCCACCCAAGAACCTTTCTAGCCTTACTCGAATCCCCCTTCAAATTATCCACTTCAGCAGGCCTAAAATACCTCTTATCAATCACTACATGATCTTTCCAATTCAACCCAACATACCCAAACGCCACCTCCAAAAACTCCTCCACAGAATGAGATTCCTCCGTGGCCACCACATAATCATCCGGCTTCTCTTGCTGAAGCATCAACCACATTGCTTCAACGTAATCACCAGCAAATCCCCAATCCCTAGAAGCCTGCAAATTCCCCAAAAACAGTTTACTCTGAAGCCCGATCTTGATCCGACCCACAGCCCGAGTTATCTTCCGAGTCACAAAATTCTCTCCACGACGGGGGGATTCATGGTTAAACAGAATCCCATTACAGGCGTAAAGCCCGTAAGCTTCTCTGTAATTAACGGTGTACCAATGAGCAGCACATTTTGAAGCGGCATAAGGAGATCGAGGATGAAATGGGGTATCCTCAGCTTGAGGAGGTGGAGTGGATCCAAACATTTCAGAAGATCCGGCTTGGTAGTACCTGATGTGGGACCTACCGGTGGCGGCGATGTGAGATCGAACAGCTTCGAGGAGGCGGAGGGCACCGGTGGCAACAACATCAGCGGTAAAATCAGGGATCTCGAAGGATACAGCGACGTGAGATTGGGCAGCGAGATTGTAGACTTCGTCGGGTTGGATGGTGTCGATCCAGCGGCGGAGGGAGGAGGCGTCTGTTAAATCGGCGTAGTGTAGCTTCATGCGTGCCTTTGAAGAGTTGTGAGGGTCGATGTAGATGTGATTGATGCGTTGGGTGTTGAAGTTTGAGGAGCGTCGGATCAGGCCATGGACTTCATAGCCCTTGTTGAGGAGGAATTCTGTAAGGTAAGAACCATCTTGACCGGTGATACCAGTGATCAGGGCTATCTTGCGCGGTGGTGCTTCTCCACCGTTTGTAGCAGCGTCGGATCCGGATTTGGAACTGGCGTTGCTCTCGATTGTCGCCATTGTTTTCTTCTTCTTCTGTTGTATTCAATTTCCTCTGTTAATTTAGCTCTCTGGTTTGTTTGTTTGTTTGTTTGGTCCTCCTCACCTTGCTTTGAGGTCGACGAGAGAGAAGAAAAAGAGAGCGAGAATTGTGATTTGTTGGTAATTGGGTGGGACCAAGAAGAGGAGGGGGCCTAATAGGGTGCTGCTATATGAACATTGGCGGCGATGTTTTTTAGAAAACATTTGACGTGGCAACCCTCGATTTTTGCGAAGCTCCATGTTTTGTTTTGCATTTGCCTCAATTTTGCGCAGCTTCATGTCGGTTTTTTTTTTTTTATTAAAACCTCTTTTCAGTAAAAACCCACCCTTCCAAAACAAAACTCAAAACAGATCTGTCGTACCCACCCCTCTCTCTTTCCCCTGAAAACCCTAGAACACCAAGAACCCAACCCTCCATCTCTTCATTTCCTCTCTCTACATAACCGGCGTGACATCAGCGACCATCCATCGAATAGCAGAACTGAAAAAATCACAGTGGTGCAGCAGCAGCAACATCCATCGGTATTTCCCCTTTCCGCTTTCACTTTCATCGCCAGATTGACTCATCCGTCCACTCAAAACTCACTAGCAGCAGCAGCAGCAGGTAACTCTCTGTCTCCGTTTTCTTCATATTTAACATGAATGGGTTGAAAATCCCAATTTCTAGAAAAATCTAGGGTTTTTTTTTTAAAAGCTCGATGTCTTTTTTTTTAAAAAAAATTCAGGGTTTAAAAATTCGATTTTAAACCCAATCTAAGTCAGATCTGTCGAATTAGGCAAATCTAGGGCTTAAAAATTCGATTTTAAACCCAATCTAAGTCAGATCTGTCGATTTAGGCAAATCTAGGGCTTTTTTTTTTATTTCGATGCATTATGTTATGGGTAGATCTGTTATGTTATGGATAGATTTGTCAATTTTAAATCCAATCTAGGGAAGAAGAAGAAGAAGAATACTAAGTCAGATCTGTCAATTTTAGAAAATCTAGGGTTTTGTTTTCTGTTTTTTAATTTTCGATGCATTATGTTAATTCTTTTTTTCAGATTTTTGTTCTCTTACAAAAAAAAACCCTATTACTAGCTAGCTTTACATGTACGTTAATCCCTCAAGTTTTGCAAATCTAGTTTTTTTTTTTTTTATTTTCTGAAATTCGATTCATTTTAAGTTGGATGTGAATTTTATTTTTTTGCTGATGTTTTTTCCTCTGCCCAAAAATAACCTCAAACACAGGAGCTGAAGCAAGCCATTGGGAGTAACACTGATTAACCAATGTAGCGGTGGAATTATAGAGGAAGAAATACTTTTGGCATCAATGAATTTTGGATGGAATGTGTACTCTGGATGTATTAAAAACACTCTGATGGTGTTTTGGAGGTGTACTGTAGGTTAACTTAATAGAAAATTTTCAAATTTTTAATGTAAGTGTGAGGAATTAGATGATGTTCTGGCCTATGAATGTTTTAGATCACTTCAATGGTTTTGTTTGTTGATGGAAATTTGTACTGCAAACCAAAAAAATAAAAATTTCTGCATTGTTAATGCATCGAGATCTAGAGTACTTGGTAAAATTCTCGCTTTTGAAATCACAGCAATTCAGGTTCAGATATGATCTGGTTTTAATGCCTTGTTAGAAATTCAATGCCTTGTGAGAAATGTTTCAACCAAACAAAACCCATTTTTGATCCTTCGAAACCTTTTAGTCACTTAAATAAGTAAGACAACAACGGTTTTCATACCATGGCTAGTCACTTACAATTTGGAATCACACCATTACTTGCTGGAGAAACTTCAAAAAAATTTGAAGTAGAAACTTTAGAACATCTCTATTATCATTCTCTTGTTGATACAAGCCTTGGCTTAAACCAAAATGAAATCATATAAACAGATTTGGACGTTCATACAACAAAATGAATTCATATAAACGAACTTCAAATTCAACAAAGATACAACTGTTACTTAATAATAAATAAATTTTTCAAAGATCCAACAGCTACTTAAAAAATAAAATTTCCAAAGATACAACAATTACACATAAAATAAAGTTTCCAAAGATACAATAGTTACATAGAGCCCCCAAAATACAAACTAAGGGCTCCTACAGAAACTTAATACTAGTGATTCACAAAATTTGAGTGGCAGGTCCTCCAACGTCGCTCCACTTCAAGGGCTCCTACAGAAATCATATAAAAAAAACAGTGATTTTTTGTAAACAGAAATCAACTACATACTTAAGAACTCTCATCTAGGTGTATTAATCTCCTAAGCTGATCACTTTTCTCTTAACATATCATGGTTATTATCTTTGTATATACCAAATATCCATGTTAATGGCAAGGATCCTGCTTTAAAAAAGGATTCATTTTTTTCTAGTTTTGAATCAAATGTGGGTCTTTTAAATGAAGCAGCATATCTTGATTAATCAACAGAAAATCCTAGGAAAAATTTTATTAGCATATGATAAATTTTATATCTAATTAGTTAACATGGATATAAAATAAAAACAATTTCAAAATAACAGTCCAAGAAATTAAAGGAACAAATATAAAAAAAAAAAAAGTTCAGAGGAACTAATTTTAGAAAAAAAAAATTCCAGCCACCCTACCTTCATGTAAAGCAAGCTAGTAATGGGGTTTCTTTTTTTCTTTTTTTTTTCTTTTTTTTTTGTAAGAGAACAAAAAACAGAAGAAAAAAAAATAACAGAATGCATCGAAATAAAAATAAAAAAAAACCCTAGATTTGCCTAAATCGACAGATCTGACTTAGATTGGGTTTAAAATCAAATTTTTAAACCCTAAATTTTTTTTTAAAAAAAAAGACATCGAACTTTTATAAAAAAAAACCCTAGATTTCTCTAGAAATTGGGATTTTTAACCCATTCATGTTAAATATGAAGAAAACGGAGACAGAGAGTTACCTGCAGCTGCTGCTATTGAGTTTTGAGTGGACGGATGAGTCAATCTGGCGATGAAAGTGAAAGCGGAATGGGGAAACACCGATGGATGTTGCTGCTGCTGCACCACTGTGATTTTTTCAGTTCTGCCGTTCACGCCGGTTATGTAGAGAGAGGAAATGAAGAGATGGAGGGTTGGGTTCTTGGTGTTCTAGGGTTTTCAGGGGAAAGAGAGAGGGGTGGGTACGACAGATCTGTTTTGAGTTTTGTTTTGGAAGGGTGGGTTTTTACTGAAAAGAGGTTTTAATAAAAAAAAAAAAACGACATGAAGCTGCGCAAATTGAGGCAAATGCAAAACAAAACATGGAGCTGCGCAAAAATCGAGGGTTGCCACATCAAATGTTTTCTAAAAAACATCGCCGCCAATGTTCATGTAGCAGCACCCATTGATTTATGTACGATTTTATGAGTAGCGATCGATCCTGGTAAGTTAATAAAATATAGAACTTTATACATCCATTGCTACTGGTCGTAGATCTGTATTATAGTGGACCCACCACCTTCCGTGACTCATGTGGGATGGATCGATTCTGTAATTTTCCCCTAGCTTACGAGTTACGACCACTTGATTTCGTAGACCTTTGTGTTTTAATTTCATTTTGTTGACTCCTGTATGTATCCAATTTGAACTTCCAGTCGTCCTGTTTATGGACTTCATCTTACGGACCAACACTCTTGAAGACCGTGGACAGAGAGAGAGAGAG
>MVGT01001373.1:233027-253840 GCA_002174775.1 Macleaya cordata
TTGTCGGTGGAGGACTGGAACCACGTTCCACAGCACTTGCTGAAATTGGTGAGCCGACACTTTAAAAGTGATGTTCAAGAGACCTTTAAGTTCAACACTTTCAATTTATCCTTTTAATTTTTATTTAAAATCTAAATCCAATAAAGCATTAAGCTTTAACTCTCTTTTTTCAATATTATAAATCCAGCTTTATATTTATCAGTCTTCGGCACCCATACTGAACCCAATTTCAGACCTTAAATTTCAGTTTTACGAAACACTGACTTTAAATTTCAATACTATAAATGCCTTGTAGCAAAAGTGTTGGGCGTAATTTAGAGTGAGCACAAAGTTCTATAACATGAGCATCACCACAATTCTATGGGTAATGCTACATAAACACTCGATCGGGTGTTTTTATTTTAAACACCGGCCTGTGGGGCCCACATAGATACACTTCAAGAGCTGAAATTTTGTGAGGTTGTTCTACTCACCATGTGCAACATCCTCACAAAAAATCAGCCCATTTTAAAATTTCTAACCCTATCAAAAGTTAATATCAAACTAATTGAAAATTAACGGTAAGAAATGAACGGTGGGGAGAAAAGTTTGGATTTTGATCGGGTTAGAAATTTTAGAATGAGCTGATTTTTTGTGAGGATGTTGCACATGGTGAGTAGAACAACCTCACAAAATTTCAGCTCTTGAAGTGTATCTATGTGGGCCCCACAGGCCGGTGTTTAAAATAAAAACACCCGATCGAGTGTTTATGTAGCATTACCCCAATTCTATTTACTAAGGGCTTAGGCCAAATTCTATGGAAACCTAAAATCCTTGTAGAATAGAGGTTTGATACTTTGAAGCCTCAAAACTCTTCGCTTTTAACTTATTTTTCGAGTTTTAAAACACCAAAATTTGAAGTTTAGCATTAGACTTACTTTTTTTTTTCGGCCTAACATGCTATGCCATGCATCAGGTATATAAACCCCTTCCCTTAGGGTGTAGCCACGCAGATTTTCAGTTGTGGTGCCACAGGAAGGTTACATAAGAGAAACTACAAGAAACAACACCTTCCTAGGCAGTTGCAGAGTGCATTCATTTGGGATATTACATGCCCAACCAGAAAAAAGAAAAACGAGTTATCAAAACGTAAGGCTGCAGGTAAAACATAAACAGTAACCTGATAAAATCCCTACATAGATGTAGCCAAGAAAAATAACAGCAGCAAATAAGATGCTAATCATTCTTCAAAATCACTCTTAGAATCATTTTTCTCCCTCCTTGAGATACAAAAACAAGCGAAAAAAGGATCTGTCAACCAAGATTAGATTTTTCATGGATCTGCAATGGTGACCTCGACTTCAACACCAGGTTCAATTGTGATTGAAGTAATCTGTTTCACAACCTCAGATGAACTGACGAGATCGATGACCCTCTTGTGAACACGAAGTTCAAAGCGATCAAAGGTGTTTGTGCCTGAAAATATAATAACAAACCCATAAGTGAAGTCTCCTAAATGAATTCGAGAAAAATAATAAAACCACATTACTTATCGATGGGGAAGCACATGCAACCCATAACTTGCGAAGGCATGGTCATATAATGCATGAACAAACAACTTCACCAAAATCTTTATCAATCCATTTCCCATGCTGGTTCTTGTATATCAAGGTTTAGGTAATTGGGTTAAACAAATCACAAAACAGGGTCAAGTCCAGAATACATCCTAACATGAGAGAGGCAAGAACAAATCCACCGACCAACAGAACTTATTATAATGAACTTGGCACATGGGAAAAAAAGAAATCATAACAAGGCATCAAGTACTCTACACAAGAATTACGAACTGAAACAAAAATATAAAAAATTAGCAGCTTTAACATGCACCCATACAAGACAACACCAAGCTGGTGTTTGGTTAAAGTCTTGCACACAATGAACCGACTTAACCAACAAAGGCCAGAATATGACAAGCATATGTTATGAACAAAACACCACCTAGGTATGTTTACCGCTAGTGCTCAAGAATATGAAATGGGTTCAACGCAATAAATTCAGGGACCAATAGTTGTCACCTTAACAAAAGGTACAACACATTGACATCATTTGACAATGCTCATTAATGCATAGCAAGGTCTGATATGTCTTTCTTTCAAGTCAACATGCAGGAGATAAAATACCATTTGCTAAAAAAAAAAACTTCAGGAAGGGTGACTTCAAATAGAAGTTTTTATTCATTCCAAAGACACAGTGTTGAAGTGGAATAGTGTACCAGACGGGAGCAAAATCAAAGTATTAGCATAAACAATTAAATAAAATGTAAAACTGAATCCAGGAAAAGTCCTCTGTAACAGCATCATGTCATCAAAGGAGAACATCAAGAAATTTAGGAATCTCAAAATCTAGAGTAATCTTTAGTACATTGCTTGTGCACCTAACATCCGCCAAGGGAAGTAAGTGCCCATTAAATTGATTGATACCCGTATAGAATCAGGACTATCTCGTCACAATTTGACAAGATCTCTTACTAAGGATAAGATGGAAGAAATCAAGAAACTACTAAAACATCTCATCTCCAAAGAGCAACCAAATTTAGTGTTGATCTTCATTATCCTTTCGAACACATAGACAATTAAATGTATCTTAAAATCAAAAGAAACAGAGTTATCAAGTGACAGAACTACCAAATGTTCCAGCACTTTTCTAATGACATGTTCCTAAATCAAACACAAGCCTGACAAGGGACTTCACCTAACCAGAAAATTTACTGCAACATGATTATCAAGTGAAATTATAGGGAAATTTTTCCTTCAGCACATTAAAAATTAAATGACGTTCTTAGTGCCATCAGAGAATATCAAGAGTACCAGAAGGGAATGGGCCAACTGAAGGCTCTTCCATAAAAATTAAAAAAATAAGGCTCTTTCAGAAAAAAACTAAACTGGGAACAATGTTTACTCTATTCATACCTTGGCATAATTCTCTATGTCTTTCCAACCTTTGCCAGCAAATCAGAGTACATATTGACAAAAAATAGGAAACGTCTATGCATAATTCAAGCTTTTCCATTCAAATTTTCTAGATGAAAAATAAAAAAACCAACAATGAAGCATTTATAATATTTATATTTCCCATAATGAAATATATCATGAATAATAATAGATATAAGTGGCAGACCATGTTCAAGAAATGCAAACTGATTATTTGAAAATTTCAGCAAAACATTGCATACTTGTTGATAATTTGCAAAACTGAAAGGAAATTGCACATAATATGCAAACTTGTTGATAATGTCTCCAATAAAAGTGTTTGGTTGCAATGAAAGGCGAAGGTTTTACAGATATACCTTCTCCACAGGGAGATTTCCTAGTTGTGATGTTTAAAACTTTTGTTGGCATCCTTACAGGTCCCTTCACTTTCAACCTTTTGTTTTTTGCTCCACTCACAAGATCTGCACAGACTGTTAAGATACCAAGTAGAAGTGATTAAGCCTTATCCTCAAACTGGATAATCAAACACAAAGTGATGAAAATAAAGCAATAGCAACCTTTCTCAAGATTCTTAACATTCTTGGATGAAAGAGTAATCCTAATGCGGTGCAGTTGTTCCTGTGGTTCCTCAAAACCAGGCTTCACAGGTTTCATCATAGCCGCTGCCGCCATTGTTTCAAGATTCAAATTCCCTACACATAAAAATTTAGATATGCAATTAAACTAGGGCAACAAAGTGAAAATAACTGAGCTAAGATTCACCTAGTAAAGTTAAAAATGAACAGCTACAACTACAAATGTTGGAACCAAATGCATAAATGAACGTGTTCTGGATCAAAACTTTAACAAGTCCAACAAATGATTACAATAAGATTTATCCATAATCGTTCTCATAACATGAACTGCAGTTCAAAATAGGCACGAAAAGAAACCCTACGATATGAATAAATCGTATAAACCCTAAGAGGAAAACAAAAAAAAGTCCATGTAAACAACAAAACAGGAATAGATTAACCAAGTATTTCTCTAACAATCTGAAGCAAAATTGCATAAACTAGTGAATCAAAAATCTCTTGAGAGTATGAAGATTCAAGGGAAACATAGATCTGGGATCGATTATTACCTCCTTCGAATCGAGTTCCTCGAGCTCTTCTGTACGTCGGATCGGAGAACCGTAGAGAAACTAGCAAACAGGAAAACGGCTAAGGAACCTGGAAATCGTAAATGAACACAAAAACCCTAGGTCGATTCTGAACCCTTACATACTTCTCTACTGTATATAAAGCAAAAACCTTTTACGCTTTTTGCCCTTGAGACTTGTATTTTTCATTCCAGTGGTTGGCCTACCCGCACCTAATAAGAGGGATATTTTTGACATTTTGATTTAAAACCAACTTCTTTCACTCGGCTTGGCTATTTCCTGTATTATTAATGAACCCTGCTTTGGTGACACCAGAAAAATGAGGGGTTAGGATCCACTTGAAGATCCAATTTTTTTTTTAAATATCGTCATCGTTATATAAACCATCCATACAAAAAAATCAATAGATTTTAGAATTTCTAATCCATTTCAATCAGTGATAATATATAAACAGTGAAGAACAAAGATCAACTTTAGATGGACTAGTAGCGAAGTACGAACACTCTGCACATATAGTTACATCAATACTTAGTAGTTTAAGACATCATATTGGTGTCGGTTTTTTTCATTCTATGATATAAATGCTTGAGACTCGCACATTATATTCTTTTCATGGTTATATACTGAATAACTTACACTTGAGATTATGTTATTCATATTAGTGACTTGCACACTGGCTTCTATAGTAAAAAATTTGTGGAATATCTTAGAGCAACAATGAGGTCGTTGTATCTTATGTTCAAGATTGTGTTTAGCTGGTTGCACATTTTATTTAAAATCGTTCTAAGTCGTATCACAATATATATGTATTGTTTTATTTAAGAGTCAGGTTATACAGGTCCTTTATAACACCTAATAATGATCACTCAATCTGGATCGTCTATTTTAGTTTTTTTTGAATGGACAAGATGATGACATATGTCAAACTTATTAATTTTTACATAAAATTGGTTAAAAACTCCACAGGGAAAAAATAATTAGTGTTTAGTATTTGATATTTTTAAAATACATAAAAGATCTCGTGATCATTTTAAAAAATAGTTGTTAGTCTTTTAAACTTTTTAAAATATTGATTTAGTCCACTGTGAACCATTTTATATAAGTTAAATTTCATTTATTACCCTTTTGTAACTGTTTCAACATTTCTGAAACAGTTTTGAAAAATCAATATAATAACTATAAATTCCTGACACGCGTATGATTATTACCCACGTGATATGAATCTCAGTCCCTAGTTTTAATATTTTTCGAATTTCGATGGCATCCAAAGCGTCCATCTAGTTTTAATATATAATTTTACAAAATTAAGAAAAATTAAAAATTGTAGTCAAATAATATTTTGAAATTGTACTGGAGAATATTTGGTTTGGTTACAAAATAAGGGTATTATTGTTACTTACAATACAAACGTTTCACTAACAACCATTTAGGATGAAATACATATTTTAAAATTACTAAATACTAAACACTAATTAATTACTATATAATGGTCTAAACCAGCTAAAAATAGGGCTCAGCTAAAAGAATACCTCTTATGTTTCCCTTTTATGGCCATCAATCAAAGCATTCTAATCCACTTGGCACCGACTAATCCCATTCTAGCGGGGAATAACCTCCATCCGGAGAAGCTGCATCCGAAATGGGTAGATCCGATCCATCGCAAGTCCGATCCATCTTATTCCTCCAAGCTTTCCTGGAAGGGGAAACCCAGGCAACGACCACCATAATTTGGTTGGCGCCCTATGGAGTAAGGGAGGATGGGGGTATTGAACCTCTAAGTGTAGTATTCTCTGTCTTTCCATCACCTTTACTTTCAAAATCCGTCAAATTGAAAGCAAATGGCCTCAAACTCAGGCATAGGTCTTTCCGAGGCTGGCTTGAATATCCAAAGTCCATTAACAAGGTCTTCTCTGCCATATAAACAAGGAACCCAAATCCAATGATCCATAATACTGTAAACAGTGTTCTATGATACAATATTAGAGCTGGGATCCACTGCTTGAATTCTTGTCTCTGGTGGTAAAATCGCCCAAATGTGAGAGTTTCAACCATCATTAGATACAGATAACTAACTGTAAGTTGTATGAGAGGAAAATTTGAAGATTCAGATAAGAAAATGAGGTTTAAAGAAGAAATTATGGTTTATAAACCATGAAATTGAACCGCCAAAGATTCTAGAGAGAGAAAGTTATGGTTTTGTTTTCGAGAATATGAAATGGAGTTTTGAATCGGGTTGTGGGAAGAGAGAAGATGGAAGAGGGTAAAGTTTTTGAGAAACTAGATTTGAGAAAACCCAAAAAATTAAAATTAAGGTTATTATAGATTTCGATCCGAAAGGACCAAACCCATAAATCAATGTTGCTTCTGTTTCCACCACCACCTAATCTACCAGAGCCACCTCTTCTGCTACTGATCCTTCATCGCCTCATTTGAGCCGGATTTCTAAGGTTTAGATTTCAACGTTCTATTCTCTTTTTGGGTTTAGATTTTAAGATCCTTTTGATTTATAAGGTGATATGTACATGTGGGATATGGCATAATTAATTATTAGGTGATTGTTATTTTAATTATGACATGTAAGGAGACTTGATTTCTAGTTGTAGTATTTTGAGTTAGTGGGAGTATTGGGTCCTATTTTGTTGTAAGTCGTGGGTTTAGTTGTAAATTGTAATAGTGGGTAGTTATGTTAGGAATCTGTTTAGTTATTTAAGAGTACCATCCATTGAGGACTCTCATATGGTGGATTAATATTTTCTTGTATCTGTCGGTTTCTCTCCCCCTGATTCTCTTTATTCGCTTCTAGATTTTCTCTCCCATTTCTTCTCTTCTTAAATCTGATTAATTTCTTCTAATTTTCTTACACTCTAAATCTGCACATATCATAAGGTTAAACTGGATTTGTGTTTAGATTTCTATCATTAAGGGCTTTAACCACTGTAAATATCGACCGATCCGACCTCCGGCGAGTGCCGTTCCATCCAGATCTTGATTCTCCAACTCACGATGATTTTCGAGAAGATGACGAAGATGCGTCATCTTGCCATCTATACTTCCTAACTTGATAACGAAGATGCATCATCTTGCAAGGAAGACAACCACTTCAGTGTGGCTTTCAAACTAGGATGCACAAATTTGAATATGAAGGTTTTGGATTTGTCAACAATGCTACGTAGTTAATCTAGTGTGATATCATCGAGATCTCGTGTATCGCACCTCTGGCGATTGTGATTTTTCTCTCTCAGAATTTTGGTCTGATATTATCGGGAGATATTTCCGATATGTCGACTGATATTTGTCCCATATTTTTGAAAAAAGTCGGTGTAGATTTGAAAAATATCGATCCCCTCCCACTAAAGCTAAAAATTTATCACTTAACCCCCTTCTTGTTTTTAAAAACAAAAACCCCCTCTTTTGAATTTTTAAAAATAAAAAACCCCATCCTTCTATTAAAATCAGATGGATCATTTAGAGTTACCATTTTACCCACACAGAGAAAACAAAAGAAAATAAAATAAAAGATAAGAGAAGAGGGGAAGGGAGGTCTCCGCCGTCGCAGTCGCCATTATTTTCTATTTTCAGCCCTTTTTTTCTTTTTCTGCAGCTCTTCTTCAGTTCTTTATCTCCCTCTATCTTCTTCCATCTTCCATCTTCCTCCATTTTTTTTTCTGTTTTTTTTTCAACGTCTTTTTTTTATTTATTTATTTTTTCTGTTTCAAGTTTTGTAACTAGACTTGGTTTTATTTGAAGAAGAAGATATCCATAGAAAATGGGGTTTTAATGTTGGATGACTTTATCTCTTTAGGGAAGAGACTGAATATTTTCACCCAAAGGCAAAGGGCTAAGGGTGAAAATATCTGTAGCCTAAATAACAAATAAAACTTAATGTGTTTTGCTAATTTTTACTTAACTTATCAATACACTATATATATTAGATTCCTATATCTAGATATATTTTTTTAGTTACCGAGCAATCGTGATAATTCAATTTTTTACAAATTCTATATTTTTAGTCATAATCGTCAATTTTCTCATTTTCGATCTTGTATAATCTTAGTTCAAAGCAATCGTGATAATTCAATTTTTCACAAATCCTTATCTGTTCGTAGTCTAATCCCTTGTTAGCAATTTGGCGGACGGCAAAAATACGACGGCAAAAATTCGAGTATAATTCAATTTTAAGAATTATTAAGTCAGTCAAATATGTGTTCAAACATTCGGAAGACAGTAAATATTCGGTTACGGGTTCAATTTGTATTTAAACAATAAAGCTTTTTGGCCCGACCAAATGCCAGATCCTTATGTGGCAGGGTAGGACCCACCACTTTTCCCCTCCTAAAAATGTTATGAGGGAGTTTTCAACTTATGTGGCAGTGGGACCTACCATACCACATAAGAATATGGCATTTAGTCGGTCATTTGGTCGGGCCAAATAGCAGCTCTCGTATTTAAAACGTTTTACAGAAAAAAAAAGAAAATCGACATAAAAATTCAGCCATGTATATAAATAATTTTCCTAATAAACAAACTTCCATTTCCTAAATATAGATATATGTAATATAATTTTTATTTACTAAAGTATATAACTAAAAAAAATTCAATAAAATTTTACATAATCTACAATCAGATAATTTCATTGTATAAAACCATTATAAAGTAAATTAAAAAAAAAAAATTATTTCTGAAATCTTAAACAATAATTTAAAAAAATAGCATTAAAATTTATGTTTCTTAGGCCCCATGATCGAGATGGTTTTGGTAATGACTAATGTTTAGATTTACAAAAATTAAAAAACTTTTTTTAAAGCATACTTTATTATTTTTTGGAATTAGGAATATAGAATTTGTAAAAAAATTGACGATTATGATTAAGAACGTAGAATTTGTAAAAAAATTAGGGTTAATTAGTCTAAGAGTCCCATATAATATTAGAAATTAGCGTTTGGGTCCTACGAAAGACCAGCTTTGAGTTTAGGTCCTAGATTGAAGGTTGACCCAGTTGACCGTCTAAAAACTGACGAAAATCTATAAAATGACGAAAATACCCTTTAACAGGACCCAAACACTAATTATGAATTATCAGTAGGACCTAAAATCAATTTTTTTGTTGGTGGATATGAAGTTAGAAACAGTCGGACTATTGTAATTCTGCAAAAGCTACCCATGATTCGAGATCTACTCGATCTTAATCTTTATGCTCTGGGTGAGGAAGAAACCATTAATGGCGACATGGATTTTAAGCCGTGGTGGATTGGAACCAACCACAAACATGAGTCACTTGTGGGTTTGATCTCTAACTTAGAATTCATACTGATCCAATTTATAGTTCCCATGAAGATGCAAGAATGTACAGACAAGTTGATAGAGATTTTATTTCATTAATTCTTTACAGATTCAAAGATAATCCTACAGAGGTAATAGTTATATTTTCAAACACAAAAATAAAAAAAAATTGAGTTTAGGTCCTACTGATAATTCATAATTAGTGTTTGGGTCCTGTTAAAGGGTATTCTCGTCATTTTATAGATTTCCGTCAGTTTTTAGACAGTCAACTGGGTCAACCGTCAATCCAGGACCCAAACTCAAAGCTGGTCTTTCGTAGGACCCAAACGCTAATTTCTAATATTATATGGGACCCTTAGACTAATTAACCCAAAAAATTAAAGTGGAATTAGGAATTTAGGATAAGAGGTTGAAGTGGAATTTAACCTGGCGCGTTTAAATGACCCGGTTGACCGCATTGGGCCGACACTAAATTGCTGGTGCCTTTAACAATACTCCTTTTATTCAAGGACACTGCTATGTGAACTGTGAACATAATTTTTTTAATGTTTGGGCCAAACATAAACATTGTGGGGTCCACATGACTACAATTCAAGGGCTGATATTTTGTGCGTATATTTTTCTCACCATGTAGATCATCATCACAAAAAATCAGTCAATTATAACACCACAAAAATTGATTGGAAGTTGATTTAAAATCAACGGTGAAGATTTCCATCTAATTTTTGATGAGGTTATAAGTTTTTGAATGGGCTGAGTTTTTGTGGGGATGATCTACATGGTGAGGAGAACATGCTCACCAAATATCAACCCTTAGATCGTAGTCATATGGATCCCACAATGTTTATCTTTGACCCAAACATAAAAAAATTATGTTCAAATGCCTCTCTCCTTTATTCAGACATCTGGTATCTGGATAGATAACCTTGGATTTGGGTCGGGCCCATTTCATAAGGGTCTAAATATTTCCACCCAAGTTACACAACTATTTCTTTTACACTCTGATTACACTCGTCAATGGGCCCATGGAGATGATATAGGTTGCTTTTGATTTTATTTTCGGCCAAGATAATCACTACAACATCAAAGACTCTATATATTTTGTGTACGAGGATGATGCATGGGGCCATATGGGTGTAAAAATGAATTGGGCATACAGACAAGTCTAGTGGGATCCTTAAATTCCCATTATCAAGAATTGAGACAAGTCTACTGGAATCTCTACACCATCAAATGCATCGAACATTCCAGTAGTTG
Organism: Macleaya cordata; assembly: GCA_002174775.1. Taxonomy (NCBI): domain Eukaryota; kingdom Viridiplantae; phylum Streptophyta; class Magnoliopsida; order Ranunculales; family Papaveraceae; genus Macleaya; species Macleaya cordata. The sequence continues at coordinate 243,675 of MVGT01001373.1, forward strand.
AGGGATCTTTAAGAGATGGGAAAATGTAAAAAAAGTCCTTATTTTTTAGGGGACCAATGATTTTAATCCCTCACTAAAATACTTTTATAATTTTAATCCTTATTTTTTAAAACTTTATGATTTTAGTCCTTAAAAAATTATAGTGTTATGATTTTAGTCCCTAAAAATTAAAAAAATGTGTAAACTAAGTTTTAAAAAATGCCTAAGATACCCTTGTTCACTTTTTTTTTTTAAACTGGAAAAAAAGTGCAAGTCTGAACTTGCACTTGCAAGTCTGAACTTGCACTTTTGAAAAATTTCAGATTTGGACTGCCGGTGAGGAGTTCACAGCCGCCGGTCGCCGGAGAAAAGGTCGTCGGTCGGAGGTCGGCCGGCCGCCGGAGAGTCGGTCGCCGGAGAGGAGGTTGCCGGTCGCCGGAGTGGAGGTCGCCGGTCGCCGGAGTGATGAAGTCGACCGTTAATGATTTTTAGATATGGGATATATTTGGAATAAAATGTTTTTAAAAGTTAGTATTGTCTTTTTAAAAACTAAGGACTAAATTCACAAATGTTTTTAATCCAAGGGATTAAAAACATTAGGGTTATAAAAATAGGGACTAAAATCACAAAACCCCTTAAGAGATTGTATGGTCGGGATGATCAACAGTTGATCGCCCAAATTTAAATAAAACTCTGCATGATCGTGGTGATCAAAAGACCATCGCCCAAACCATCTTTATCTCCTTTACCAATCCTTAATTCATCCAATTACCAATCATCAATGATCGTTGAGAAGTGCTGGGGTCAGCGGAGTCGTCATGAGTCTGATGATCATTATTTTATTGCGGCGATGGTCTTTTGATCACCGTAGTCATTTGACCATCGCCGATTGCATTTTATTGACTCGATTTAAATTTTCACATTTTTTACCACTTTTCAGCTACCAATACCATCCTTTAATGCATGGATCCCACGGATTGAATTTAGGAATTCTCACTAAATTCGCCCTAACAATTATCAACTTGGGTGGAAATATCGGACCTAATCTGTTCCGTGTGCAATCTTATCAGACCGGTGCATGTCACCTCCCAAAATATTTAATTGGTTTTTACTTGGAGGACACCGTGGGTCTCATTACCAATTTTAAGAGACGCAGAGCATTAGAGAGAAATAAAAAACAGTTGAACTGTTTTTTTTTTTTTTTTCTTTTTTTCAAAGATCAAAAACTACAAAGACGAAAACAGAGACGCTAAAACCAGAGGCGTCTCCATCGCTCTCTATGGGTTTTCCGTTATTCATCATCATCTATCTTCTTTAGGGACTTTACATCCCTAAAAGTCGAACTATTTGAAACTTAGGGTTTTTTTTAGGGTTAAGTTGTAAAAAAAAAAGAAAGAAAAAAGATCGATCTGTTAGTAGATTTAGGGTTTAGAATCTAAGAGTTAGGGTTTCTGGATCGTGATTAAATTCTAAATCCTTTCATAGATTCTCTAACTATTTGACTATCCAAGCAAGAAGGACACCGAGATTTTATCTGTTAATATGCGGGGATCGCAGAAATCAAAAAGGGTTTCTTGGGCATCAGATGTAAATCTTTGTCAGGTAAAACGCGATATCTTAATCGAAATCCGTGTTTAATTTGAATCTGTTCATGTGTTTGATTTGTTTGGTGTTTCTGTGACTTCAAGTTTCATTTTTTCACTGAACCTTATACAAATCCATTGATTTCCCCTTCAATAATATGTTTCCACTCGAATATTTTCTTCGATTCTTTAAAACTAATCTTTTTTTTTTTCTTGATGGGTCTCTTTCTATTGAGAAGCAGAGATGTACTTGAAGGTTTCTTTAATTAATTTTCCTTATTTTTTCCTCAATCACAAAGAGGTTTTTATTGCTAAAAAAAAAAAAAAATCAATTATCATTATTTTTGGAAAAAGAAAAAATGTTGCCTATCCAGATAACAAAAACACCAGAAAAATGAATAAAAGGAAAAACTGGTATTTTAAGAATCAAAGTGAAGCCCTGCTCCAATAATAACAGTAACGGGGATTCGAGTTTATGATGAAATGCTGGAGTTTGAGTCCTCAAATATCTTGAATTATAAATTTAAATCTCATGCTCGAACTGGAGATTTTGTTAGCTAATAAACTGATATGCTCATTAAGCTTTTGATATGTTTTATCCGTTGAAAATTTGGGCATATATTCTAAAATTTCCACTGTTAAGTTATGACAGTTTCCATGATTATAATAGGAGGAGTTGGAATTCTAGGCTAAATACTGATCTGAATAGAAGGTGTAAATCCCCAAACAGTGAGGTTGATAAAAAAGTTAAAGATGAGTGTAAATCACCAAATAGACCTAGTAGGTGTGGAGGGTGATTTAACTGTTAGATTGGGTTATTTTGCCATTTGAAGAAGATACATTTTATTCAGTTCGGTTTCACAATGTGGAAATTATTTGTCATAGTTATAAAAATGATGCCATAACTCAAATGAACCTGAAAAACGATAAAAACGAAAACGACAATTTGAACCAAGTGCAAATGATTCATGTGCAGAACATATTGAAACAAACCTCCAAGCAATGGTCTGAAAGAATAAGTAAAGAATGGATGTAGAAGATATGAATTTGATCCATTTAACATAGAAAATAGGATATTTTAGTTGTGAATATTAGCTTCATGCTATACCTAACTGGTGAACTTGATAAGAGAAAAGATAGAAAGGGAAAAGATTACTAACTTCCATTCCCTTGTTTACAAATTGCAAGAAGCTTAAGACATTTATTGAGCTGCAGTCAAGTACAATATCGATTAATTTTATACTACATGATATTTATCATTCTCATTGAACATGGACCTATAAAGTATCCACCACTGGGATGTCAGCCGGGTGCATCTTTGAAGGTGCTTATGGGCAAGAAAACAACGAAGAGAAAAAATACCCTAAGGTCTGTTCATGAATTTGTTTACAATGCTATCAATTTATTAGCAAGTTATACTAAAATTTTCTGCCAGACAATGCAAAATGCTGGCAAGAAAGTTGCAACAACAGAAGGATAGCAATGAATTCCATCAATAAGTTCATAGACAAAAGGAAGAGAAAACTGGAGTAGGTCTAGTTCTCAATCTTGGAGGATGTTGAAAACAAGGTTACTGTCTATAAATGCTAATCCAAGAGCAGTTGGTAGGAAGGGAGATGTACTCGTTACTTCCACTTGTAAAAGTTCCACATCAGATCCAAGAATATGCATATGGTATTTGAGAGACTGATGACTTGACACCTAACCACAAAACTAGAACTACAGATGCAACAAGTTGATGTCTGTTTTGGATGGGTTGGTAGTCCAGCAATTATCAAATGCATCATGAGATGCGTTTCAGAGTGAGCTCAACTTAAATTTATTAGTTCACAAAGCAGATCAAAATCTGTATTGAAACCAAAGGAGAAAAAAGGAATATATATATGAAGTTCTGACCATTCTAATGCATTCAATTAGATCGACTGAATCATACATCGTACTGTTGGTTATAATTTCTGCAATCCTAGTGAATCAAGTGATTATTATATCTCAGATTACGCATTCACCCCTTGGGACATACATTAAACATCTACAGGATAAAGTTATGCTAAAAATAACATACTGAATATGCCCCTATATGTGCACACATAATCATGCATGAGCTTATGCGGAGAAAAGTATACATGCTCGTTCCCAAGTTTGTAAAAATTACGTAGGAATGAATCCTTTTTGTCATCTTTTTATTTATTATGTTATGATTTGTACTTATCAATTGGACTTTATAGTGGTTTTATGATTTGAAGAAGCTATTAATTGATGTAGGCGTGTGCTATGCAATATGCATTGTTTGACTTTTAGATGCCATCCAAGATTTCACAAGTGTTTCGTCATCTTATTATGTTATGATTTGTACTTATCAGTTGGACTTTTCAGTTTTCTGTCTCAATTCTTCTCATGCTTTCTACCAGACATTTGGAGTTGGAACCTCAGGAAAAAAAAAGTAGAGAATTTTATCTTTGGTCTGTAAAGTGGATTGTTTTAGTATTTCTTGCATTTATGCTTTTCTATATATGCATGTGTTTTGATAAACATCCCACATGTCCATAAATATTTGCAGACGTATATGACTTCATACCTACATATAGTATATTTTATCCTTGTATCTACATATTATGTTGGTCGTTGGATATCATATAGAACGTCACTATGAATTCTTAATAAACATCTTATACATATATGTGTTTTCTGGTTGTTGTATTTCATCACTTGGAGTATCATAGTTCACTTTTTTCAAGAAGAAATTTGATGTTGGTGTCTTGTTTGTAATCCTATCAAGCAACTTTTTGTTTGTACTTTTTTTTATAAGTTTCTATCAAGCATCGATCACTCCAATTTTATTGATTGAAGCAAATGATTTAGTTATGATATTTTATCACGTGGGAGGTTTGTATGATCTTCATTGTAGTTTTTGTTGTATGAAGCAGTTGAGTGCAACATTGTTTTTTTTTTTTTTTTTGAAGAGGCTAAGTACTACATTATTTATTGTTCTTGTTGCATTTTTACCATATTTTGTGTTTATGGAGGAGTTTAATATGTAGGTTTAAACTTTGTAGATCGGGAAATTGTGCAATAGATTAGAAATTCTAAGAGAGTATATTAAAGCCTACATCGATTGTACTTCTCTAGTGTTTCAGGATTTTAGTACAAAAACTTTTAGAATTCTTTGGAAGAAAACTTGTATACTTCAAATGGTTGTTACTTTGAAAATAAATGGTTACAAAAGGTTATTAGTTTTACCATATTCCATCTTTCCTGCAATAAAGCAAGCTCACATATCCTAGCACTGGTAACTAAAGCTGAACCTGATTTGAATTGAACCAAACTGTTACCCTGACAAAGATTCCACTAACTAGACTATTAACTACCCTGGAAATAGGGTAAGTTGCTACGAAATCTGAAGGGTGAAACTGTGGTTCAAGAGACTGTAAACTGACTCTGTAAGGATCATATTGACCGTCTACATCCATTTTTATCTAATAAGTTGGCAAAGATACAAGACATAAAGTACCGAAGAGATTGCCCTTAATAGAATGAAGGTCTATGTATGCTGTATTTGGCTGTATGTGCGTGGGGATTCTGCACACCCGCTACCAGGATGTACTGAGAGTGCCTTCAGTCATAGACATCGATATTTATTGGATTGGTCAAGTCATCATTTATATCTCATTGTTGCCAATGTGACGACTTTTTTACATACTAATGTTCTGAAGCTCTGATGCCTTATATTGAACAGGTAAGGCTGTTTCTAACAGAGGATTCCCCCTCACAAGTGGGACTGGGAGCTCAAGATCACCTCCAAGCAAAGACATCATGGCTATTGCATTCAACTGGAGCAGGATCGGATGACCATCTGCCGCCTGGATTTGAAGGAGGAGCTCAATCTGCAAATCAGTTGAAAAAAGAATTATCCCAGATCCCTCTGGTGAAATGGCAATGCCCTCCCCGAGTAAGATAGTGTTCTGATGTTTGTGTAGAAAGTACCTAAGTTTGACCATCAATGCTTGCTATTCCTGTACTGAAAGTCTTGTATAAATATCGAACTGCAGCCTTATAAGAATTTCTCATGTTTCTCTTATATGACAGTTTTTCTTGAATCCGCATTGGCAAGTAGTGGCGGGGCAAGAAAGCAAAGAGGTGGAGACTCAAAATCAGCGGGAGATGAGAGTGCTGGAAGCAGTTTATCCACGCCCATCTGCCATACCTCCAAGGTCTTTCTTTATTCCCTTGTAAACTTCTCTCTTTGGGTTCTTGTATGTTTATCTTTTCCAAACTGACATCATCCATCCTCTCTGCTCAGCCCCTCCATTCCACTGGAGTCCGAAAATCCTTATGACGATCGTCAAACTCCTCTTATTCCCGTCACTCCCATTGAAGATGAAGATGCTCCGGATTCATCATTCAATTCAGTAGTAGCACCAATTAACAATCCCTTTCTATCACAGCTACCGGTACCGCCACAGAGCTTGTTGGCTCCTGGAATTCTGCAGACATCCCAATGCAATGTGTCCGTTTCTCCAAATATACCCACCAATGAAAAATCTGGTGTTGGGCTTGTCCCCGGTGTTGAGCCTGATGTAGTAGCTGCTGCTTCTGCTGCCTTTACTGCAATCATGAGAAGTAACGAGCAGGGAAGCTTGATCGACCATGAGTTGCTTATCAAAATCCTCAGCAGCCCTAAACTGATTGAGAAGTTGGTTACTGATTATGGAACGACACCTGCCAATGCCAACCCACAAACCACAGCACCCAAGCCACCGATGAACTTGTCTGCCCCGCAGTCTGGTCCCCTTCCTGTCCACATTAATAGGATAGCACCAGAGACTTCGGCGTCGACACTACCTATGAATGGACACTTCTATCCCGTGACAAATGCAGTGACAACCTTGCTGCATCCACGGCCTCCACCACCACCACCTCCACCTGGTGGGATTGTTCAGATGTCCACCACGCCTACAGTGAAAGCCCCGCCGCCTGTGAAAGATATCAACTACTACAAGAGCTTGATTCAACAGCACGGAGGGGAAAGACCAGAAAACGAGGATCCCACACCTCCCCAATTTAGTAATCACCAACAACACTTGGGAGCAAACCAAGAACAACCATTACAGAGCTCCAAACAAAGGGGAGAGCCAAAACCCAAGATTATGAAGCCTTGCATCTATTTCAATAGTTCCAGGGGATGCAAGCATGGAGCCAATTGTGCATTCCAGCACGACTCCTCGTTTCAGCAACGAATGGGCAGCATCCCCGAGTCACAGAGTACAAAGAGAATGAAACTAGATAGGGAAATCACTGGAAGGACATAAATCTTGCCATTACTGCATCACTACTGCAAAATATTATAATCTTCCAATCCCTTATGGCATGCCGGTTTTTAGGCTTCAACTTTTTTTTTTTTTCCCCTTTTCCTTCTCCACTTTACAGTGAATAGAATCCTCAATTGCTTCTATTCGTCATTCCAAGTTTTGTTGTTCTTTGTAGAGCATTTACTTTGGAAACTCAAATTATGTTCAAAAAGAATTGTTTATTTATAGTTTGAAATTTCACAAATTAGCTCTAAAACAGGTGCCGCACCCGAATCGGATTCGAATCTGGTGCTGGTGCGGCTCGGGTGCTTGGGGATTTGCACCCGATTCCGCCAAAAACAAACTCATATTTTGAAACAAAAAAGCTCCTAGATTCTTATTAGGATTTGTTTGGGACTCGTATGAGATTTAATTTTAGACAAGATTGTTATTTTTTAAGAAACTTTTTTAATTAGTGGAAGTTTTTTACTCTTTATTTTATTTAATATGTCTGTAGTTTTCTTAATCAAATGGACAATAATTTTCAAATTTTAATAGGAATGTTTATTTTTATAATTGTTTAATTTTATAAGAAAATGTCATATAATGTTGATAATTATATAAAATATTAATGTTTATTTATACACGTATCCAATGCTGTACCTGTATCCTAATAATTTAGAAATTGACAAATCTCCTGCACCCGCATCCCTGTATTTGCATCCCCGTATCCGAATCCAGAATAGCTTCAGAGATTTGAACCAATACTTGCATGTATTATTGTTGGCTTGCCCCATTTTGTTAGACCTGGTCAAATAATTTTGATTGCACAATTACTATTGGCAGGCCTTGAGTGGTCAAACAAGTTTTTTTTGTTTTTTATATTTATTTTACATTTAGGGTAACTCGGGCAAAACTGGTCGATTTAGCAAGCTTAATTCGGCCAGTTCTAGCCGATTTACAGTTTCTGCAAATTTTAACCAAATCTATGACTTAAAAGGCGTCGTACCACCGATTTGGGGCCTGCCAACAAGTTGTTGGTAGGCACCCATAAAATCACTCAATGTCCTAATCGGCTAAGTCCAGTGTGGGACTAGATAGAAATCACTAAGTCAGACCCCAATCCAAGTTAAGGCCCATTAAACAACCCACTATATATGTTGCTTACCAAAAAAAAAAACCCATTATATATATGAGTTGTTTTATAGGCGCCCTCTCAAATTTTATTGGCAGGCCCTAGTTATAGGCACTCATGAATTTGCAATTGATGTTGGCCCCTAGTCTTATTGGCACCCCCAATTCGAAATCAAATTTTTTCGTTTCAAAACTACAAAATATGTTAAGTAACATGTGGGAATGCTGAAAAGTAATTGATTGATGGTCTTTTGGACGATTGGAAGACTGAATTTCCTCTTTCATCTAAAGGAGGAAGAGGTTTTACATGATGAAGTGGTTTGACCAACATGGGACTGCCACTGATAATTCTGAAGTCAAATCAAATTGACCAAATACAACTTGAGGTCTGCCAATAACATTTTGGCGGTGCCTTTAAAATTTCCCTACGTATATAAGAAGTGCTTCTCACTCTCTTAACTCTTCTTTCTGTTTCAAGTGCTCAGTTGATTGTGAGAACACAAAAAAGGTAAAGAGAGAAAAACAGAGAAGAGGAGGGGGTAGAGAAAATGTTGAAGTTTCTATCAAAAGTGAGGATCGAATTCAATGCATTGGATCCACGAACTGCAGCGTGCATGGAGTTTCTGGCTCAGTGTAACGCAAGGAAGGCGAAGGAGTCGAATCCCGGATGTCAGCTACAGGTGAAGAGAAGAACAGACGACCATCCGCCGCAGATCACCGTAACATTCGTGAATGGTATCGAAGAGGTGTTCGACGCCACTTCAACCTCTGCACAGAGCATAAGGCAGATGATACTGGACAAGGGTCAGATGCTGGAGACCGAACAAATGTTCAAGGACAATGGTGAATCCTGGCCTGTTGTCATTCCTGAAGAGGAGCTCCATCAGCGCTTCCCTGGTACCAAGGTACTCACTTACTTAATCCTTATTCCCCTCTCTAAAAAAGCATCACTTTCATTCAAGCATTTTGTCGAACAACTTTGGTGCATATTAATGTTACGGTTAAAGTGGGTCGAAAATTTGCTCTCCTTTTTTCCCTCTCTAAAAAGCATCACTTTCATTCAAGCATTTTGTCGAACAACTTTGGTGCATATTAATGTTACGGTTAAAGTGGGTTGAAAATTTGCTTCGTTGGGACATTTTATCGAAAAGATTATGGGTCTTCTGGTACTTCTTCTTCTAAACAAGTTTTCTCTTTTTGGTTTTTGTCTGGGATTTGGTTATTTGGGACCAAATTTCTTTTCCCCACATTTCTATGTGTTTAGGAATTAAGGTTCTGTTCTGGGTTTCTTATTGATCGAATTTGGTTGAGTTGTGGTGAGCGGAAAGACAGAAAATTTAATCTTGTATCAGGCTAACTAGTGAGAACATTCCTTGGGTCTTTTTACCCAACAAATGATATTACTCCGTGATACTTATAGTAAGTATTAAATTGATATAATAATTTTCTCCCTATTTCAACATATTATACTCTTTTAGAAAAGGAAAATAATTTGTTACAGTATTAATTTGATGTTTCTGTGTCGGCTTTTTGAATTTCTTTCTATGATCCTATTTGTTTGTTTGGGTTCGTTTGAACTTTTATTTCTTAAAATTTTATCTGAGTTGATCATATAACTCTTCCTAGTGCTCTAGTTTATCCCTCCCTGATAGCTTAAAAACAAACTTGTGGAGTGGCATATAATTCATTCCCAAATCCTCAACCTGCTAAACTGGTTTCACAAAGAATAGCGACTTGACTTCGAAAACTAATCATGTTAGGAAGGGTAAGTACGACATGGGTAAGGCAGCTTAGGTAGTTATCAGTGTTGTTTCAGGTGAAAGTCATCGATTTACCTTTTTCATGCCTTTTGGTATTTCTCTATTAGTTCCAATGCCTTGTTACAAACTTTTTGTGTTTTCCTCCCTAGAATGATCTTCTGGAATTATATTGATACATGAATATGTTTTATATGCTTTCACATAAATGTATGGATAATTCAGAATGCCGGCATTTTCTACGTTTAAGGAGCAATGCTGTTAGGTTTCTGGTATTAGAGTGCCTACTGTATCAGAAAGATGAAATACATAGTAAATAACTCAGCGTTTCTTTACATTAAACTGTTTTTGTCAGAAAGATATTTATAATTTAATTTTAAGTTTTTAACAGATTGAGGGTTAGGGAAGAACAAATGGTTCAGTTCACC
>MVGT01001373.1:253905-291598 GCA_002174775.1 Macleaya cordata
AGTTTTTTTTTTTTCTTTTAATGGATATAAGGTAAACAGTGATGTGGAAATTATAGGCATAAATACAACATGGAAACATGTCGTTAAGTTGGCAAGGGTCATGAGAGTACTGAAGAATGGTAGACTATGAGAAAATGACTCTAAGCCATAAGCAGACTAGGCCACAGGAATGACAGTTCTTGCTATCGCCACTCAGATTGGATTCTGAGAAGAAGCTTAAGATAGTTGAACCCACATATCTTGGAGAGCTTATGGAGAACATGAAACGAGAAGAATAAATAAAAGCAATAGTAAGCTGGGGATGAAACGCCACTTAGAGGATTCAAGCAATGTTGCGGATAGTGGATAACATGATTATATTCATACAAGGTGCAGAGAGTTATGTCTGCAATATCATATCTCAGATACTTTCCACTGCTGGTCTTTGGTGAGCCAGCATTGACAGGAAGGCAAAGAATTCTTCTAGACCTTAACGCAGTGATGGTTTTCCTTCCTAGAAAAAAAAAAATTGGTATTATGGGAAGCCAAGTCGTCCTTACTTTACTGTTCCCATTCTGCATCATACTCGCTATCCTATCCTGCCTAAGGGATTCCTAGTTCATAAATAGATCAATAAGATTCGTTTTATCAATTGTAAGCTCTGATCCCCCTGCACATGAACCATACTGCAGGACAATAGAGGATTTAAGTGACTTCTTGTTTCCTGAAAAATTGTCCAGATCTCATCTTATTTTAAATAGAGAAAATGAAGTCAGTCATTTGTTTTCATCTGTATGCAATCCGAAAAATGAAAAATCCATGTACTTATTTTGTCACTATTTTATTTTATTTTTCCAGCCAAGGAAAGCAGAAGAGAAAAAGCAATAACTGTGCTTTGCCGTACATCAGCTGCTGGTTCATTTACTACAATCATTGGGCACTTCATTCAGGTGCGAGAAAAGCATATCAAGGGAACTTGGTTTTAAGCATTGTGTGGTGTCCTTCAGCATTTACCCCATCACTTCATCCTCAATGGAAGCAGTGACCTCATATTATATGTAGTTGAATATGTGAGGTCGGATTGATAAAAGATGTCCGAATGAACAAATCTTCGACTTTCCCGTGTCTTTGGTATTATTAGATATTCTGAACATGTGTGGATGTTATGAAAGTTTTCTTCTCTTGAGAACTGATTTATATGGATTATGCATAACAGGGAAATTAGGAAGAAAAAAGAAAAAAATTCCATCAGGTTTGTGAAAGACAATACATTATTGCGTCTATTTTCTCAACCATCTGGCTCATCTGATTCTCAATTGGATGAACTGAAAAACATCACCCAGAGATCCCAGACTGGGAATTGTTAAGTCTAACGATCCAAAAGAATGGAAACTGGAGGAGGGTCTTGTGTTTCATTATTTGCTCTACCTATATGCCTACGCAAAAGTGGCATTTGAACTCTAGCATATGCACCTTCTATGAACCGTGCTAATGAAAGAAGAATTGAAATGGTTGGGTCAAGTGGAAAATGCTATGATCCAGTTTGGTTACGCTTTGGAAGACATGTTTTGAATGTAATATTTCCACCTTAATAGCAATGAACAAATGATTTTATTTTAGTTCAAGGACCATAAAGAAGCAGAGGTATCAACTGTGAATCGAATATTCTAGCCGAGAGGACAACGAGAGAAAAACAACCAAAGATGCTAGAAAATGAAATTCGTCCCCTCCCCACGTAAATTCTGAATTCTTTTCTTAATAACCAGAACCTTTGTAAAGTTGTGAAGCTCCTACTTCAAACCACGCACTAGAGGCATTTTGAAACTTAAGACATTTTTAATTGGCTATAGTGCCATAGTGACACTCCCACTCCCACTCCGGCTCTGGTTTCTTTTACGTTCTTCTCTCTTATTTCTTTCTTTTTCAGCAAGTTTGCTTGCATTCGAGTATGGAAAAATTCTTGTGTCTGTAGCTAGATAGTGTTAAGATTCCAAATATCCAAAGTGAAATACTGAAGCAAAATAAAAGTGTAGAAACTTTCATTCTCCCCTTTACTTTTTCTCTGCAAAATGTGAAATACATTTAAATAACGGAACAAAACATTACAAATGGGGGGTTGCCCTACGAAGGGAAATTACAAACTTGGCATTTGATCCCAAATAACCAGAGAGTTCTTAGTTAACCCTTCATTTGCAAGCTTATCGGCCATGGAATTTCCTTCCTTGTGAATGTGGTTGATCCGGCCTAAAACTAATCTGGACATAATGGCCTCCATCTCAAAGAACATCGGGGTAAACCTCCAAGGGATATCAGTCTCCTTTCTCAACCACTTGATGACATGTTGCGAATCCCCTTCAATCCATACTGGACTTGATGGCAGAGCAGAGAGCAGTTTCAATCCATTCCAAAGACCCAATATTTCTGCCTCCACTGCTTGAACTTCTACAGCTGATCCAGCATATGCCTTGATGATAGATCCATCGCTTAGCGAAATGGTACCACCATAGCCCCCAATTCTTCTTCTATCGCTTCCCAAACAGATCTCTTTACTACATCCACCAAAGTTGAGCTTGATCCATCCCGAGGAAGGTAGAAGCCACACATCCAACTGTGGCCTGGCGACATGATTAACCTGGATGAAGTACAAATATAATAAATATACTTACATGGTGAAGAAAAAAAAAAAGGACACACCGTGAATAAGTAATGCAACCACACCAAAATAATAAAAGAAAAAGAAAATACGTCCATGCAGTCGAGCCTGAATCAGCCACGCATGAACATGAAAACCCTGAATCAGCTTATTACAGAAAAAGAAAAAAGAAAGGAAATAGAAAAACCCATTTTCTGTTTTGATGAGAGAGAAAATGACGACTCACATTCAAAATGGCTTATATAGAACACTAGATCAAAGTTGCATCAAGATATTGTAAACTCTAGTTTACCAATTTTCCAAATAATAGAATCAAATCTAAAGTCAATGTCTTATAAGTTAAGAAGCACTATAGAGTAACACTAGACTCTGGCCAGGACTCCCTCACCTGATTAAGGTCAAAATGGCTCGTTTGAGAATTTGGAATGCTAGATGGGCCAACAGTTAACTCCTGAAATTTTTTAAAAATTATGCAAGGATTAAATAACTGCAGAACACAACTGGTTCTTGTACAGATTATATATAAAAATGAAAAAACATAGCATGTTTCTTACCGCAAGCCCACCTGATTAAGGTCAAAAATATTATGTTCAGAGGTTTGGATGCATGATAGACCAGCAAACGGTTCCTATAAAATTGATGCAACATCATTTTCTGTAAATATATCTCAGTTATCCACTGCTAATTTAAATAGTACAATAGTTGTTGAAAATATCTAACCCCAAAACTAGAAGCGTCGGCAGAGTGATATTGGTCATTTAGATCACCCGAGGGTCCAGGAGGGGCACATGCATATAGACAGATGTTTGGGCACAGATTCCTGCCATGATAAGTTGTTTTTGAGTCGCTTGCTACAAAATAACACTTTAGATGATGTGGAAATTGAGGATATTAAAATTTACTCACGATAATCGGCTGTTGTTTTGAGTCTCTTGTCCATCTTTTCCTCCAAAATGGCAAGGATCATTTGGTTCTGAGGCCAAACCAAATAGAAAAAATGATTATTACCCAACATGCTTTAGATAAACCACGTTAATAAGAAAAAGGACGTAATAACTTTTGTGGTGATAATATCAGTATATACCAATAAATTAATAGCATGTCAGATTCCTAAAATTTTGAAACATACCGATTCCCTCTCTAATAGAATGTGAAGGTACCCCATTATGTTCGCTTGATTCAGGCTCTGTTCTGGCTTTCTTTTTCCTTTGGTTCTCCCCCAGTGAAGGTGGAACTCTTTTGGGTGGACGTCCTCTTGCTCTTACACGTGGTGGATCACATGAAGCTATTTGGCTAGCTGAAGATATTGTCTGGTTGTCTTCACTCACAAGGTGTTTTGAAATCTCATTATTCTTAACAGCCTCAACAGGAGAATGCAAACTTGTAATGCCCTGAACATCAAGCTGAGAGATAACTATGTCTTCCTCAGAAACCTTTTCCAGTTCTCCTAATTTCGTTTCAATAGTACACCTAGCTATTTGATAAGCCTTCATAGACAATGCACCTTTAGCAGAAAGGTTAAGAGCTAACTGGCAAAGATCTCTGTAGCGGAAAGCTATTGATTTTTCATAATCAGCTTTCATCTCCCTATCGTTTTTGTCCAAAAGAATCCCACACTTGGCTCTTTTTGTCCACCTCTTTTTAATGTAGACCTCCGGAACCAACATAACATTAGTAGCTGTGAAGACTTTCAATATATGCCTACAAAGAATGCCCACAGACTCAAAATATTGACAACTACAGGTCACCTGAATATCATTATCACAGGACTCAAATTTAACCACACAACTACTGTTCTGACCCCACCTTGACACCACAAAAGTCCGATTTTTCCCTGAAGTTTCTGTTTCTACAGCAATGTAGTTAAAACTATCAGAAAACTCCTTATGGAACTCTTGAAATACTAATCTTGTGTAACTGTCAGCTGCTTGTTTTTCCAGTGGAAGGTCCGACTTTAAAACAGGCCTTGTTTGTCGGGAGATAGAGTCTTCATAAGTTTCCTTTTCACGACTATCAATGATAGCCTTTTCATATTGATTAACAAACTCAAGGAGAGGAAGTGACTTGCTCAGGTATCCATTGAAAAAGGAGTGGATACTATCACTCCGTTGGGTCGTCATTGTGTCTGCATGAAAGATGTGCCTTGAGTATACTGGAACCCATTTGTGCCTTTTCATGTATAAATAATCCAGCCACTCATTATCACGAAGTTCATATTTGTCAAGTAACAATGCCCATCTTGACTCAAACTCATCCAACAACTGGGCCTCGTAGATGCATTTCTTAAAATCAGTACTAAAGCTGTCCTCTTTATTGTACAAATGACTCAAATTTTTAGCCGTATTCTGCAAGATGTGCCATAAACTTAAACGGTGGTGGGTTCCTGGTAACACTTGCTCAATTGCTTTTTCCATTTCTGCATCTTGATCGGTAATTATTGTAACTGGACGATGCCCATACATTGACTTCAACAGTGTCTCTAACAACCATGCAAAAGACTCCTCGGTTTCACTCAAGAGAATTGCACAACCAAACAAGACTGTCTGTAGGTGATTATTTACACCCAAAAGTGGAGCAAACGGTCTTCCATACATGTTAGTCCCATAGGTTGTCTCAAAATAAATGACATCCCCGAAGTAACCAAAATCCGACCGTGACCTTGCATCGGCCCAGAAGCAGTTTAACATCTGATCCTCTTCATCAACTTGTATGGCATAAAAAAACGAAGGGTTCTCAGTTTGCATCTGCCTAAAATAATTGAGGATGACTTGTGTGTCTCCCTTTTCAAGTTTCTTCCTCCTTTTCCTGTTTAAGCGATTCCTTAAACGAGCTTCAACAAAGCTAACCTTCTCACTTTCACCAGCTTCTGATGTTCCTTTTTTAGGTCTTGTACTCGCATCAGTCATTGAATCGGTTAGCTGCTCCTGGGTTGATTCTACGAGTTTATGGGTCCTCAGCAAATGTGCTTCTCCTAAACGTTCAAATTCATGGTTATGTTCCTCAATAAATTTTTGAACAATCCACTTACCATCGGTTCCTTTTTTCACTTCTAACCTTGCATTGCAACCTACTCTCGTGACAGGTAGAATTCGTGCCCGCACTTTCACAACAACACCACCTATAACTTGTTTCCGATCATTGTTATCATTTTCACAGTTTTTCCGACGATAACCTTCCTTCGAACAACAGAATCGACGGAAAAGAAGTGAACCATCAATATTTGATCTACGGGTTTTATCTTTACGTACAATAAAACCCAGTGTCCTGGCGTACGCATTGTAGAAGAGATACGCTTTATGAGGAGACTCAAACTCCATTCCAACAGATGGTTTTGGAACTTCATTGAGATTACGTTCTTCTGACGAAGGAAGTTCGTCTACTCCATGCTTGTCGATAAGTCCCCGAGCAGCTCGTCTGCTTCTATGAGACCTCAGCAAATGTGTTTCATCCAGACTAACACATTCATGGTTATGTTCCTCAACAAATTTCTGTATAACCCATTTTCCATCTGTTGTTCTTTTCACGTCTAACCTGGCATTGCAACCTACTCTCATTCTCTGTTGAACCTCTGCCCTTCTCTTCATGTCTAACTTTGCCCTGCGACCGACCCTCAAAACTGGTTGAATTCGTGACTCCATTTTCACTACAAGACCATCTTTTACTTGCATTGGTTTCCCATTAGTGTTATTATTATTTTCAAGGGTTTTCCTGGGATAACCTTCCTTGGAACAACAAAACCGACGAAAAAGATACGATCCGTCGATATTTGATTTACGGGTTTTATCTTTTCGAACACTGAAACCCACAATAGCAGCATATTCATTGTAGAAGAGGAATGCCTTATGAAGTGTCTCAAACTCCATTCCAACAAATGGTTTCGTACAGGTTCCTTCATTATGGGTATGAGTATTATCAACAGTTTCAGGAGGACTTACCACTTTATCTCCACAGTCAGCTTGAGCCACAGCCGCAAATATCTCACTATCAGTTTCCAATGAATCAAATTGGCTTGTGCTTTCCATGTCCATCCTATCTTAAACCTACAAATACATCAAAATTAACATCAAATCAAGGGCAAAGATTCATGAATTAGAGCGTGTTTGGGATGTCCTTATATAAAAACAGAATAAGTGTGAAAAGATCATTTTTTTTTTTTTTAAGATCAAACAAACAATTTCGCAGTTCAAATTATCAATAACTTCATTGGAGTCGTAAAACAAAACTAGGGTTTCCATAGAAAGAAAAGGAAAAAATTCAAAGTTGTTATTTATAGAAGGAAAATTAGGGCTTACCAGCAGAGGTTTGAGAAGAAGAGTAGAGTTGGGGTTTATTAAGGAACGAGGAGCTTATTAGAGAAAGCTTTTGCAAAGGTCGAAGAATCTCCAGTCGGAGCTACTAGAGATCCCATGATCTCTTCTTAGCACTCGTGTGATCTGATCAAATGAAAAGCCCCTCTATCTGTTTTTCTCTCTCTAGGTTTTGCTGTAATAAGAAATGGAAAAATAAAATAAAATTTGGGAGTAAGAGGAAGACGATGTACGCTCGTGCTGGCTGGTTGATTGATCTTTAATTTTACCTCGAGATCTGTGTTTACGATTTGAAGCGTCTGGCTGTCGCATGTGCGAAATATTTACCACCAATAGCTTAGTAGGTACGTACAGAAGTTATTATAGTTATCTCATGAACTCGTGACGAAGTGGCGGCTATGGCTAAGATTTTTCAACCACTGGCTGATGTGTCATCCATTTAATTCATTGGTGATGCTACACTTACTGCAAAGTGTAGTGCAAGTTATACCGTAAAAGTACTTTAGGACGATATTTGCGTCAATTGAAAAATGACGCAAATCACGAGGGGTGTGAGATTATTTGAGAACTGTGGGATGACTTTTGCAGTAGGAAATACATAAGAGAATTAAAGGTCTCATATTATTCATTTCACATTCTCTCTCTAGATTTTATTAGTTCTATATCAATGGATACGAAGGAAGCTTCGGGCTCATATTGGTCATGGGTTGAGAACGGGAATTGAACTCTATGAGATGAAATTTCCCATTGTTCCTCAGTAGAAGTTTAGTGAGTGATAAAACACGGTCAATAAAATGCACATCAGTATCTTCTGATAAATTTACATCTCAGAAGACACAAGATCTGCTTATAGTGTAAGAGTAAACAAAAATACTTTTTGGACTGATGGTTTTATAAAAGTGGTGTCAGACACTTATGTGGCAGGGTGGGACCCACCACTTTTTCCCTCTCAAAAGTGTTTTGAAAGGGTTTCCAACTTGAATAATGCTAGAATGCCCGTACTTTGTGCAGTATTCTCATCCCCCACACCAATCACAAGGTCATTATCCCCTCGTGATTTGAATCACATTCTCGAGTTTCGTCTTTCCCAAACTTCAAGGCATGGACCACCGTACACCTAAGGACGGGATGAAAATCTCCCATAAAGTACTGGCATTCTAGCATCACCCTTCCAACTTACATGGCAGTGTAACCGACCATGCTACATAAGCATTGGGCACAACTTTTGTGGCTTTATCGGTCCAAACAGCACTACTCAAGAGTAAAAGACCGCCACCTAGAGATCATCATGAAAAAGGAGAGAGCTTCTAGCCTGAGACTCAACCCTAAGATCCATTAATTAAATGCAGTCTTCTTCTGGTTCTGGTCACGTTTTTGGCTGTCACATACAACCCAAGTAATTCCCCAACCCATGCATTGTGTATCTATCCATCCCAGTCCCAGAGGAAATGCCCAATCTTTCTTTATCTTGGCCATGCATCCCAGTCTCATAGCAGTGCAAGCATCATCAACTACATGTGCAGCTGCTGTTTGTAAAATAGCATTGTTTGTAAACAGAGCTGCATTTCTCGGGTCTGATGAATGTCAAAGCATTTGGTGGTATTTAGTCCTAGAAATCAGAAGGAAAATGGAAAAATAGAACAACTCCCTGCCTGTAATGCATTTATTTACAACCATTACTTCTTTTTTTCCTTTGTAAGTTATCATGAATGCCTTCTAACTCAGCAACAGATATTCTCAAGTTAAATTGTTCTCAATATTGAATAAACACTGCAGAGTTTTGAAAAACTTTGAAATAGGTATAGCTGCTTCTGAATTGTCAAAAAACATGTACCGTGAATACAATATCCAATTATTACATGTTTAACGAAAGATCCTAAGATCGTGATAATAGGTCTCTCTGCTGCTCCCAATGAATTCCAGAAACAAGCTCGAAATAAACTGAGACCGAGATCTGCTCACAACCTACAACAACTAGTGTTGCAGTATAATCATAGATTCCGAGCAAACGGTTAACCAGTTCTCATGATTATATGGACCCCACTGTCGGTATCCACAATGTCACTAATCTCACCAACTTTCAAAGCATATGTTGCTTCTTCGAAAGGCTTCTGCATCTGGCCTCGACCAAAAGGACCTGCCAAAATCATCGTAAGGAGGATCAATACCAAATACAGGTAATGAAGCATGCCTCAAAATAAGTAAATAATAAGACGAAATGCTTCAAAATAAATAATGTTCTTTTGCCACCCTACATGCAGGTACAGGTAGGTACATTGATGGATGATGTCAAATATGAATCAACTGGCAGAGTTTAAAAAAACCCTGCAAGAGCAATCAATATAGATATGGATGACACAAAAACACAATAAAAGTGACTTTTTTAGATATATGTAGCAGATGCTACTCCAATGTATGTCAGATTCATGGGCACCACAGAGCAAAACTGAACTTTTATCAACATATAACCTTTAAAAAATAGTTCTATTGGTAGGAATACAATTACTGTGAGAAGCATAATGGTTTGCTACACCATTAAGAGCACTTGCAGCTGATGTTTCTCCTCTACTTGCTCAGAAATTCACAACATGCTTCACCTATAAACCTTTTACCTTTGGCGGACATTGTTACAGTCCCAAGGTTAAGCTTTTGAGAATATGATATAATTCTGTTTGGCAAGGACATTTTGGTGGAAGTAGGATAAAATGCATCTGTAGGGTGGCAACTTCCAAGTGAAACAATGCAGATGTTTCATGCACAAGAAAATCTGAACAGATAAAACAATCACAAGGTTTTCCATACAAGCTACTTTTTTTTAACAGATACCAAACAAAATATTATAAGAAAAAGGAGCATAGAGAGAATTGAATAACCTCCACATAGAGACAGTCGAATCAGTTAGTGAAACATAAACTGTTGCTTAGAGGTGATGAAGTTTTTAACGCTTCAAACATAGTACGATGTGCAAGCTAGAACATGCCTGAAAAATGTGCTGAGCATTCCTTTTGGGCAAGGCAATGTTTAACAAAACAAATATCCATGGTACGTATGAGTTTGGTCCGATAAAAAAAAATTAAAATAAAGAGTACGTGTCAGTTTGGGTGACAAGGAGAAAAATGCTTACTCAAACATAGTTAGTCTAATAGAAGTAAGGTCGATCCCATAGTGCTCTATGTTTCAAGCTTGAGGTCATTAATTGATCCAATAAAATCACAACCAAACTATATAGTGTGAGGGACAATACAACTCCTTATATCAGAAAAATACTGAAAAAGGGAATATAGAGCACTCTCCAGTCCCTCTATTAGTAGCCTTTCTTTCTATCTAAAAAACGAAAAAAAATAAAATAAAATTTGAAAACAAAGTTATTACCAAAATTGAATAAATAAATACTTAGAAGAGCTAACCTATTAGTTGCTAAAAAAAATGAACGATCGTCCACTATCAAGCATAATAGAAAGGGGAAAAACAACAATTGAAGAGAAAAAATGTCAGTATAGATATAAACTTATAAAATAAATAAAACAGAAATATAAGATGAATGTCAACAACATATGAAATTATATAGATGCAAATAAGAAAATCCGAATAGCACATTCTTAATTGACAAAAGAAAATAAATTTTGATATCACAAAACAATTCATTTAGATAGGTGAATTGAGAGTCAAGATCAATCTGACTGAACTATAAGAAGAAAATAGAACTAATTCCATGAAATCGTGACACCAACATTTGGTTTGTTCTAGCTAATTTCACTTTAATTATGGTCCCAATAAGTTAAATAACTACTAAAATTATCCTTGTTATTGCAATAATAAGATTGGTAACAAGCTCAGACAACTCAATTATAATAGAAGCACAGAAAGATTAAATTCCAATCAGAAATAAAACCAAATAAAATAGTACAACAATTAAATAATAACTGGTTTTCCATCAAATTACTTCATAACTCATACCATCAAACATCGTATCCAGAAATAAAAGAAACCCTAGAGTTTTCAAGCTTTCAATCACAAACGGCACCAAAATTTCCACCGAAACAACACAGCCGGCCGTTACAATTCCAACTAAAATCTAATCCAAAAATCACATCTCACATCTCAATATACCAATCTATCTATAGCTGCGAAATAAACCCTAAAAATAATAAGAACAGGAAGATGAAGAAAGATGAGAAGAAGAAAAGGGAAACTGACCAAGATCGCCTCCACGTTTGGCGGAGCTGCAATCAGAGTAACGAGAAGCGATGTCATCGAACTTAGCTTTGCCAGAGACAATCTCATCTCGAAGGGCTTTGAGCTGAGCTACGGCGGAGTCTCTGGTGGTGTTCAAGATGACACGGCCTTCTGGGTCCTTCCATGAAGCTTTTCTTCTCGAGCCTTGGTGTTTGATCAGTATGTGTGAAGCTCTCACTTGATTGGTACACATCTTTTTAGGGGGTTTTCTTTTTCTCCTGATGTGATTAATTCGTTTTCGTTCTTCCTCTAATCAGTCGCACTTCTCTCTCTATGGTTTGCAGTTGATTTACCACATCAGAGTATCTAACAACCACCGATAATAACCACTTCTTTATTTCGTCTCCCTCTCGCTTTCTATCTGTAATCTTATGTTGGGGGTTGATGAATATTCTCAACTTAGTCGCGGGTAGATGAGTACACGTGCATTGCACACTCGTAACACTATTATCTATGGCTTGTGATATCTACCATATAGGTAACCGAAAAGGGCCACCTAATTTTAGGATCAATATATGTTTTAATAAGGGCTAACATTTTTTAGTCAAACAATAAATAATTTTAGGTTTTCTATTGTTTAATACTTTTTTTTTCCACTCTACCAATCTAACGAATTTTTCCACCACCTTGTTTGATATTATAACACCAAGCACATTCAACTAATACTTCGAACATTGAATCTCATATTTGAGAGTATTATATATAGTACGAAATATACTCCACCATTAATAAATGAGTTTTTTTTTCTTTTCACAAAACGAGTTTGGTGAAAGCATTAAGTCATCAAAACAACAAAAAAAAAATTAGAAACAAAGAAAAGCAAACATTGTGAGAAAACCAAAAGTGCAAAAAGAAATTAGTCGTGCATGTCCGGTTATCTGAGTCCAGACAATACATAGTCTATTCATTTTTGTCATAGAAATGTATCTATACTCCGTTGTTAGCTGGAGTTAAATATTATTTGATTTTTTAAAACAAGTCATGGGCATTTGGTTTAGTATTTTGGTCATAGTAGCCCTTAACAGTAACCCTTAACATCATCAGGTATCCCTTAACATCGGTGACATTTATCAGTTACCTATGTAGTAGATATCACGAGCCATTATCTAATTACAAGTACATAATATTACCCCTTAAGGGTAATGTAACAAGAAGGGAGAAAGAAATCATCAACGATTAAACTCTAATAATGAGATGATCAATTACGAAAGGTAGTACTTGTACACGCTTCAATTATGTACATCTTTCAACATTTTCTTATTTGTTCGCAAACCGAATTTGAAATTAAATTTGTGCTAAGTATCAACAACAATAAACACTAAAGCTAGTTGGTATTTGAAGGAGTATAATAGTATATCACTATAGGCACAAGTACAAGATTACTTCATTAATTTTTTTTTTTTTTTTTTTTTTATCATAGGATTATAATTTCGTGTGTACAAGAGTTAAAAAGATGAGGTTCTATTAACAACACCACCAACAATATAATTTGCAAAAGAGAAATTGTCAACTTAAAGTACTAAATACCAAAATCAATTATAAAAGATACGGAATAACCTTCTAACAATTAGATGGATTAGTAATGTCCATTTTACTATTGTTTTTCAATCATTTTTTTATGGCACTTTCATGGGGTTAGGGCAAGTGTTATGGACATCTAAAACAAGCAAAAAAAATATATTTTGAGGTTAGGGCAAGTACCATGGGCACCTCAAATAATCAAACCTCTCCCTCGGGTCCTAGATTTGGGACGGGGCAAGGGGTTTGAGGGAGGAGGCAGAGATTATGCCTTTAGGCACAGATTGTGCCACACAGCACAATCTTTGCATCCTCCCAAACTATGAAAATAATCTAAGGCCATATTTCGATACGGGAGCAAGGAGTTTGAAGGGTATTTAATTTTTAGCAGAATCTGTGCCGTACAGCATAAATTGTGCCTCCCCTGCGTCTTCTCTCCATGATACTTGCTCTCCCTCAATACCTTAAACCCCTACCTTAAGGGTTTTCCATGGCACTTGCCCTTAGAAATTTTAGAATGAATTAATGGTGGGTGAACATCCTCACTAGTTAAATAGGACCTTTTAAGACCATCCACAGTGGTTACAAAATTTGGCAAATTTTCATAAAGAGATGCACATCGAGGAAGCTAAAAGCCAGTTTTAACTTACGTGAAAATTTCGAAAGCCCAATTTAGATTTCTGAAAACCAGTTTGGAGAAATTTACAGGGCGGTGCACAGGCTACCCACCTGATGTCGGGCGGGCAAGGAGGTACCTGTCTCATATATATATATATTACTAAAAATTGTTGGGCGGGGTGCTTGCACTCCGCCTGTTGTTGGGCGATGTGCATGTGCCCACCCAACAATTTTTTTTTTAATTTTTTTTATTTAATCCTCACAAACACATGCGTCTAATGCCAGGCGGGCTGGTGGGACACCGCCTGGCATTATTTTTTTTTAATTTTTTTTAGAACACCTAATATTCCCCTCCTTCATTATTTTATTATAGATTTTTAATTTTTTTTAAATTGGACCACTGCTCAACTCCATTTCCATAGCTATTTATCTTACCACCGCTGTGGATGCTCTAAAGACCCATATCCCCTCTAGTCAATACATTTATTGAATTTAAAATATGTTTTTATTAGAAAATAATATCACAATTTTTTTGGTAAACATTTCTAATTTCTTGTGAAAAAAAGGAAACCACACCATAACTTTCGTAGGTTTGGCAGTATAGTAGCATAGATATAACTGCACAGTCCTGAGTCCGTCCACAGGCGTAGAATACCAAATTGCAACTTTATTAATTATCAGTCTCCCTCACAAAAACTGCGTTCATTTCTTGAGGTTCAACTCTCTCTCTCTCATTCATCGTCAGACTCCGATGGCGCCGCCTCCAGGTCCTTACTCCGGCACAAGCACGCTCGCTCTGGTAATCGCTGACGTTAGGGTTTGATATTTCTGATTTTTCGTTTTGAAATCCATTACATTTTTTAATTTCTCACCCCTTTTGCAGGTAGCTCGGGCCTCGGCCTTCACCTTGGGTCTCGTCTATGGAAGCGTGAAGCTCAAGTATCTCCAGGTATTCCGATCCATCACCTTCTTTTTCTTCTATCTATTTAAGTTTTTGATTCTAGACTCGTTCCCCCCAATTACAATGTGAAATTTCTTTTTGAGTATTATCTCTAGATTCTTTGAATTTATATTTTAGTTACTTCTCTTGAGGTTTTTATTTGATTATGCAATATCTTGATTCGATTCTTCGAAATTTGCTCCTAGAAATTTTAGGGTTGAGATAGTATCTAGGGTTTAATGGCAGTGTTTATAGAGCTTCATGGTGGATTAGTTTAGATTAGCGAGATTCTTACGTGGACGATTAGATGGAATTATTATTTTGTTACATTATTTACGAAGCTTACTTTTTGGATCTTATCCATGGTTAAGTGGACTTGCTTCCATGATGGTTTTTGGAAGCTAAATGAATTGGTTGGGGGAAAATATTGTATACAGATAAAGGCTGCAGGAGAGGGTGTGAGATTTGCCTTAGGTCACCTTTGGAGAGTGAAAGGTGATGTTCTGATTTTGACTTCAGTGTCACTAGCCTTTTCTGAACTCACCCAATTTCTGGGTTCCAGTGTAGCTTGAAATACTTCAAAATATATTCTAATAAACCCCAATTAATTGATTATGTTGGTTTTTGAGTAAATTCATGTTTGCCCATGCAAAAAGGATAATCTGTTCTCTGGAAGTTTGTTGTGTCGAGTATTGTCATACTCACGTGGAGGAGATGGGATGACTCGTTTCAGTCAACTGTTACTGTATTTAAATATTTCATACTGATGGGATGTTTAGTGTATACGGTTCGTTGGGGATCACTCAGTCACTTCGAGGGTGTTTGGCAACCACTTAAGAAGTTGCTTTTTGACTTATATAAGTTAAAAAGCAAAAAAGTGTGTATGGTAACACTTTCAGGAAGTGACTTCTAGAAGCAAAAAAGTTACTTCTATTGGAAGCAAAAAAATTTTGCTTCTTGCTTCTCACAGAAGTAACTTCTCACACTCTTATATTATTTTTATAGTTGTTATTTTTTCTCCTCATTCTCTCTCACCATTTCTTCTTCGTAGCAACTAAAAATTTTCATCTTACTATTATCGGTGATGATCATGACCATGAACATGACCATGATGATGATGGATGATAATTGTGGTGATGATGATGGGCGATGGTGGTAGTGGTGTTGATGATGACGGGTGGTGATGATGATGAAGGTAGTGGTGATAATGATGGTGATGATGGATGATGGATGATGATGATGATGATGGTGGTGGTGATGATGATGATGATGGTGGTGGTGGATGATGGATGATGATGGTAGTAGTAGTGATGATGATGTTGATAATGATGGGGATGGATGATCGATAGAAAGATAACACAACATAAATGATAGTATAAATTATATAAACCCATTATTATTATTATTATTATTATTATTATTATTATTGTTGTTGTTGTTGTTATTATTGTTATTATTATTATTATTATTATTATTATTATTATTATTATTATTATTTTGTTATTGTTGTTATTGTTATAACAATAAACAACAAAAATAATAGTTTAACCTCTTTCATTTTTAGTTCAACCTCTCTCATTTTGACTTCGGATCATGTTACATTGCCATATTGACTTATTGACTTTTCAACTTATAAGTTAGTAGTTTACCATATAAGCTTCTCATAATTTTTGACTTCTCAGAAGTACTTCTACTTTTTTTAGAAGCAGAAGCACTTCTGCTTCTGGTTGCCAAACGCCCTCTTCATATTAGTCTTTGTTGCTAACTGACATGTTACTTTCTTGTTCAATTGATTGTTGCATCTTCAAGAAGAATAATGGGTAAAGGAAATGTGTACTTAAAAAATGTCAATGATTTTTATCCACTAGTTTAGTGGTTCCCAAGTCCACGAGCATATATGTTTTGGTATTTGATTTTGTTCTGAACCTATTTTGTCCATTAACACCATTCAGATCAATGTTTACACAAGCTAAGAAGAATAATTTGACTAGTATCCAACTACCATTGAAAAAACTATGTTGGAGAGTCTAGGTAATTTATACCCAATAACAAATAAAAATATGCAGTATCTCTGAGAAGCCAAGTCAACATGTCCATCACATGTCTGAAGAATTTCTAGGTTGGATCTGACTAATATGTAACTACTTGGGAAGATAACTGAGAAACACTGTTGTATATAATTTTAGATTAGAAAATGGACAGAATTTTGAGTTCAACATATGCTATATTTCAAGTCTCTTTGTCCGCTCGCTCAGGGATTATGGGAGAAGTAACCATGCATCCTCCTGCAAGGAGCAGCCTTTTGCATGTTTGGAGTGGAAGGCTAATTCCTTATAGTATCACATACTGCATTTTTTCCTCTTAAAAGTTAGAAGTAAAAGGTGAAGGGCCTGAAAGCATTATTATATACCAAAACGAAGAAGTACATAAATATGAAATGAAGTGAAAAATGTTTCTTTGATTGACTCTTAAATAGGTTTTTGTTGTTATGGGTATACTAATAATTTAGGTTGATTGCTTTAAAGTTGTGCTCAAGTTAATCTTCTAAGGAATATCTTGCCAAAGCTTAGACTGGAACTTAACTTCTATCTTCCTAAAGTAGTGAATTACCTTTTGGTCCTTTCCTTTTGGGGTGTCCCTTTGTGGTTTTTACTTTGTTAGATTGAGAAACGAGGTTCTGTTTTTCTGTTACAGTCTTTCTTAGATATTCAGAGAGAAGACTCTTTGCTTTGCGCAAGCAAATATAAAAAACATAGCAATATTTGTTTATTGGTTTGTTATTCTTCTCAGGCGAAGGCAAAGTCACAAAAGAAGGCAGAGGCTAAGGCTCATCACTGAAGGAGAGATGAACTTCACTGTACCTTCCATAGCGTTGTGGACCCAAGAATGTTTGAAGGATCCATAATCCCTCCATTACGAAAATAATTGTTCAACAGTACATCGACTGTTGCATCTTTTTTGTCCGTTTTTTTACCCTTTGCCATTTCCCAGTTTGGCCTTTTGGCTATTTACTTGCCAATGCCTCAAGGATGGTTTCTCCATCATGCTTGTTAGTGTAGTTAGAAAAAGATGCTGCAGACGCGTTTTCAGTTGTATTTTTCTTTTTTATAAAATAAGTAGGTAGTTCTCTCTCTCTCCACTCTTATATCTAGAGATTCTGTTGCACATGTGAATACAATCCTCAATATGTTCTCGACCTAAAATAAGTGCATCTAACGCTGAAGCTCTTGTATCAGCAAGTGAGAAGCATGTTTAATATGACAAGAGACTATTCAAAGGTCATGGAATACAAAGGGGACTCACTTGAGTTAGTTTAATCAACCTCATTTGGACTCGGGTTTTAGATCTTGCATCAGTTACCTAGAACTGATATGCCTACAACATAGTGCTAGGTTCATGTACTCTCAGTTTCACTTGCATACAGGATCAATCCCTCGACTGTGGGAGTGAAAGTTTCAATTCTTCAGAATATTTGTGATTTGTGTCTGCTTTAACTGAAAGTTAAGTACATTTCTTATTAGTTAATTTCTGTCAGATGCTTTTGTTTTTTGAATTGGATAAGAGCTATTTGGTGTGTATCATTTATATAACACAGTCAACCCTTGTGAACTGCTCCTACCAGCTAGCAGCTTGTTAGCAATCCAGACCCGTCTAAATAGACACCTCCAAAAATGGGCTCAATTCTATATGCTTGATAAGTTATGTATCATACATTCATACATGATAGGGCTTTGACTTACATTTAACCTATAGTTCCAAATAAGTCAACATCCACATAAGAACTACCAAATAGGCCTTCATTTAACTGAACTTTGTGCACTTGTTGGAATTTCAATCACTGGAAGAAGAATACTTTCACTAGTTTCCTTTTCTACTCTCAAGATGGAGAGCTCCCGAGACGAATCCACCTTCAAAAACTAAAGAGCTGGTTACAATTCACAAACCAGTTACATGTGGTAGCTCAGCCTAACTAAAAGTATAACCTAGTACAAAGGCATGGATTACACAACAATGATCCAGCATGAATGTATCTTCCTTCCCTAGCTTGTGATAGCAGCTCGGTTGAAGAGCCAACTGACAGACAAATAGATGTATGAAATTGCCAGCAGAAGCATGTTGATTCAAAATTCTACACTGAACTACACTTCTCTCAAGATGGGCCAACCCTTTTTTAGTATGTCATCGATCTTCACATCAATCTGCCTTTGGATATTTGGAGGGCAAAGCTCTGCTGCATAGCCATTTAGTTTTGCTGCCAAGCTGGATCTGGCAAGCTCCTCTTCCGGCAAGTTCCCAATCAGCTGAAGAAGGAACGGGTTTCGCTTGAGTTCAAATTTCTGCAAAGATTGGAATGAGAACAAACAGTTACGATCTTCGAGGTCTCAAACAATTCTTTAGAATGCAAAGCCATCTTAGAAGGTACCCAACATCCCAGTTGTGTTGCCCCTACATTATCCGGTTTTGTAGTCTTCGAATTTCAGTATTACTCAGCAAATTGGACACAGAGAAGTTTGTGGGCACTGTTAAGAAATTACAAGCTTACAAATGAAAATTTTCTGGCACAACATACATACCTGATGCTCAGGCTCTGCAGGATAAAATGTTCCAAGTTGTTGAATTTGAGTAGTCACAATACTGCTCCTTGATTTTGTCTGCTCTCTTTCTTTACTTACAGCAGCCAATCTGGCTTCTTCAGTTCCATTGGTAAAGATAATTGACCTGCCAAAATGCAGCAAATCTCACTATGTATTCACACATTATCATGAAGTAAGAAAGTGTTACTTGTAGTGCTGAATTATATTACCTGTACTGGTTACCCACATCAGGGCCTTGGCCAAACACTTGCCTAGAATCATGACTAGACCAGAAGATATCCAAAAGTTGCCTGAAATGAACCAGTTTGGGATCATACTCAATCTGCACGCCATCACAAAGCCACAGAACATACATGTTTGAATCAAATGCAGAAACCATAAAAGAATTACAACTTTTCTCAAATGAAACTACACATACGGACTATGCATTCCAAGTGGATGAAACATTTTAAGACAGATGAACAGAAATCAGAAATGATCAATAAATAGCACAAAATCTTCAGACCAAGACTATAACTCGTAAAGCTGAATGCCTACTAATCTCCCACTTGTATGTTGAAGAATAATATGACCCACAATCATCAGAGCAGAACCAGGTGCAACCAGAAGTCGTAACCATAAAGGTCATTTGAAAATACTCACTCGGCTTTCAGATTAGGGGCATTCTGAATTCTGAAACGCCAAAAACCTCTAAATTCCTCTTCCAAGATTGATTTAGAATTGGTATTTAGAATTCATCTTCCAAGGTTGATTTTCCTCTTCCAAGATCTAATAGATATATTTAGATGTCAAATAAAATTCCAATTAAAATCACGAAATCATAATTCAATGTGTTTGATTCTGTTTTAGGGTTTCAATTGAGATGAATTGAGGATGATACAATTACATAACTCTATTCTGGTCCCAGTAAACGTCATATAAGTAGTTTTCTCCCAATATGATTAACCTTCCACAAAATCTCAAATCCAGAAAAGTAGAAATGAATCAAAATTCGAAAAGCTAACAGAGAATTATATAACTCGCCGGAACTTTTTCGATCAATAGAGGTCCAAATCTATCTCGAATTTTTCATGTTTGAAGAGCGAACAAGATCATATCCCTGAATGTACCACAAATGAATGAAAATTGAGAGAAATTAAACATAAGACAGACCTGAACGCATTCGGCATGATCTCCTAAGCTTCTGAACTCAGGATTCGTTTTAGCTCCTCCCGCATATCCGACGGTTGTCCGTACTACGCCATTTAAGCATCCAAATACAGCTTCAGATCTCCAGAAACTTCCGAGAGCAAAAACAGCGGTTTTCAGAGGCTGATTCATCGTTGGATCTTTCCCTGCCTCAGAAATCCGATCTGGCAATCTGATACTGAGAACTCCTCCCGCCATTAAAACAAAACTCAGAAGAACAAATCCTAGACGAAGAACTACCAGATCTCCCTTCATCTTTTGGTTGGATTTGTCTGAGAAAACAAACAAGGGCATGAGTAAGAAAGGTTCTTCAGGCAAGTGCTCGGGAAAATGGCGCAGTTTTAGGAAGAACGCTCGGTTGTTGCGCTCATGGCGCACGGTAACACACCTGGAGAAAATCAAGGGAATTTGTACGAGTGGTGGGGGAGATGATATTGTGCAAGTCTGATACAAGTATGATATTGAGCAAAGTATTGATTTCCCCAAGATACAAAAAGAGGTGGGCCCTCAAGCATGGTGTGTGGGGTCCACTCTCATGCCATGGGGGATCCAGCATTCCATGTGACACTCTTTATATCACATGCCTAAACATTTGCATTTTCAGCTGTTGATTTAAAAAGTTCAATGTTCACAAAGGACCCAATAAACCCTGATCCTAAAGTCTGGGAGATCGAGTCAACTCTATAAATCAATTTAACGGAGTCAAGAGGATACAGTTTGGTATTCTGCTAATATTTGCAATATAAGCGCCTTAACTTTGTAGTTTATTAGTGGAATTGTATTGTATTGAATGTTCGATATTTTGTACTTGGAAGAAGCCGCATCAAGGAACAGTTATGATTAACACAGATGGGTCCCTTTCTGACACCTCTGCTGGTTATGGAGCTATTATCAGAGACTCAAATAGTGATGCTATTGCTGCTGCTGCTGCTGGTAGCACTACTCCTATCTCCATCACAGTTTATGAACTGCAAGGTATTGAAGCAGGCCTCACACTTGCTCTAAGACATAATCTGAACCATGTGTGTGTGGGTACTGATTCTAAAGTGGTGGTATCCATCTTTGAGAGGAACGGCAACAATGTTCCTTGGCGTGGCGCAGAATCAAACGTTTGTCTCAAAGTTTTGCAAGCTTGCAAGTGTTCCATATTTATAGGGAAACTAATAGGGCAGCTGATTTCCTGGCTAAGCTTCAACCCCAGGCTGAATATATTGAATTTGCTCCTAGTTCTTTCGCCCAAGACCTCAAAGACAGGGGAAAAGTGTATATTCGTGTGTAATCTTTGTTTGGTTGGGGTCTCCTTAACCCCTGCGTACCCTTTCAAATTTTTTTTTTTGAGGCATCCTTAATATTTGCATGATAAAATTATATGAATATTCACATGCAAGGTACCAATCAAGGCCATAGTATAACAATAATGCTATAGTACTATCATACTATGAGCTATCTTGTAGGCTCCGTTCACTTACACAATTTTAATAAAGATGTTCTCCTCAAAATAAAATAAAAATAAAAAATTTTCATCTATTTGAGCGTTGTTTTGCATCAACTTGCCCAATTGGGTCAGAATTCTAAAACGTTTGCACCTATACTTAATAATCATATCCTATATATATAGGGAGGAGGGGATGATAAGCAAGGGTTAAGGATACCCCAACCTATTTCATAAAATAAATCATGAAGTACATTTGGGATAAGCTTTTCCAATCTTAACCTCAAAAATAATTTTCTTCAAATCCTCCGCAAATGAGCTAGATACGACTTTAACAAATTCAGCCGTAGGACACAAACTTGTGAAGTGATCAGCTGCTCTATTTGTTTCTCAATAAATATGCTAAATGTGAAATGTTTGAAAACGAATCATGGGGGCGGGGAGGAGGGGGATGATAAGCAAGGGTTAAGGATACCCCAACCTATTTCATAAAATAAATCATGAAGTACATTTGGGATAAGCTTTTCCAATCTTATCCTCAAAAATAATTTTCTTCATATCCTCCGCAAATGAGCTAGATACGACTTTAACAAATTCAGCCGTAGGACACAAACTTGTGAAGTGATCAGCTGCTCTAATTGTTTCTCAATAAATATGCTAAATGTGAAATGTTTGAAAACGAATCATGTGTTTAATTGAACGAACAATAGGGATAGCACGCCAAAGGAGGGGAAATAGAGCATTGAAAATAGGCAACTACAGAATCCATTCCCACCTGAACTCTACTGAATCCATACATAACAGCCAACTTGAGCCCCAACTCTAGTCTCTGTATTTATCATTACATAGCATGTTGAAGCGACGTGTGAGGTACTCAAAACTAATTGGCAGTGAGTGGTATGACCTAGGATCATTATATATTGAATTTGCTAGGCTCTCATATCCAATGTGGGACTATTCTCAACACGCCCCTTACCTGTGCCGTTTCAACCTAACACGTGGAACACTTTTTGGGTGACGTGGAGCGCGTGTGGCCATTGGGCCTATCACGTGTGGGCCTGCGCTCTGATACCATATTAAGCTTGTGGGCATCCAACTCAAAACCAATTGGCAATGAGTGGTGTGGCCAGGATCATTATATATTAGATTTGCTAGGCTCTCATATCCGATGTGGAGGACTATTCTCAATACATATATCTTCACAATTATATATATTCAAATATATGAATCAATTTTTGATCGTCTCCAAATGATCAAGAACTTATTTACTTCTCCTAAGTATAAAGTAAATGTCTCTTATAACAACAGCTTTATTGTTAGGTTCATCAATCATCATCTGAAGAGATCGATCGAGTACTTAATCATCATGGAATTAGGTACTAATAGTAAGGTTTATTATGCAATAGTACTGTTTTCGATCTTCATGGTGGTGGTGCCAATTAGTACTATAACAATGGCATGCAGCTGCTCATCTTTATGTATCGGATGCTGATATCCAACATTGCGTTGAACAGGACTGCCTGCCTAATGAACCATGTTCCGAAGCAGGCCTGCGTTGCTGCGTGCTACAATATCTGTAAGCAACTATAGGAATTAACATATACATGTGCAGATTAATTCATACATATATATATATGCATGGCTTAACCCTGAAATGTATTTACATATATCAGTCCATACTGATGATTATATGCTATTAAGGAAAAAAAATATATGGGTAGGTTACACAACCAAGGTTTTGAGACAATTTTAAGATAAGGTTTTTTGTGGAGGCCACACTGAGATGATTCAAAGGCTGTTTTTTGTAAAAATGTTCTCCTCACCGCATAGATCATCCTCACCAACAATCACATCATGTTTTAAAACTTTTAACCATTTTAAAAGTTAGGTGATTAATGATCCGTCAATAAAAATTATTAATTTAAACCAACATTTGATGAGTTGGAAGTCTTAGAACATAGTGATTTTATATGAGAGTGATCTATATAGTGAGGAGATCATGCTCACACACTTGGATCAACTCTACATGGGGCCCAAAAATTTTTGTTTTAATATTAGCTATACAATTTTGGTTGGGGATCCTAACCCATAGGAATGTTTGTTTTTTTGCTTTTGCTGAAATGGGATGGAATAAGCCATGGATCTTAAGTCGAACACCTGAGGTTGAAGTTCTTTTGAATTTCAAATCAGGGGTGGATATAGAAATGTGGACGCCCAAGAATGACAAAGAATCCTGTAATTGCACATGAGCTTTTGGCTCAATGGTTGTATATCCCTTCCATAAATCTTTGGTAGTGGGGAGGTCTTGGGATCAAAACTTATCGGCCGTGGTATTGCCGTTAAGTTTGTCCCATGTAATCTGTAATAAATATAGGTACGTTGTTATTGGTGGTTTCTTTGTGCCCATTGGTAGGTGCCCTTCATGCATTCGTTGGTGACGATGTTCTTGGCGGTTTCTCTGCACTTCTCACACACCCACTATGTGTATTTATGCTACAATGTAACTTGAGCAATAGTCCCGTTCAAAAAAAAAAAGAATCCTGCAATTCGCACATCTACGGTTTATTTGAAATTTGGGAAGAAGAATTTTGGGTGGTTTTTCCGCTACGAATAAATTTATTGTTGATCTATAAATGGTAACCTATAATGTACATCAATTCCAGCAGTGATCTATACGGCAAAATAAATTTAACCATGGATGTGTGAATTCCACATACCTTTGTGATTCATGTAAATTTTAAAATGATAAAGAAAAAAATGCTAAACTTACAAGTTACAACAGGATCTACAACAATCTTTACAACAAGGTAAATCTAACAGCGGATGTGTAAATTCCACTCACCATCGTAGTTTACGCTCGTTTTAAAATGATAAAAGTCACCATAAATTCACTTTGTTGGAGGAGTTGTTGTAGCCCTTACTATAGTTCTAGCATCACCCATCACCTAATGATAAAAAAGATATAAAAAAAATAATGTTAAACCTAGAACAGGGTGTATCCAACGGTGAATATGTGAATTTTACTTCCCGTTGTGAATTACGTCTATTTTAAATTGATAAAAAATTACCTTAAATGCACTTTTGATGTAAGAGTTGTTGGTGGTGTAGCACTGTAGCACGGTCCCACAAGAAATCAACCTTGCTGTCGGTTATGCCGTAAGACCTGCTTCTGTAGCGCTAGCATTGTGATTTGTTCAATCGACGATCAGGACTCACAAATGAAACTGCCTTGCTTGTTCGAAATCATAATCTTTTTTCTTGTCTTTCAACTAACGTCAGCCTGCTTTACTTTCTATGGTGGGACCAACATAAAGGTCAGGAAACTTAGAAACTGCCATGGAAGTCAGGGGAAGTCAGCATTTTCGAGCCACGAAAGGTTTTCTCCGTTAGATCTCGTGAATGAATTGACACAGTGCGAATCTTCTAATTCGAGAACCTGCGGTGCTAAAGACCAAAAATACCTATCCTGTGTTTGCGCGACTGTGGGCCATTCGATTGAATCCTGTTTTAATGAACGACCTCAAAATTTGGAAACCTTTGGGTTGCAGGCCCTGGAAAACACACCAACACCAACCCAATTGGGGTTTGGTTGGGTGGGATCAAGGGGTTCCAAGTTTCCAACAATCCAAATTTGGTTTCGATTTTGAAGGTCTTTTTTTCAAGTCACCGTTATTTCGATTAGGGCACCCCAACAGTAACTAGGACATTTCTGTTTTACAGCATGTTTTAGAACGGATCTCCAACCAGTAATGCTTTATTTCTAGTGGTCAGATTGCTGGCCACGAATTATATGGTCGTCAATCGACATAATACAACCCTCGATCTCCTAAGGAAGCTCTACTTTGGCTAGCAAAACCATCATCTATAATGTTCTTCCAAAGGAAAAGAAAAAAAAAACTATTATTGGCGACCATATGCCATCCACAACTGATAGATCTTATTGTCTTAAGGGTGTGGATCATAACCATGATTTGCTGCCTCGGTCGATTCAGACCAGTTGGGTGCATGTTTTGATTTGACTTGATTTGTACTGAGCGAGTTGGGTGCATGTTTTGATTTGACTTGACTCCGACTCGAGTTGGGTGCATGTTTTGATTTGACTTGACTCCGGCTCGACCCTAACTTGATCGGTTCAACTTGTTT
Organism: Macleaya cordata; assembly: GCA_002174775.1. Lineage (NCBI taxonomy): Eukaryota > Viridiplantae > Streptophyta > Magnoliopsida > Ranunculales > Papaveraceae > Macleaya > Macleaya cordata. Next base: position 279,515 of record MVGT01001373.1, read on the forward strand.
TTATTTCTTCTTTATTTTTTCTTTTTAAGAATTACTTGTTAGATTTGGCCTGATTGGAACTTAGTCACTGTCGAGTCAGCTGCCGAATCCGAGTCTGCCAACCATGATCTGAACTTGTTATTGTCTGGCGACTTGAATTGAAACATGGGTGCCTTTAGCAACTCTCTTTTATGTTTGCCAAAAATATGGGTTGTCGGACTCGGGTATCGGGTCAATCCCGAGCCCGTTTTATGTAAGATGTGTGATTGATGAACACGTGACAAAGTTATTAGTTAATGGTTGAGTTTTACTCATCTGTCTAGTCAGAGCAATCGAATGTACTTCGTATTTTTCAGATCAAATGGTTCAAATCAGTTCATTTCTCAAGAAACCTCAACACAGCTGGGTCCCACAATGATCAAACGTCTCCAAAAATTCGTCTCAACTAATGATCCATAACATCAGATGAGGTACACCGAATTTCATGCACTCTGTGGATTACCATTAGATGATGTCTAAACGCTAGATGTGCGCCACGTATACTGAAAAATTAATGACGAAACAACAACATATTTTGTTTCACCTCCCGTGTTTATGTTCACTGTGTGTAGTATGCATAGTTTAATGGCAACCGACAACGATCTGTTCAGAAACATTAACTACGTATTAATTTCTTAATCACTCTGTTTCTGTTTAATATTTTAACCTTGTCTTCTTTTCAACTTTTCTACCACTTGCCCACTCTACAAATCTGAGATTCTCACTCACAGCAATACAACTACTACTACTACAGTTCTCTCTTTCTCTCTCTAGCTTTCTCTCTCTAGAGTTTGATTTGCAGAGAAGAAAAATGGGTTCTGTATCTCTGAAAGTAGGAGATGGAACAGCAAGATTTACAAAATCAACACTTTGTTCTTCAGCTCTAAATCTTGTTATGCTTTTCTCTGTTCTCACTACTAATCTTTTTGCTCTCTATGCCTTCAAATACTCTTCCAAAACTCACCAACACCCAATCGAACACCCTCACAAGAACATCTCTTTGATCTCAGAGCATGTCAGTCTTATTCTCAGAGAGATCAATTTTTCTCAAAAGAAGCTTGCCAAGATGGAGAAAGAACTTCTAGGCTACGACAGCATCGATATCTCAAAACCCAATATTGCAAATGAACTAAAATTGTTCTTACAACATCAACCATTGCCTTTAGGGAAAGATTCAAAAAGTGGGATCACAGAGATGGTGTCTTCAGTAGGTCATTCTTGTGATAAATCCATGAATTTATTGTCTCAGTATATGGATTACAAGGTGGGTGGAATTTGCCCTGACGATTGGAGCCTTGCCCAGAAGCTGATTTTGAGAGGTTGTGAGCCTTTACCTAGGAGAAGATGCATTACAAAATCTCTATCAAAGGTGGGTCTTTTTCCTTTTCCTCTTTCACTTTGGAAACAAGTTAGTGATAAAATTGTTACTTGGAGTGGACTTGGTTGCAAGAATTTTAAGTGTTTGAATAGTAAGAAAATTGGTAGTAATTGTGTTGGGTGTTTTGATTTAGTTAATGGAACTGAAAAAAAAAGATTTGTTAAAGCCAGAGGAAAGAATGATTTCCTTATTGATGATGTTTTAGCTCTTGGGAATGGAGGAATCAGATTAGGGTTTGATATTGGAGGTGGGTCTGGTACTTTTGCAGCTAGAATGGCTGAGAGAAATGTTACAGTAGTGACTTCAACTTTGAATGTTGATGCACCTTTTAATGAATTCATTGCTGCAAGAGGGCTTTTTCCTCTGTTTTCAAGCTTGGATCAGAGATTTCCCTTCTATGATAATATTTTCGATCTGGTTCATGCTGCTAATAAATTGAGTGATGGGAGTAACATGGAGAAATTGGAGTTTTTGTTGTTTGATTTGGATCGGATTTTGAGAGCTGGGGGATTATTTTGGTTGGATAATTTTTACTGTGTTGATGAAGAACGCAAGTCGCATTTAACGAGATTGATTGAACGATTTGGGTACAAAAAGCTGAAATGGATAGTGGGAGAGAAGTCTGATGCTACTCAGACAGGGAAATCTCAGGTTTACTTATCAGCAATTTTACAGAAGCCAGTGAGAGTATGATCACTGAGATAAATCAATGGCATCTCAAGAGGTATAATTTGTCTGTTATGATTTCAATCTTTGCTCGCACCAAATTTGTGTGAATTCTTTGTCTTAAAATCTGAATGAAATTTCTTTTGTATGTGGAATAATTGTAGCTTTTTTTTTTCTTCCCCTAATTGGAAACCCACAATGAATGAGGGACATTTATCTTGTAATTTAAGTCTGATAGCTTAAACTTTGAACTAGTCTTTGTTAGGGTAGTCATAGTTATTTGTATCAGAGTTCAGTTTCAAACAAAATATAAATAGGGAGAAGGAAATTCTGAATTGTAGAGAGTCTAACTGAAATTATGCCTGGTGGGTTTCTTGTTTTGATGATGAAAGGAAAATATTTACTTGAAACTTCAACTAAAATGAACCATCTGGTAGAAATAAATAAAAACAAGAAGTTCGATCAAGCAAAGTGTGTTGTTGAATGTATGAAGGTTTGTTAGCTCTTTTCTGAAGTATTGCTGTGTATCTTTCAATTGATTCAGGTCACACCCCTTTCACTTATGGAATTGTTCTTTTGTATATGATGTCTATATGTTTCTCAGCGTTGCAAATCGTGCCTTTATAGATCGTTATTGTGACAAATCAAGAGTACTGAAACTTATGCCTTGTGTGGGTTTCTTGTTTTGATGATGATGGCTAGTAATTCACTTGGAAATTTAACCCATAAATTATCCGAAACCGAAAGAATAATCGTAATGAAGTTTGATCAAGCAAGGTGTCTTTTGAACGTATGAAGGTAGGATTTTGTTAGCTACTTTCTGAAGTATTGCTGTGTATCTTACACTTGATTTAAGTCCACCTCTTTCATTTATTGAATTGTTCTTTGGCTTGTCATTTCAGTATGTTCTGGAGTTGCAAATTGTGTCTTCATAGATCGTTATTAGATTGCCATTTATGTACATAGGTTGCAGTGCTCTTCTTTTGTTCGTCTTGTAAGGACTCCAAGCATCAAATGAATGAAAATAGAGTATAGATCGCGTTGGAAGCCCACCATCCAACAGAATGGCTTTTTATTCATTCTATCTCCCATCCTGATTTTTGTATGTTCATCAAGTCCTTACAATGTTCAGTAGGATAATTCAAAGATCAAACTGCTGAATCGAAAAGAAAAAAAGAAGAAGAAGAGTTGAGCGCAATCATATATGTTTTGAAGTTGCAAATGTTTCTTGATTGACTGTGTGCTGAAATTTTGTCATCAAAGCGTTATTCCGTTCTTTCCCTTCTTTTGGCTGCTCACTTCAGTCTTTTCTGTTCCTGTTGTCGCCCGAGTTTGGTTGTCTTTTACATTCTCCTCCCCGTCATTCCCATCCGTCCCGACCGTCACCTTCATCAATTTGTTCAATTTTTCATTTTCCTGTGTAATTAGCAATAAAAGAACCTCAACCTCCCCAATAATTCAAATCTTCTTAACAGAGAAGAGACTCCCAACTTTTACAAACTCAAAGGAAACACTTCAAAAATCTCTCAAGTTATAAAGAAAAAAGAAAAAAGAAAAATCTGTGCATCAGATACTGTAAACGGTTTCTTTGAAAAAAAAAATGACGAAGAAATTACACCATACTTGCTTGGATGAATCCAGCTTTACCATAATGGATCTGATTTTGTTAAGAGGGTTTAGTTCGATTTTATTGAACTACGAGGCAGGGCTATGTTTAGATTACGAGAATAGAATAGCATTCTCAAGTTCGGTTGGCTTGGGTTCAAAACTCATTGGCTGTGGTATTACCATTGAGTGGGGCCTATGTAATTTCTATCAAGTATATATAGATGTATGTATGTGTAGGTACCCGTTTGGGGTGTTCTCTTCGTCGTTACTGGGCGACTCTCTCTTCGTTGTTATTAGGCGATTTTCTCTTCGCTGTTATGGGGGCGACTTCTCTTTGTCTTTCGTATGTTTATAGCAGTTATGTGCTCAGTCCTCACCCACTTGCGGTGTTTCAAAGCCATGTAATTCGAGCATTAGTCCTACTTCTACCGAAAAAAAAAAAAAGTTTGGCTGGTTTTTTTAAACTTAAAATCCAATTCCTTAATAATGTGATTCTCAAAACATTACCCAAAAATGACCAAAAAGAGAATAGCAAAAATCCAAATAAAGAAAGAGGTGAAATTGCGATTCCCTTTCGAGGAATTACATTTCTAGAAATGTAATTGAATCTGATCCACATTCCCTCCAATTCAAACAAAAAAAAAGGGGGCGACAAAGGGATTGTCGCCCCACAATCCCTTTGTCACCCACTACTCCATCTATCGCTGCCCCAAATTTTAGTGCCTCAACCTTAGTACTTGCCACTCCCTCTAAATACCATTTAGGACTTGTTGTACTAAAATTTGGGGATACCATAGTACTGCCCTTAAGTATAAGTCAAACTTCTTCCCCTAAAAACTCAAAGAGTCAAAACAAGAACGCGTTTGCTTCGATTGTAGAATCAAAAACCTCTTGATGTTGCATAGGACAAAAAAAAAAAAGCCCATTTGGTCCTAACTCCCATTTATTAATCTATAACAAATTTAATAACCAATTTTATATGACCTAAGAGTTGGAACCAGTCCCCAAACCAATTGAGAACCGGAACCATTTTCAGAACTCAAAGCTCAGAAAACAAATAGTAAATAAGTAATAAGATCTTGGGGTTGAAAACTGGAGGACAGAGTAGTTGATCATTTGGTAAGTAGGTACCATCTGAAATACACCAGCAAGCGACCCGCCCCATACATTCGTTACAAATAAATATACATACATACTGACTCTACATGAGTATAAACAAACAGCTACTACTAAACGGCGCATAAGTTTGTCTCCACGACTCCATTTCGTCATCACTTAAAACTACAGAAGGAAGAAAAGGAAACAAAAAAGAGACCTAATTACTTGTTGTACCTAATAATTTCATTTCATTTCATTTCATTTCATTTCATTTCGCTCCGTGAATCATGATCCATTGAACTTATGCACCACTGTATTCCAGCCATGCGGAGCCATTGGGTTGCCTTCATCTTCACAGCTGAAAAGTACGTACACATATAAGTTGCTTGAATTCAATTAAGATACGAAGCCACTTACTTTCTCTTTCTGCATGTTGTGTAATTCTGCTAATCAAAGCATATGGGTGAGTGAACTGAACAGTACACCCTCTCTGCGGAGACGGTATTTCTGATCCTTTATCTAGATCACCCGTGGTTGGTTGTTTAGTAACTGCAGCCCACCTTCACTCATCATCTGCTGAACTTCAGCAGGTGATAGAATTCTTATGCACCTAACACAGCTAACAAATTCCCTGTACAATACAGATCAACGGAAAAGCTTAAGTTCTTCAGAGATAAACACCAAAAAATAGGAAGAAAAACAGAAATCAAATCAATGGGCGAAGACCCACCGGTCGTAGAAGACCCATCAGATAATCATAGTGATATAATACTGTGTATCTTTTTTATTGCAAACGAAAAAAGAATGACACAAAGAAAGATGCAAAAATTGGACAAAAGATATCTCTACCAGATATCACTCCTTCTATTGGTCAATTAACCATGCTAGAGGAATGCCAGCTCTACTAGTGTGAAAGTTATGTGCAGTCTTTGTATATCCATACATAAGCAATAGATAGAGAAAGAGATACTTACTCCCATGGATCGTCTCCGACAAGAAGAACATCATTTTCATAATCTACATAAACAAGTTTCCATCCTGACCCTCGTGGATCATCAAGAAGCCCTTCCAGGCCAAACATGCATGCAATTGCAGATCGCAGCTCCTCATAGTCTTTAAACTTTGTAACATCAACTGACCTCCCAACTGATCCTAGCTTTTGAACCTGCATGGCAACATGAGACACTAAGAGATCAGGTGGCTAGACAATCAACCCTTAATGTTATTCTCAATATGTAGGTGTACCCAAAAAACATCAAACCCATTTCCGTACGCAACATAAGATATTTGAACAAAGCTGCCACTTCGAACCAACCAAAATAAAGTAATCATATCATACCTTCGTATATGTTCGAAAAGGTGGACGAACTTGTTGCAAGAGGCTACTCTCATCAAAATCCACATTGCTTGAAACTGTACCACCTGAGCAATCCTGGAACTCTTGTAAAGAGAAGCATTGCGAGTCAGCCAGGCTTGCAGTAGTAACATGAGACTGAACATCTTGGCTTGAACTGAAATTACCAACTAAGCAATTGGTAGTAGTCTGTAAAACAGCATCCTCTGCGGCACTAAACCTGTCAAGAGTTGTAGCCAAAACTACAGGATCAATAGTAATGCTTCCATCATTGCTTACTTCAAGATGACCACCATTATAAATCTCGCTTTGATCATTACTCTCCTCAGAAAAATCTCTCCACACACTTGAGTTAGAAATACTCTGAAGGGGGGTAGTTGAATATTGGTGGGGGAATGAAGCAAACTCTTCAGCTTGAGATAAAAATCTAATGTAGTTTAGCTGAGGGTCCCATATTTCTTGACTCATTGAAGGGAGAATTGAGTTAAGCATTTCCGGGTTCCATGTCGAAATGTCTTGCTTTCTGTCCCAGGATTCAAGTCCTGGTGAATTAAGAATTCCACAAAGAGATTGACAAGATGAAGGGTACAGCATAAAATCATCCACGTCCAAGCTCCGAGAAGGAAAGTTACTGGAGTTTGAAAGTAATCCATACAAGTTACTTCTCTCCAGTTGCGGTGTGTTAATTTGATGTGATTGGGCAGTATTTGGTTCTAACTGCTGCTTCACTAACAGTGAACCCGTTTGAAACTGCAACTGTCCCTGGTCAAGTTGTCTTAAATGAGTTGCTAGGTTCTGGGAATTCAAAAGGCCTTCAACCAATTTATCCTCATTAAACTTCCCCGGGGAAGAAAACTGGTTCTGCTGATCTGGTGCAACCACTGGAGCTATTGTTGGTTTTGGCGGTAACTGATTTTCCACTTTATCTGTAGGATTGACCTTTTTGGATACATCTCCTAAATTTGACTCAATGGCATGAATTTGGCCGAGGCAGTTCTGAGGAGGATTATGGTTTTGTAGCAAATTATTTTGTAAAGACAAAACCTGCGGTTTTTGCTGTCTTGATGTCTGTGTATGTGTCCCCACACCCTGTGTTCCTCCCAAAGCTGGTCGAGCAGAAGACACCACTCCTACAGGATCAACTTTTTCAGGTCTGAAGTGAGTCTTGACAAGTGTTTCTGAACTAAAACTTGGAACACGACGATATGAGTTATCAACATCTCTGTTTTCTGGGAGCAGAAAAGAGGGTCTTTTGATCAGATTCTTGCACGCAGTGTCTGCTCCTGACATCAAGGGAATAGCCATTAACCAATCAATGATTTGCTTATGAACTCATAAACTTGCAAACAGTAAAAATATTGAGGACTTACCCACATATCCATTATTTAATGGTCGCTTGAGAAATGATGTCAGGGAAGGAAAAGCAAAAAGACTTTCAGGAGTCTCAATTTCCCATAAGTTAACCCTGTTCTGTTTTTCACCAGTCCTAGGTTCATCCCATTCCACCTGATTATAGATTACAGAAATAATTTAAATGCCATAGCTTCACAAACACGTGCAAACAAACATGGAAATATCTTTATTTACCTGAAGAGTACGCCACTTGGAACCAGGCCATCCGAGTGGATCTAAGTCACTTATACCAACAATTGTTCCCATGTATCTACAATGGGGTGAGGAATGTTATTTCACTGTATCATGAATCTAAGGCAATAGTGAGATCTTAGTGCAAGACAATGATTCATATCTATGAATTGATTGACGTAAAAAAAATTTAATCACAGGCTATTTATAATCTCCCAAGAGTAACTAGAACAACTCTAAGAAGACTGAATGGTAATCAGACCACTGGAGTTGGAGAAGAAGAAATGAACAACAAACTGAAAAGAGCTTTATCTCCTAGAAAGTAGGAAAGATGTAGAGAATGGGTGTGATAATTAAGAAATATACCTACGTTTACTCGACTCCTCGGTTTCAAGCATCATTCCAAATCTCATTCCAATTGAAACCTGGGTATTGTATACAGCTTTTTGGTATTTGACCAATGGAATCACAAAAGGTGAAGGACATGCCCTATGCAAATGTACAGAAAATAATGTTATCCAGAATCCAAGGATCTCAAGTAGTTCAAAAGATCATGAAATAGCAACAGAGAGAAATAAAACATACCTTGGATTGTAAAAGATGGTAAATGGACTTCGATTAGCTGCAGCATGAGCTGCAGCTGCAAGGACTCCAATGTGCATGCTATCAACAGTGAGAACAGATGAAGGTAATGCTGACAGTTGACGATTTGCTCGTCTCACACCCAACAGTAATTGTGACTTCTCGTCCCTTTTTTTACAGTTAGAAAATATGATAGAGATTATGTACCATTCCTTTCAAGGCAATATATATGAAACGAAAAAATAACATGCAACCAGGGTATACATTTAGACACAGCATCAAAATATCATTCAATTCTGACATAAAGAAGCATACCAAGATACATTACAGTTTACCTAGGCATTAAGATGGAATTACATGGATATATGTACTGGGATTCTGAGTATAGGACTTGTACTTACCTGACAAACAGAAGAGCATCACCTGCTCTAAGCCTTTTTGCACCCAAAAACGAACTCCAACCAGTTGTGAGAAGGTGTCGCTTTGGCTGCCCTTCATGAAAGAAAGCCATACAACTAAATCCAACCATACTATGATTCAAAAGTCAAACTGCTTACAAGAATCAGAACTCATAATACAACTGTATCTATATTGCTCAAATGGAACAGAACATGATCAAGAATTGCTCCTACAATTATCAAAGAATATCCACTAAGAAACCTCACCGCGGTAGATGTGACGAAACGTCCACACATTGTCGTGCAAGTCTCGGAGAACAAGCTCCTGACTTGGAGGTTGCACTGAATAGTCCTGAAATAAATGAACCAGATTAAATAACACGAATGTATTTGCACGTTCACTGGCTTCCAGAGAAGATTAACAATGTTCTTGTATAACAGAGTAAAGCCTTACTAAGGGAGGAAAGAGCTTTTCTGCTGCCCTACGTGGTACTGAGAAGCCACCGTGTGTGCTTGTGTCACTTGCAGTCAAAGTCTTGCAGAAGAACTCATTCTTGTTTGGCTTTAACTCAGAACCTGAGATAGGGAGGACATCTTTTTCCTGATGATCAAGGAAGAAGAATATTGTTAATAGATAGAAAATAGAAACCGGAATTCAAAGACCCTTAAATGGATTCTCTTCAACTTATAAAATGCAGCCAGTTATGGGGTGAAAGATTTCAGACTCAATTATTAGTGAAGTGAGCTTACAGAGTTCACTGACTGAAGGGTCATTTGAGTATAGATCTCATCTGTATCTTTGTCAGCCTGAGAAAATCAAGTAATGTAAAACAAGAAATAAGAAAAGAAAACCAGAAAAACCTCTCAGCAACAAATGTCAAGACTGAAAGACCAAAAATTAATAAAAGGAAGTAGAACATTGGTAAATAGCACATACGTGTAATGTGACAGTATGAACCTGGCACATCAACTGAGATGGGAGATTTGGGTTGTTAGGGATATATGAAGCTGCTGTGCTTTTAGTTGAAACTTCCACCTGATGAAAATATTGAGACCCAGCGAATTAATTTGAAAACAAAATGTTGCAATCAAAATTGATCACAGCTCGACCATCATGCAAAACAAGGCCATTAAGCATCTAAGTGAAAGCATCAATGGAAAATGTAACACTTGGTTATGGCTAACAAATTGTAGAATTTGGGTGAGTTACGGCTTCGTTAAATTATCTCATCTTAACTTTCTATTCCCTTACTTTATTAGTTGATCCTAACATTCAACAACTAAAATTAAAAATGTACAAGTTAATGCAATTAATTCATCGTATTATTGAAATGTTCGTCGAATGTTGTTTCTCCAAATTAACTTCATATTGGTTGATTAGTTATATTAATCTCCTATTTGCATTAAAACTAGTAACCCCCTTATAATTGAGCAATAGTATGATGTAAATCGCATATTAACAAATCTTTGGATGAAACAGATTAAAGAATGTGGTTCAAACCTGCTCACTGTGTCCTTGGGGAAAGTAGTATACAAGGCTGCCAACTTGAGGCAAGGAAACAAGTGGTCCAGCACAAGCATGCCATAGCTCCGAGTTCAACTTCTTCACTGCCCCTGAAACCAGACAAAAGCAAGCCCAAGTTGTCCAGTATTAGCAGATGATACATACGAGGAAAATGCTACTCGATCAGCCCAAAAAAAAAAAAAATGCTCCCAACTTGCTTTCCCAAGTGAGATTAGCACATTTATTTTGCATTTCAGCTGCCATGTCACTAAGAAAGCTCTATTGGGTGAAATTGATGGGTTGAGTAGCATTACTTTATACATGAAAATGGTGGGTTAATGATGCATCGCCATTCCAAATGTGATAAAACAGACAGAGACAGTAAACAAATGTGATAAAACATCACCAACCAGATAAATTGCCAACTTAAATACAAAGATGAAAGTGAATCAATTGTTTTTTTTTTTGAGATTCCAACTGATTTACTAAAAAAAGGAGATTCCTTTCCTTTATGATTCATACTAACCAGACTGATCCTCAAACTTCTGCAAGATCTTCATTTCTTCGAGCAGATTAGGTGCACCATTCACCATGCTAAACCCTGCTTTGTTCTTCTTCTCTTCAACATAAGAAGCCATCCTCTCTCTTTCTAACAAACTAGAAAGACACAACATGCAACAGAACCCATCTTCACATCAACATGCTCTCTCTCTCAGTAAAACTTGAAGAACACAAACATGCAATAGAACCCATCGTCACATCAACAAAACCAACTCTACCCAAAACCAGAGCACATCATTTTAGTTGATCAATAGCCAACAAGCTCCACTAACCCAACTCTCATAATCTCATCATCTTCCTTCAGAGAACAAAAAAATAAAATATAAAGTTAGAGCAAGACAGAAATCTATCAACCCTCCTCATGCAACTTTCTTCCAATAATTAAATTAAAAACAGAGCCCTGCCAATTAAAGCCACCTCAGTCATCAACAAAAATCCCAACTTCCCACACAAGAAAACAGCTTCAATCAGATCGAGTCAATAAAAGGAGGAACAAAACCTGCAAAAAAGATGTCATGAAAATCCAAGTGGGGTCTCCAAACTGAGGCCACAACGCCACCCCCCATCACAGAGGAAAGCGAGTTTTCTTCATGCACGGTGTTCAATGCATTGAGCTGTCGAACTCTCGAGTACTTGTTTCTACTATATTATTGCACCAGGAGAACAGAAACCGACTTCTCGATGCATTTCAGGAGAGAGATCAATTAAGGAATCCCTTGCAGCTGCTTGTATATATATATATGACATGCAAGTGCGCATTCTCTTATCCTACGCACCCCTCTTACTGAATCTTTGTGGGGTCCAAGAAGTGAGAAAAAAAGCAGGAAAAGAGAAGAGAAGACAGACGAATAATGCAAGAAAACAGGACTGAAAAACACTGATGAGATTGAAAACCACAGTAGAGAATCTAAAAAAGAACAAAAGTGAGAGAGTGATGAGTGAAGGTGGCGTATTTTAGCACGTTAAGTGACTAGACGAGGAAGCACGAAGAGCTTCTCAGCCGCTTTATCTCTAGATTTAAGGGGTTTCATGAACATCCGGATCTTCTTCTTCACCTACTGGCTGCTAGCTTGGATTGGATTGGATTAATGGCGGTTTCTTTAATTTTCTGTCTTTTTCTTCCCTGCTTTTCCGTATAGAAGTTGACCGTTGTCGTCACGCGTGTGGTTCACAACAAAACAAAAAAGAAAGAGCAGTTAGTGCTAGGGGTGTCAATTGGTACCCAAAAACCCGGAACCGAACCGGTACCGGAACCGTTTTTTGCGGTTCCGGGACCTCACTTTGTGGATCCGATAAATTTCGGATCCATTTCGGATCTACCCGTTTTGGATCC